>JAHLSL010000015.1:14787837-14807858 GCA_025920805.1 Petroica traversi | reverse complement strand
AGGAGAAGGAGAAGGAGAAGGAGAAGGAGAAGGAGAAGGAGAAGGAGGAATGTGTTGCACAGTAGTGGAAATAAAGACATTATTAAATGTGTGATTGATGTGCGATTTTTTATGTTTTAATACTAATACAGTTACTGCTGTGGCTGTTAAAGATGTACAGATATATCATACAACAATGTAAAATACAAGAAAAATGCTGTTATTATGTAATTCACCTATGGAATTTCTGTGAAAGTTTTTATTTTACTGTTTGAGGGAACACATTTTTGACAAATCTTTCAAACAATCTCAAGAGACTTACCTGCTGCCACTGGTATCAGAAAATGGCAGTTTCGTTTATCTTTATAAAGCTTCTGATGACATGTAATTTAAATAATGCACCAGACTTGCTGAGCTGCTTTGTCTCAAAGGCATTAAGACTGACCAGTTGGTGATCTATTATGGTGTTACAGAATTGATACTGATCTTATTTCAGCAGTTGTATATACAGAACAAAAAATCTTCAGTAGAGAATAAATGAAAAAAAAATTGCATACCCTATTCTGGTGCTAAAAAATATTTTCTTCCTGTCTTCCCCAGTAACATAACTTTTTTCAGTGTTGATTCATGATGAGTCAGTGGGTATTTCAGCAACATCACAAATTTTCCATTCAGACCTGAACGACTTCATAAATTTTGTGGTGTGACCAAGAAGTTAAGCACTGATGGTAGTATTACAGTTTTAAAAAATACATACTTACACAGTTTGAAATAGCAAAACCTTCATGTCTGACAAATGTTGCTTGTAATGAAAATATTTAGATACTTCTAACTACAGAGACTATCAGATGTTGCTAAAATTACCAGTGTTGCACAATACTGAAGGCAAAATGAATGACTGTCAGTCACTTCTGTGTTCCAAAAAGCTTTATCAGCTCTAACTTCTCATGTTTTTAAAACTCCTTTCTGGGTCTCAAAAAGTACTGATTTTCAATAATGGCATTGTCCTTTCTCTTCCAATCCTTGACCCACAGGATAGCAGCAGAATCGACTAGTTTTCAATTTGTCTGACTGCTGTTTCCTGCAAGGACTCTCTCAACTATAATTTATTTTATGGCTACTTCCTAGATTTAATTCCCTATCTTTTGGCATAACCGACAAAATCAAGGGAGCCAAATAGCCTTCCAAACTCCTCACCCAGTTAAGGGGTAAAGGAAGTTAAGTACACAGAGAATGCAGATATGATACAGATGAGTTTTCACAAGTCAGACTTCTGGTTTCAAACTTCTTCAGAATTCTTATCCACAATTTGCTTTTCAAGGTTTCATTGCTTTATTTCTAGTAAACAGCAGATATCTATGCTCCCTGCCTAGGGAATGGTAGATGCAAAAATTCCCTGATTATATCTCTGTGCCACAATTCTCTGCATGTCAAATACAGACAAGATGGCCAATTCTCATGCAGCTCCAGAACAGAAGGAAAATAATGGCTCATGTGACCAGAGTCACAAAGCATGAAGTACTTAAAACATGCTAAAAGCATAGACTGGAGCTAATTTATGAACAATAGTTGAGAGACTGGTGCCTTTTTCATACCTGTTCTGAAGCATTCCTGACCTTACTTTGCCTTGTCTTTCTTACTTTTGAGAGTTACTTTTGAGAGATATTTTAAAGAGGCAATATGCAAGAGCTAGATTTTTAGTGCCTGTGCATTGCAGTAAAGAAGACTTAAAAGAATACAAGAATATGCAAAATTAAGTGGAGGTTGCGTATTCTTTAATTCCTTCCCAATCAAGAGGGCAACAATTTAAGATGAATTAGGATCAACTTTATTGCTCTGGAGTTGGTGAATCAAAGTATGAGTGAGAAATAAGACTTTAAGTCGTTGTTGGTAGTTGTCAGTAACTATCCTCACAAATCTAGTGCCAGTGTGGAGCAGAGCAGATTAAGGCTCCCTAGAATCACACATATACCCCGGGAGTTCTTAAAGAGGAGGAATTCTTGTTTCCCTTTACTGAGTTGGGGCCCAGCCTATCACTAAATTAACATATTAAAGTGGCAATTTCTCTAATAAATGTAAATTGACTCCTGAATTGCTACCTGTTTGTATTTCCTTTAAGAACATGGTTATACAGATACTGTGCAAATACACTGAGAGACATCAAATTTCTTTTAATTAAAAAAACAGTGTAAAAACATATACTGGGAAATTGATGAAATCATGCAGGTGACAACATATTCAGCAATTCTGTAAAAATTTCATATTTATATAATAATCCATGAGCATAGGCAATTTTGAATCTTTGCCAAATCATTCAGTGTGGCGTAGATTGTGAAAAAGAGATCTTGTAGATCTTACAGATATAGACTGTATGCCTTTCTGCATATTTTCCCCTCTGACAAAAGCACCAAGAAAAGAAGGTTCTCCCAAGTACTAAAATAGGCTGAAGGAAAAAATTGGCAAAATAATGAAACACATACATGCCAGATGGCTCTGTTTCCATGTTCCAGTAGAAGGGTGTTATAATTCCATTCTTGACTGCAGTTCTTTACATAAAAGACACCAAAAATAGAATGTATTGCAAAAGCATATTCAACCATGACTATCAGTTCAGGAGTCCCAGTACATAAAAGGAAACGACTGCTACATCACAATTTTTTAAAATGTTTAACACCTCTTTAAAATGAAAAGTTAAACACAGGCCCCAAAAAAGTCTCTTCAAAGCTATCAAAAAACCACTTAGTACTACTGAGTTTGAGCTTGCAGACTCTTTTGAGTTGTCGGGTGTTTTGTTCAGTCAGAGCACACTTATCTCTTGAGACAACCTAGTGAGCAGAGCAAAATTTTCCTTTTTAAACAGTGGCTAGTTTTCCTGTTTTGCCCAGCAAATTACATAGAAATCCAGGAAAGGGTTCAACTCATCAAGAGATATTAAAACCTACATCTCAGACCCATCCTTCCTATAAAGCCTGCTCAGCCACGTTTGCAGGTACTTCCTGACCTAAACAAGAGCATGCGATTTCTATAGCAGAGCAGACAAAACATTTTGGATATGGTGTGAAATTTGTGATAATTTCTTACCAGAGATACAATGAACTAAAAAACAAATTTGAAAAGAGAGCAGTTTGGAAGTTTAGCAATTGGTTTCTTTCCTGCCTGTTCTCCTGGCCAAAGCCCTCCTTCTCCCTCTTAGATAGCGTAACAGAGATTTGGTAATTCAAATTAACCAACTCTTAACTATTGCTAATAGAGTAATTCTGAAATGTTGTTTTGAATGTAGGAGTTTAATTTCAGCTTTAAAGTTCACTTTGATTGTCCAATATGAATCTGACCATGAACATTTTATTCCAGTGTCTGAAAATTCATATTCTACTATTAGCCATATTCTTTCAACAGTATTCTAAGAAAGTAGAGTTTGAAATAACAGGACTTTCCAAAACAAAGAAATACTTCAAATTCATTACAGACATACAGTTTCTTACGGTTAAAGAACTTGAAAAAGAAAGAAGGTTTACAGATTACAGTTGCATGCTCCCAAAAGTTAATTTATTTTTTTTCCTGTCTAATCTCTACAAAGTGAATGAGGAAAATATTTCTGTTTAAAAGACAACTATGAATTACACAATCCAAGATGAATAATGGTAAAATTTACCACTCTTACTGAAGATACTTTTACTGAAATAAAACTTCTTACAGAAGTCTGGATAAGGGGAAGGTAAAGAGAGAAATACATTTTTCTAATAACTGGTTAAAACTAGACAAAAGTAGGATTTGGGGATAAACACTGTCAAAAAAATTAACTGGGAAGTTAAAAATACAGTAAAGATAATGGAAGTAGACACTGAAATTTATTATACACAGAAAGAGTGATCTTTGAAAATAAGGCAGACTTTTGGAAACAATAATTCACAACAGAAGTGAATGAATTGTCATTTAATTTTTCTATGTTGTATCGGAGTTACATTGATAGTTGAAAAGTAAAGTATTTTGAGCATAAAAAGCTGAGTAAATATATGAAAAGTGAAAGACATTGAGACCAAAATATCTTCAAGAATGAGAAGGCCTACATAAAATAAAAAACAAAACTAGTTATGGTACGTATGTGTTTGTGCAGGAATCTTTGCAGAGTAATTCAAGATGTGAGACTGGTGTTTCAGGGCATGTCTCCTCAGGACATCACTGCCATACAGACACAGGTGACAACTACATTGATCTGATTCAACTTTGCATGCTGTCAAACAACCTAGCACTCGTTTCAGTTCCCTCTGCAGTTCAATGACTGTTCACGCTGCTTGTATGTCACTTTGCTCCTGGGCTCTCTTTTGAGCTGGCACAGCTAATTTTCTCTCAGGGAAACTTCAGGTGGGGATAATTTACTCCAAAGTAAACCTACAGGTGGTATGAATAGGGCCCCAACAGGTGTGTCTGCACCTCTGCACCACTACAGTCACACACACACACACATCTGCGTGGAACACACAGAGCTCTCCACTGCAAAGCCAGACCTTTGCTGCCCAACAGCTCTCACATCACACTGCCAGCCATGCAGTGCACAAATTTGGTACAATCATAAATTACCACTTGTGGAATAAACAGGGTCTTAGCCTTCCTCAGGCACCCTACGACCTTTGGGGATGGGAGGTCACAGCAATGTAGGTCACCAGAAACAATGCAGCTACCATTAGTGAGGTACTTAGTCCAGACCAGAAACCCTCTTACTGTCTGTTCTGTTGCTCTGAATACATTCATTTTAGAATATTTGCTCCTGTGCCTGAAGCAATACAGCAGGGCTCATGTAAGAAGACAGGGTAGCTGCATTCTGGCACACTCCTTACTGGGCACATACACTGGTAGTTCCTCGAAACTAATATGTAAATTTAAAGGTGTAGAAGTTCAATATCCAGAAAATGCTCCCAGTGCAGATGCACTTGCTGCTGGATTGTTCAATTTTTTCAGCTCAGAACATAAAAACTTCACACTGTCAGTGTCATACATATAACATTGTATAACATTTTATTAAAACATATCTCAAAGTTATTTACAAAGTAACCTACATTCTTCCAAATACTAACACTACCATAAGAAAACCCTATTGAGTGCATGATGAGTTTTTCATTATCTAACTTATTTTCCTACTCACAGCATAGGGAGCTGGAGGACATTGACTGAAGAGTCTGAATATATAGTTCATTCATGGAATGAATTTCTTTAAAAAATAGGAGTATATATTTAATATCTAGGGTCTACTGGAAAAAAATATATAAGATAATATGTTAAAAGCATCCCAGTAGGACTAAATTAAGATTCTGCTACTATTTCTAGGTATGAGTTCTGATCTCTTAAATTATATCTTCTATTATTGTTGTACATTTACTTTTATTTAACACATAAAAAAAAATGTTATCAATGTCCTCACTCAAACAGATATACCTGAACTAAAATCTCATTTTTATAGTACGAGTTGTAAATTTCATAGGAATGAGATAGCATCAGGCTCCAAACCACTATTTATATCTATAGCCAAAGAATTAGTGTTACTTCCATCTTTTTCAGCTTTTTTTTTAATGTGAAAATAACAACAACCTGAAACTAGTTCTATAACTAAAATACTGCCAAAATATATTTTAAATAATTTGAACACACCACATTATTTATCTTCTTTCCCTAGTTGTAGGAAAACTTTACAATACTTAGTAAAAACAGATGAGGGAAGGAGTACAAATCAATAAATATTTCTGATAATCTAACCAAAAAATATCCTGTTGTGGCACGTTTTCTGTTTCCTTAGTGGAGGGGAAAAATAAAGGAAAGAAAAAAAAAAAACCAAACCAAATGAGGAATAATGGAGAGAAAGCAAAAGTAAAAATGCTTTAAAAATGAGCTTTCAGTCTTCATGGCTTTGACACTGTGCTGGTTTTCCCCAACTCTCCTGCAGAGCAGTGGGAGGAGGCAGAATGCTCTGCACTGCTTCTAGGACCTACACTTTCCTTTGTCAGCTGCACTAGGGCTCAGTAGCACCCTCATACAGCCAACACATAGTCAGTGTTTAAAAGTAGATGTAAAAAGATCCACTCACTAAACTGAAGGGAAATCAGTACTCACATCTCAAAGAAGATTTCACTCAAACCTACCTCACTGGCTCAGCAAATTCAGACATTTCCATTATGTTTTGAACATTAAGCCACTCTTCCAGCAATGCTCAGAAGAGACATTTCTTCCTTTCTTCTTTCACCATAAGAAGCATGCTGGAAAATTGTGAACTGCAAAGAATTATTAAGATAAGTTGGAGAAAGAGGTAGTAATAGAAATCAGGAACTCTAGGCCTTATTCATGTGCCTTGAGGCTAAAAGAGAATTATAAAATATGAGTTTTCCTATATCAGACACCCACTATTATACATTACAGAAAAATATGTCTCTATGGTAATCCTTTCTCCTTCACTGGCAATGCCAAGATATCAGCATCTTTTAAAAAATGGAATAAGAAACTCTGTATATACCATGCATCTTAATGTTTCAATCTATATAAAGAATTCACTAAGTTTATTATACCATTTACTTGATTTGAAGAGGGAGGAATTAATGAAATGACAAAATCTAGTGAGGCATGTCTCCAAAACTTACTGATTAAATTACTTGTTCTGTCACTGTAATGATAACATTTGAAAAAGTCTTAACTGAGATAAGAGAACAGATTTTTATCACAGAAATTTTTCTGTGGGGAAAGTAAATTATTTGTTATAATCTATATTCAATATATTCTTTCACAACTAGAAAAATAAAGTCCACCTATAAAAGAATCCTTTCAAAATAGAAGAACAGGAAATACAGTCATTCCCAAAGAATGGGAATGCTTCTGGTCATTTAGGCTCAGCATAAAATTAATCCTTAGAAGAGTTTCACGCTATCCTGAAAAGTTTCAAACACATTTTTTAATATATTTAAGACTTATACAGCAATTATTTTGATGCTTTCTCTTCCTTTGATATTATTAGGGTCATTTGTGAGGACTTTGGTCTTATGATGAAAAAGTAGGGAGTTTTCTACTGCCATCTGTTGATGAATTAGGAATTGAATTGAAGTCCATAGGAGACCAAGCTTTTTGACAGCATCCTTAGGTGAGCAAAAGGAATTCAAGCTTGGAAAAGAGTAAGTCTTCATTAGCTTCCCCTGGGAAGCCCTCCAGGACTCCTCAGAAGAGCACGCAAACTCCCAAAGGCACAGAAAGAAAGAAAATGTTCTGTTTTGTGGTTAGGTCTTTGTTCAAAAGTCTTGTGATGGATCCCATCTTGCCACCAAAAATTTAGTGAGGAGATGATACGGATGTGATTGTAGGAAGCCATCTTTGCAATAAAAGAGCACTGTGTTAAACTGGCAAAAGGCAGCAACAGAAAAATTAATTATGGGTGTTGCAATCCATTCTGACATGCCCAGAAGAATTCAGAAGGTAATCTAAAGGTGTCCTGGATTCTGTTTCAAACATGCAGAGTGTCTCACAGTTACTACACTGCAGAAAGATAAAGCAACCATATATATTCAAATTTGGTCCTTAAAGACAGTGATTCTAGTGGATTAAGAACGTTGTTTGCTAGATAGTTTTTACACACACACAGAATATGTCTACATTTGTATTCATTATGAATTCTGAACAGAAATATAGTAAGATTACTACTACAGCCATGGCTTAAGAATATTTTTATAAACATATATCCTTAATACATGATCTTTGCACAGAATAATCGAAATACTTTCTGTATTAAAATCTGATTTATAGGAGAGTACAATTTTTAGAAGCCTAATAAATCTACTTTTGCTGCTTGGTTTTAGCAGCAAGTCAGCTTCTGTAACACTTTCTTCAGTACTCACTGTAACTTGACTTAACATTCACAGTACTTCTACATTGCTAGGAAAGATGTAGTTAATAGTAATTTCTTTCTTTAATAATAATTTCTTTAGCTTTTCTGGAGAAAAAATAAAAAGCTTTATGTAAACCTTTTTAAAATTTTAAAATTAACTGAGGCTAGTAGAAATCCGCCCCAAGTACCAGTTTAATACATGTAAGGTAGTAGAAAAAGTTGATATCTAGCTTCATCTGCTCATTAATGGAATGAAGTATATTGTGTTATTCTTGAGGGAAGTTTATTAGTTTCTGTTCTGCTCTCTGCTTCACTGGTGATGTGACACATATCTCCAGACTTATTGACTGGGAACCGATGATTTAGAAAACTCATGGGGTGGTAAGTGTTTTTATAAACAACTACCTAATTTGCTCCTGGGAAACTTTTTCATGCCCAGTTGTCAAAGCTTTGCAAGGCTTACAGAAAACTAGGTTTAATCGGTGAAAGAAAAAATTAATTGGAAATTAAAATCTAAGTTCTCTTCCTGAAATTCAAATACTTCACATAAAGCACAGAGGACTGACGAGTTTGAATCTGAATAAGCACTCATTCAGCATTGCAAGCTGAATGCCAATGCCTAAGCAGTTTTGCTTAGACCACATGAAGACTTGATCGATAATGCACTATCAGGACACCTAATCACCCAAGTGTAACTCAGCTCTCAAGGATATCACAGCATGCCAACACCAAGCTACAACAAGCATCAGGAAAATGTGTTATATGGCAAGGGATGTTGACTTATTTAACCTATTTTACTCTGAGCAGAAAGACAGATCACTGGTCCCGAGCTTTCCTGGACACTGTGCTGTCACTTTCTCTGCCATTTCTCCTTTTTTTTTCTCACTGCTGTACTTGACCATCTTCTTTCCTTCAGTTTGCTTCTTCCAGCAATGCCACTCTGGGCACAGAGCCTCCATTAATATATTCATTGGACTGCACTCTGTTCTTTACCTTTAATATTGACACATCTCTCTAGTGAGAGCAGCCCTACTCATTGGGAAACACTGAACTAAGTGCAATTGCTGCTTTACAGCACACAAACTGGTGGCTGATGCATTCTTCTGGAACTTTCCCCATATAAATTACTGGATTCCCTTATGCAATATTGGTATATTTGTCTCTGGTTTATATCTTATTAAGACAATTGCAAGTTAAGAGGACCAGAGAAGGCATTTAATTTTTCTAGGCCTTTTAAATGGAGGTTGAATTTAGATATTCTTGCAAAGGCCAAGTCGGGCTTCATGAGATTTCTGTCAGATAACCTGATAGAAAGATACAAGTAAAAGCTTTTGATTTTGAAATTCAAACACAAATCCTATAGTAAAATATGGTTATTGAATTTCATTCAGCATTTTCCTCCAGGATGATTTTTCTTCTCAAATTTGCCTGATGATGGGTCTTTCTAAAGTAGGAGCTACATTTCTTCAGGATGTCTAATCCTTTTTTTAACAACTAAAGCAGCGAGAAGCCAAAATTTGATCCATATTTGATGCTTTCTGTTATTGTATGTGAGAGGCATAATCTTGTAATATTTTCCTTATTTCCTCTACCACTGACTCTACCACACAGTAACCTTCACACTCAATGAGAATAGCTGGATACAGCTTCCTGCATGGCTTCTCAATTGCTGGCAATTTAGATGGCCAGATGGGGTTTCTATGGAGAAATGTGAAGGCTAAGTGTGCCCCTGCAGAGCTCTTGGCTCCTGCTGACTCAGCAAGTTAAGGACACAATCAAACAGTACAACCCTTCCCCCTTTCTTAATAACCCCTTCTATTTTATCTCTTCCCCTCGTCCAGGACTGTGACTGTACTACTATTTTAGGAGACACACTTTTTTCCCCAATTAGGATCTGCAGTACCTTGCAATTAAGGGAGTCTTTACCGGTCTTACTCTAAGTTCCTACAGGAAAAATGTAAAGTCGTGGGGACTAAGGAGAGGCATGAAGCTTAAGCAGACACACGAAGCAGCAGCTGTGTGTGTAGATAATATGAAATGGTAGGCCAGAGCTCTTCAGCCAGGAATGGAGGATAGTGCAGTGTCTGCATATTGTCTCTGTACGAGTATCAGAGTGAGGCATCAGTTGGTTTCTGCTCTTACTGAGAACTGGGAAAGCATTAAGAGCAGGAGCAGCAGCTGAGATATAATTTTTTTCCAGAGAAGCCTTAAAATAGACTAAGTGAGGGCACATATTGAGGGAAATGAGATTTAAGCTGCATTATAAATGGAAATGTCTTCAAATGGCATAATTTTGAAAATGTGCTGAGGCACCAGTCCTTTTAAAAGTCATGGGAACATATTCATTAACTGCACTAAAGTAAAGGAAAGTCCCATAATACAAGCTTACATTTGCAACTGATTGACTTTAGTATGCCTTAAATTGGCACATAAATATTTTCATAAAGGAGAGACAGCTCTGGGAAACAAAACACTGAAGAAAACCAGCCAGTAAAACTAAACACCTTAACAAGAACAGGCTACCAGCAAGTGAGATTTTGGCCACAATATACTTGTACATCAAATATGAGAGTCTGGCTTTCTGACATTCTTCTTTGAAATGGAAATATGCCCTTTGTTTTAGAAAAGTATGTTCTTCCCTTCAAAAGTATATCTCAAGTTTAAAAAAAAACCAACCAAACAAAAAACAACAACAACAACAACAACAACAACAACCAAAAAAACAACAAACAAAACAAACAGCCACAAGATGGGAATATTTTTGTGTCTGCTCAGCTTACAACCAGATTTAGTGAAAAATCTCTAACAGAAATATTACTGTTGTAATTATAAGGTACAAGCTGAATATTTAGAAGTTTTCTTTTCCCTTTATGGAGAGCAAAATAAGATTTTTAAAACAGTATTTCATGATTGATTAGTCCTCACTTTGGTCCAGACTTCTTTTTACATTTTTGAATTAGCAAGTCAAAGAGACAGGAGCCTTGAATGGTTTTGATGAGAGCACATGTGTAGTGCGGAAGCACTACCTAATGCACTGTTCTCCGTTTCAGTTCTTAAAATTCCAGCATGAAGGGTGATCAGCAATGATGGTTGCATTCTTCTACACTCATTTAGTTAGCATCTAATCCTTTTCTATTAAAACCAAAGCTATTTTCTAAAAATTATTTCTGATTTGTAGTACATATAAAAGGAAAAATAATCAAAATAAATTATTTACTTCAAGTCTTTCTGTTGATGAATCTGAGAAAATTGACCATATTCTGCGTATTGCTGATAAATAATTCTGACATCCTATTGGCAACTCTTGTGTTTTATGAAATTTTACAGCAGCAGCTATTTGTCAAGTATTTTCTTGCTATAATCAGGTGACCATATATACAGAGAAATATATTCAAATATACACATACAAGCATATGTATATATGTTATGCAGGAATCTCTGAAATGGGGTCTAGGTAAATTGATTTTTCTGGTATGACTTTCTTCCATTTACATCAGGTGGAAATCAAGAGAAATAGAAGTGAATTTCCATTCTAAAATTTACTGACCTAAGTCATCAAGGTGCTTTCTTCCTGCCAGGCATGTTCAGCATAGTGGATATGAGGCTCTGCTAATATGCTATTTAAATGAATGACTTTTAACAAATTTTCTGAACTGCTAATATGTTTTATGTTATATATTAATTTGACAAAATTTCAGATGTCCCTGGGTGAAGGGAACTTATTCATGTCTTTTCTTTCACAGATAAGTTTACAGAACAATATTTAGCTATTGTGTTTATGTTGCCTCCCTGGACTGTCCCCTTCCTTTCATGGAATACATTTCATGTCTGAATCTTCTTTCTTTCAAGTCTTTCCACTAAATTACATTCCATCTGTGATGCCTACAAAGCCTTAATCATGCCTTCTAACAAATGTTATCACACTTATATAGCAAAAGATGCCCAGAGAGAATCATAGAACATTTGGGAACTTCTACCATCTGTGCATCTCCCACTTATGCTTATTCAAGGGTTCTTCCCCACACCCCAGTTCCTTCTTCTCCAAAGTGTTGCATACCTTTCCTTGAGATAGGGATCTGTGCTGTCCTCTGTCTGCAATGGAAATTACTATATTCCACAAAATTCTATTAAAAAGAGACTTTTAGGGTAAAAAAAATAATTTTTTATTTTATAGATAGAAAATTGTGAAATTAAGCTATAGGTGCAATCATAGCTCCTGCAAGTACAGGTATTGTGAAGTCTGACACAGTCTTTCATTAGAATCATGTTTTCTCCTCTAGATCCCTATTTGCTGCCTTGTACAAAACTGACCTTCCCTGATGTCAAATCAAGGCAAAATCTAATGTTTCATAGTGTTAGAATGTTTTGTTTTAAAGTTGAAAACTGACACTCATTTCCAGCATAGAACTCCCCCGTGATGTCATGAAACAAAACATTTCGTTTGTGATTTCACCATATCTGAGTTCTTACGTGAAATCATGAGACTGGTTCACTGAAGAGTGAACATTTCCAGACTCACCTTATGTCAGTGAGAGTTTTGGCTCGGATATGTAAAAGTGTGTAATTCTAAACACTCCTCAAAAATATGGATCTCAAAGACTCATATTAGATATACTAAATCTATGGATATTTTTTACCTCAGTCTCTGTAGTACCTTCCCATTTTTAATACTGGAATCATGATAGCCCACAATATAATTCAATTTTTTCAAAAATTAAATGAAATTCTTAAATTTTTTACATAATTCAGTGCTATACATCATAAAAAAATCCATTTAATAATTCTGTGTGCAGGATGTAGTTCTAACAGTGGGAAATAAAGCCATGAGACAAATACTGAACATGAAAAAAAAGGTTTCTTAGTAAGTCTAACCTTAGTTATTTCTTCTTTGTAATTAAATAAAAATAGATATTAACATATTCAATTGTTTTCTTAATTTGAATTTTTAAATTTACTCTTTCCTTCTTTCTTTCTTTCTTTCTTTCTTTCTTTCTTTCTTTCTTTCTTTCTTTCTTTCTTTCTTTCTTTCTTTTTTTATTACAAATTTAAATTCAGTGGAGAAAGAATAAATGAACATGTAATTAGTTTTTAATTACTGAATTAAGGGGATACTGAAAGTATTTTTCTGATATTTTCTGACTTCTGAGGGCTATATTGACTATTCATAGTTGGCAATATGAATATTGCTCTTGATATTAGTCTTTGGGGGGGTTTTTTGGGTGGTTTTTTTTTTTGTTGTTGTTGTTGTTGTTGGGGGTTTTTTTGGGGTTGTTTTGTTGTTGTTGTTTTTTTTGTTAGATCATTTCCCAGCCAGAACCAAAATAAACAAACTGAAAAAACAACAAAAGTTAAGTCACGTGTTCTATTAGTGATACTTATGTGCTTGGTCATTAGCCAAAACCTTTGCAATTTGAACTATATACATACATTTAATGCATATTATATGCATATAATATATGCATTGTTTAAAGAGAAAATGAATGGGATAATTTTATAGCTTTCACAGTTATTTTTTGACATCACTGATACCTGGGACAGTCAATAGCATTTCTTAATCTTTTTCTCTCTATCAAGATTTAACTTTCATCCCTCTGTGTTCATACATGGCAGTTTCCTGCTCATATGGTTATGTCCCAGAAGAGAGGTCACATAATACCAGAGTACTGTAGTTTCTGGACAAAGAGACAAAATTGTCTATAGTTAACCACATGTTGGGCTACATAAAATGGGAATAAAATATTTGAATTTATTCACTAAAATAAGAAGTCCTTATCGATCTTGTGTAGATGTAGTATTTTAGTGCATTGCAATTTCCACAAATTTGGATGGATAGATTTCAATATTCACACAAAAAAGTTCCCAAAAGTTACCCTTTAAAAGCTCAGGTTCATAGTGAAATGTATAAAAATACTGAAAATATTCAAATAAGATTGCTTATAAATTTCATCATGGGTAAATATAGCTTCATTATCAGATATCATTGAATCAGTTTCACTTTTTTCAAAAATTTAAATATAGCTTTGGACTTGTAAAAAAGTTATATGCTAGAACTCAGTAAAATAATAAGCAACCAAGAAAGGGATATATTATTTGAAGTGTCATGAAGTCATAATAGTTATCATTCTTACTTATAACTTTCAGAGGAGTAATAATACCAAGTTAATAACTTCCTCCAAGAATGACACAATATGAAAACTAAAAAAGTTTTCTTCTCAATACTTCGTGTTCATAAATTTTTTGGAACTGCAATAAATTAAATATCCTTAAGTTACACTATAGGCCATGAAGTCCTTCTTACAAAAAAGAAATAGACATTTAGTACAAAAATGCTAAAATTATTTTAAAAGAAAAACAAAAGTTAATAAATAAATTACTAATAACTTAAGAAGTAGCTGTGTTGATGCATTAAAACTGGAACTAAATCAACTTTCTGAAATCTGTTTTTTCTCATTTCTCCCTTATAAATGTTTTATTGTATTTGTTCACAAAATTTAAAACAGACCTAAAACACTTTTTATCTTCACCTCCCTATTATTCTATTTCTAATCTTCTCATATGGTTCTATCTCTCTAAACTTCTAAAAGGTGTTTGATACAAGATTCTTCATGGAATGATTTATTCTCATATATGCATTTTATTTGTTCATCAAGGACTTTATATATGTATAAAAATATACACTATCTGTATATTCAGCTTGATAACACCTGGAAACTGGTAGTATAGCCTGTCATTCGGATTGACTATTGACATTCTGGATGGTTCTGTTCTTGTAAGTGCCCAATCCATGTTTTCAGAGTCTTTTTACCTATTTTTTTTTTTTTTTATCTAGCTGTGTATTATCCAACTCTTTGAAAGTGCAAAATTCCTTCTGATCCAGTATAGCTTCCTTTATTCTGGTATGAACTACTTATCTTCACTTTCATTGCCCTTCTTCTAATATAAAGCATTAAGACAATCAAAATAATGAATTTTCAGAAGATAATGTATATGATATATAGGTAATACATAGACAAGACAGACAAAAAAACATGCAGTGATAAAATAGGCAAATATATTCAGAGCGTTACCCTTGTACTCTAATGAAGGGTCAAAATTAAACCTTTAGATCATATTCAAAAATTGCTAAGAAAGCATTGGCTCCACTTTGGCAGAATGCACAATAAACAAAAAAATATGTAAAACTATAATTATTTACCTAGAGATACCCAAATAAATTGTGTACATTGTTTCTGGTGCCAACAAGGATTGAGATACTGAAATTAACAAAATGATCAATGAAAGCAAAGTTATAGAAGAAGAATTATCTGAAGAGTCTAGAACAAAGATTTTTAGTAAAGATATCAGTTTCAAAAGGGAAAGAGAGGAAATAAATAACGTCTCAATATGATTTTTTGATGGGTTTAGAATGCAAAGTTTCAAAATAAATTTTGAAGGTAAGAATGAGTAATTGATTAGAACCACAGAATCACTGAGGCTGGAAAAGACCTCTGAGATCATCAAGTCCAGCTTTTGACTGATCACCAGCTTATCAACTAGACCATGGCACTAAGAGTCACATCCAGATTTTCCATGAATGGTGACTTCCCCATGCTCCTGGGCAGTCCATTCCAATGTTTAACAACACTTTCTGATATCCAGCCTGAGCCTCTACTGGCACAGCTTGGCTGTATGTCCTCTTGTCCTGTTGCTGACTGCCTGGGAGAAGAGGCTGAACCCCATCTAGATAAAACCTTCTTTCAGGCAGCTGTAGAGAGCAAAAAGATCCCCCTTGAGCCTCCTTTTCTCCAGACTAAACAACCTCAGTCCTGTGCTCTCTCTCACCCTGTCCTCATAGGACAGACTTACCCTCTAGACCTTTCACCAGCTCCATTGCTTCTCCAGAAATGCTCAATGTCTTTCTTGTACTGAGGGCCCCAGAACTGGATACAGCACTCGAATGTGGCCTCACCAGTGACAAGGGCAAGGGACAATCCCTGCCCTGGTCTGCCTGCCATGCTATTCTTGATAAAAGAAGTACAGAGAACAGAAGTACAAAGCAAACTTAATAAAATCTATCCAAACATACTTGAGAGAATATACTACCTTATAGGGATATCTTTAATAATTTATCTTCTATTCAAGGCAAGAAGTCTCAAATATCTGGACTTCAAAACAGTTTGACACAATCTGATGTGAAAAGAATTACTTAAGACAGAAAAGATAAAGAATTGATTAATCAGGAGAGGACAAGGTTGTGTTAGGTGTTTGCATCATTAGATGGAAGCTGCTAAGGGGTTCTTTATGGGGTTTCTTGCAATAGAAATTTTTTATATTTAAGTTAAAGACTAGAGCACAAAACCTCAGAGCATGCTGCTGAAATGTGCTGTTAAGCACATAGTCTGAGAACCACCAAAATTATAAAAACAAACAAGAAGAATCAGATAACCGTGATGACTTCGACAGCAGAAATGGGATTCAATTTAACATACAGAGAGCAATAAAACTAGATTTTCATCTATAAAATGTGAATTTATCACTGAAAATGACAGAATAAGAGAAGGATGCAGGCAGTCTACTAAAGAAGTAATCAAAACATGATGTAGCTATGAAAAATGCTAATACAGAGTATTAAACAAAGTATTTCTGGGTTAAAGAAAAAGATGTTTAACACTACCACAGGAGGTAAGGGTACATCTTCATTATGAAAATCATAAACAATTCCTGACCTCTACATTAAGCAAGGATTCACTGAAAATATTATTAAAAATGGAGTGGGGGGAGGTTAAGGGGAAGTTCATCAGCACAATATCAGGAATGCAGAACTTAGTTCATTGATGGAAATTGAAAAATCTGGTATTATTTTGCAGAAAAAACCCCACTCCTGAGATGCGAGAAATTCACTCTTTAAAGACATGAATGGGTAAAAAGAGTCTGCAGATGATTATAATGAGTTGAACTTAAAGATTAATATTGACATAAGAATTTTATATATATATGCAAACACATATTTTAAATACATGGTTTACAAGCAGCATGAGTCCTTGCATTAATGGAGGATAGGACTCAGTGCCCAAGAATGCCAGTTTACTCTGAGTCATAGAGATGATCTCTGGGGTCAGCAAAATAATGTTTACACCAAGTGTTTTAATGGCATTTATTTTGATTCAAATGCACATAATTTTCTTCTTCGCTCATCTGCTTGAGATCTACATGAATGCTTTAAACACTCACTAGGTGCCTAATGCAAAGCTTATTTAGTCAAAGTGCTTCCATTGACTTCTGTATGCTTTGGATTAGATTCTATATCCTTACCCATAGCCAGCTGCTGCAAGCTGCAGTTTTATCGCAATATTAGACTGCTTTTCATTTTTCCTCATGATCTTAAGAGGGAAAGAAAGAGGTATACTTTGGCTTGCCCTGTCTGTTCTTTAATGTGCTTAGATTGCAGTTATTTCCTGCTGAGCCCTGGATTAGGTCTAGTTTGTTGAAGAGCAACTTTTTAATCATCTCACAGGATGAATGAAGTAGAAGATATGTCAGGTTTCTATCAGAAGATGAAAAATGTAAAAACTTATCAGTAACTCTATTCCTCTAGATATATTGTAGGTCATAAAAACCTACTCTGTACAGTACTTATTACTCTTATAAAGGACACTAAAAATGTAATTATGCAAAGGATGATCACCAAGAAACTTTGCAAGAGAGCTAAAGAAGACATAAAAGTATGGCTGACTGTGCATGGCAAAAAGTGCAAGTGAGAGACCAGGAAAGCACATGATGTCAATGTCAGGCTATGCAGTCTTCCTCACAGGAAGGGCGGCTTCATTCTTATTTTGGAGAGTTAAGATTGCAGTGCAAAACATTTTAGAAGCAAAGCTGATCAGATATGTACCAGTGCTTAACAGCCTAAAATATATTTAGCTATTCCTATTGGTTCTAAAAGGATCCTGTTTTAAAGTGATAGAACCAGGGCCTTCTTCATCTTCTAATTGCAAATTTGGCTAAATACCAAAGCTGTTCACTAGACCTGTACAGTAAAGGCATGAATATATAGGTTTATGTTTTAATGCAATTCAGGAAGTGGCGCAAGGGACTCCACTTCTTCATATGTTCTCTTTCTCACCACTAGCAGTTGATGGTAGCAGGTGAAAAGCCCTTACTTTTTTTCAGTGAATAGTTGTGTCTCTGATAGGGTCAAACAATGAATTAAGGGAAAACTTTGTCTGTTTCGCCACTGTACAGCTGAATAAAGCTTATAGCAACATGACCTCTAAGGATTCTAATGTTGCACTTTTCATATGAAAAGAAATTACAAGCCTAACATCATAAAATACCTAGTAAAGAATATTTAAACATTTCAGAACAAAGTCAAATAGCCTGTCCAATAAGGAATCAACAGCTTGATCCCTTTTTAAATTACTTTCGTTACCACCATATTTACTTCCCTTGTATAGAAAACTGTGCCCTATGCCTATACAACCATTAGGCTTTTTTTCTGCCAGAGAGTAGATATTGTTTTGATAAAGTGGACAGAAACATTAAAGCTCCCAAATAAGTGAGTATATGCATAGATTTATAAATTTCATTTTAGATACTGTCTATAACATATATTGGCATTAACTTACAGAAAGAGATAGAGCTGCAAAGCATTCAATTATCCATAACAGTGCTTGAATTACAATATCAAAGGTTCTTCTTCTGAACTTCTCAGAGTTCTCATTTTGCTTGAGTATTTTATCTTCTGCTCAACAGGCAGCTGACACAGTACAATCATGAAGACATGCCAGATCTTTTATACTCTCCAGAATGATATAAAAAATAAATTAAAACTGCACAGTATGCACTAAAGAATATTAGACAAAAGATTTTACGCTCTCCTGATTTTCATTTAAAAATGAAAGAAAATTTCAATTCACGGAAAAATTATTTGTAACATCCTAAAAAGAAAAAAAAAATAAAAATGTAGAGCATAGAACTGAAAAATCGCATTAGGTCAAGAAGTCTTCAAGAGTATGTTGAGGCAAAATTATTTTACAAAAATCTGTGTACTCAGTTTGGTATCTAAAGGATGTCTAACAGAATAGGTTAGAGCACAAGCTTTAAAATATCTGTATTTCAATATATCTATAACAGTTTAGCATCTTTTATTGCTATCCATAAAATTTCATGACACCAGATTTTCTTCGTAGGTGTAGTTCTCTGGAATACAAACCTGTTTTAAAGGCTTCAGAAAGAGTTCTTTAGCGTTCCAGCAAACCACCAAACAAAGCAGAAATGATTGCCACATATTTAAAGACAAATCTTGATGTGAATCCAGAATATATTAAAATAACATAAAGAAGTGCAAAACTATGGTCTAACAAAACAAATTTGGAAAGAGTAATTTTTTTAGTGGTTTGCCTGGGTGACTGAACAGGTCATTGCACTTCTTTTTATCTCATAGGGATAATTTACAAAGCACTTTGAGACCTTCAGTGTGCTCATTACTGATATCCACCTTGGAAATATTATATTAATAAAAATCCCTACACTATTTCCCAAGTAACTATGCTGTTCTCTGCCAGTCAATCTATATACATATCAACTGTACACATCTCGTATTTTCAGTTACAATGAACACATTTTTCTTTCTTTGGCAGTGCTACCTGGTTTTTATACATTTCATTTAAATAAAGTCCAGCTTTAATTATCTTTCCTGAATGTCTCATTGTATCTCTTTATGTAGAATATATACTAATGGTTCATAATTTCCCTCTGTTTTTAGAGGAATTCATGCAAGATCACCCTATTTTCTATAGTTTGCATTTAGAGAACATGAACAATAGCTTAATTTTAAAATAAATCTATCAAATAGTGAGGCCGGGTGCAGCACTCATTTATACCCCTGCAAATCCAAGAAAGTTAGCAGTCGCATATGAAACATATATTTAATAAAAATATGCCTCCCCTTATAGAAATTCATACGATTTTTAAAGACCTTTCATTATTTTTTCCTTCTGATTTTAAGCATATTCTGTCTGTCTTTTCTGCATGATTATGAGTGGTTAGATTTTTTGTCAACATCTGGGGAAAAAACTCTAATCTATAAGGCCTTCCATGAAAGAGAGAAAGAAAGAAAAGAAAGAAAAGAAAGGGAAAGAAAGGAAAAGAAAGGGAAAGAAAGAAAAGAAAGGGAAAGAAAGGAAAAGAAAGGGAAAGAAAGAAAAGA
>JAHLSL010000015.1:14566381-14780678 GCA_025920805.1 Petroica traversi | reverse complement strand
GGGGTGGTGACCTGCACTGTGGTGGGTGATGTGCCCTTCCAGCTTAAACCGGCCAGCGAGGGTGAAGGGGAGCCTCAGAATAAGCGCAAATATTTCCTCCACACCTCGGCCCCTCTGGATTATGAAGCTGTCCGTGATTATAATGTAGTGATTGTGGCCGTGGACTCGGGCAGCCCCAGCTTATCCAGCAACAACTCCTTGCTGGTGCGGGTCGGGGACACTAATGACAACCCTCCCATGTTCAGCCAGGCCGTGCTGGAGGTCTCCTTTCCAGAGAACAACTTGCCTGGTGAGAGGGTGGCCACAGTGGTTGCCACAGATGCAGACAGTGGCAAGAATGCTGAGATCACCTATTCCCTAGAGGCCTCACCCCTCTCCTCAGAGTCACCGGGCAGCATCTTCAGCATTGACCCTGACTCCGGGGATGTGTCGGTGCAGGCAGTGCTGGACCGTGAGCAACGTGACACTTATGAATTTCAGGTGACGGCCCGGGACAAGGGGGTGCCATCGCTGCAGGGCTCCACCACAGTGGTGGTGAGAGTGTCGGACCGTAATGACAACGAGCCACGCTTCATGCAGGATGTGTTCACCTTCTATGTGAAGGAGAACCTGCAGCCCAACAGCCCCGTGGGCATGGTGACTGTGATGGACTTTGACAAGGGCCGCAACGCCGAGCTCAGCCTCTCCATCCAGCCTGGAGACCACGACCAGGCAGCTGGTATCTTCTCCATCGAGAATGACACTGGAACCATTTTCTCCACTGTCTCCTTTGACCGTGAGCAGCAGACCAGCTACACCTTTAAGGTGAAGGCAGTGGACGGGGGCGAGCCACCACGCTCTGCCACCGCCACCGTGTCCCTCTTTGTGATGGATGAGAATGACAATGCACCCACCGTCACCTTCCCCAGCAACAGCTCCTACACTGTGCTGCCACCCTCCAGCAACATGCGCACCGTGGTGGCCACAGTGGTTGCCACCGATGCTGACACCGGTCTCAATGCTGACCTCAACTACAGCATTGTTGGGGGCAACCCCTTTAAACTCTTTGAAATAGACCCGGCCAGTGGTGTGGTGTCATTGGTGGGCAAGTTGGCCCCCAAGCACTATGGCCTGCACCGCCTGGTTGTGCAGGTGAATGACAGTGGGCAGCCACCCCAGTCCACCACTGCCCTGCTCCATGTCTTTGTCAATGAGAGCCTGTCCAACGCCACTGTGGTGGAGAGCCAGGTGGCTCGCAGCCTTCACACCCCACTGGCCCAGGACATTGCTGGCGATCCCAGCTATGAGCTGAGCAAGCAGCGCCTTAGCATAGTCATTGGTGTGGTGGCTGGCATCATGACTGTCATCCTTCTTATCCTCGTGGTGGTCATGGCTCGCTACTGCCGATCCAAGGGCAAGCACGGCTACGAGGCCGGCAAGAAGGACCATGAGGATTTCTTCACCCCCCAGCAGCACGACAAGGCCAAGAAGCCCAAGAAGGACAAGAAAGGCAAGAAGGGCAAGCAGCCCCTCTATAGCAGCATTGTTACTGTTGAGGCTTCCAAGCCCAATGGGCAGCGCTACGACAGCGTCAACGAGAAGCTCTCGGACAGCCCCGGCATGGGCCGATATCGCTCTGTCAATGGTGGCCCAGGAAGCCCCGACCTGGCCAGGCACTACAAGTCGAGCTCACCACTGCCCACCGTCCAGCTGCACCCACAGTCCCCCACCGCTGGCAAAAAGCACCAGGCCGTGCAGGACCTGCCCCCAGCCAACACCTTCGTGGGCGCTGGCGACAACATCTCCATCGGCTCGGACCATTGCTCCGAGTACAGCTGCCAGGCCAGCAGCAAGTACAGCAAGCAGGTAAGAGCGCTGCACCCGCGGGCCCCAGCAAACACACACACGCACACAGAGCGGGAGAGGGAGCCGGGATGCCCGCTCCCCCCGCCTCCCACCCTGGCACAGGCACACACCCCGTCAGGCTCAGTGACCCGTTCAGTCTGGTGGGGGGGCGCCCGGCCCGCCGGGCAGTCAGGTGCACAGACCAGCACTTAGCACGAAGGAAGGACAGTCAGACATCTTTATTGTTATTACAGTAATTTTTATCTTTCCCTCCGCTTATCAGATCTGGCAGCCAAGCATCCTGTCCGTGCAGCCGGACCGCGGGCTGCGGAGGCCGGGGGGGGTCTGTCGCCAGTCCCGACAGTGAACTGTAAGGCAGCTTGAGATGCCTTTATCCGCCGCACCCCCGGAGGCCAAACCCGGCGGTTTTGGGGGGGGTCGAGAGGAGATCAGGACCCCCCACCAGGCGGAGCCGCCATCCCCCTCCCGCCCTCCGGCCCCGCCTCCATCAGCCGGTCCCGGCGCTTCCCCCGCCGTGATGCTTTCCCAGCCTTAGGGACGTGTCAGCTCCGGCTCGGGAGGAAAGTTTCGCCTCGGCAGCCAGGTGTTTCGGGGAAAGGGGGTTGCTGCCTGCCTGATGTTTCCTAAAGCTGTGGGTGAGAGTGGTTTTGCAGCCGCCGCACTGAAGCGTTAATGGCTGTAGTTACCGGGTCTTTCATTAGGGCCAAAATGCTTAAAAAATCTACACAGCCTATCTGCGCTCTAATTTACATCACAGAGATTGCACTCATTGCAGCAGTTGCTCTGAATACACATAGGCGTTAGTGAGTTTAGAATCTCACCCCTGTATGTTTTCATTGCTTTTTTTTTAATTTTTTATTTTTTTTATGCCCGTCTTGCCTATCACATGAAATTTCAGTCACGCTGAGAGGCCCTAATTTGCTCGCCCAGCTGCCGCATAGCTCTGTTTGTAGTGTGACTGCCGAGAGACTTCTCGGCAGTCGTGCCTTCAGGGGTGCCACGAGTGACTGGCTCTGGTCTCGGCTGTGTTGGCGGGGCTCGGTTCAGTGAAGCTCCGGTAGCCTAAAACTGGTGATGGTAGGGACAGTCTTTACAGTCCTTGAAATAAAATGGGGATTGCACATAGGGGAATAAAGTTTCTAAGTGAAGGCTTCCTTTTATTTTATAAGACATATAAGAACGGAGGTCGCTCTTGTTTGGGGGAATATTTTTTGGGTGATAGTACATATAATATTCTGAACGTTTTTTCGAGTACAATGCATACTACAAAAGAAGTTAGGGGCAAATGAATGCTGACTCATGTAACCACACAACTAAGTCTGGAACAGGGAAATTCTGACTAGTTTGACAAAAATGCTTTATTTTCAACTTATTAACATGCAAGTATGGTACACGATGACATTTCTTAATACTTTGAAATGTTTGCTGGCTTACTAAACTTGAAGTTTTACAAGTGTTGCCAGTATTTGCATTCTGCTCAGAAATACTTGAAATAGAGTAGAATGAGACTAATTGTATGAACCACCCCCCTACCCCTCCCCCCAGTCTTTCAAGTCACCAAAATAGTGTGATTGTACTATCCACCCATGCTTTTGTGTATGTGGTTTTGCAAGTGATGCAGACTTATAGAACGTTTGACACAGTAGTTTCTGGGTGATAGATTTCATTAGCGCTCTCCCAGAGAGTACATCACAATTTCAGTTTGAGAATTGTCTGTATAAAATACAGATTACTAAGTTCTTTATCTTTCATCTCCTAAGGCTTAGTAAGCACAGAGTAGATTATGCCATTTTAGCAAACAGTGGAATAAAAGTAGCAGTGGAATATATGCTAATCAGATACTGCTTCTTACTTGATGCTGCAATTCATCTAAACATATGGATTATAATCTGTTAAAGTGTAATTTAATTTCAGTGTAAAGGAATGATTTGCATTTTAAATGTAGGAATGGTAAAGGAATACACATTACAAGTTACTGTTTTGCTTGATTAAAAAATCTCAAACTTACTTAAGATTATAATACTGAAATATATTTTGAATTACTTAATATTTTCAAGGATTTCTCTTGATATAAAATATATGCCATCACTTAGTAGAAGAAAATGGCTTTATTGCACTTTTACGAAGAAGTGCACCTTGAATTGCTCCATTACTTACGTTGTTTGCTGCAAACTGGTTTCTCAGTGTTGATAGTTCTCTTGTGTTAAATATCTAGCCTGTTATGAATGCTCACTTATTCAAACAATTTATAGCCAGTATTCTAATCTTATTTATTTATTTTTAAATATATAGAAAGCATTTTCACACTTCTAAAGCATGTGTATAAATTGGAAATTGTCCAAGAAAACAGTAAAGGTAGTGTTAAAAAACAGCTTTTGATGGAGAGGCTATCAGTCACAAACCCTCTGTTACCACTTCCCTTTGCATATTTGCCAGCTTGCTGCTGAGGGACATTTGTATACTTTTGTTCCTTTTGCATAGTAGTGAGGACATTAAGACTTGCATAAACAATCTGTGCACTTTTCATGTCTCAAACATTGGTAGTATAATATTTCTCAGTTTAGCAGGCAAAATACCTGAGGATTTTTAACACCCAAACCACGTGGAGCTCTTGTTCAGCGCAATTGTTTAGAGAGAAATGCGAAGAAGATGCAGATAAAGGGTTCTGATGGGATGTATATCAGATTGTTTCATAGTTCTGCTGTACATGTGGAGCAGAACCAGCAGCATAATGGTGTGACTGCGCTAGGGAGACTACTTGAAATCTCTAAGACTGCCTTTATTTACTCATTGTCAGTTCCCTTTGCTTTAAGGAGACATTAGACAGTGTATAAAATTTTAGAACAAATAAGTGGACACAGCAGCACGTAAGTTACTGGAGATAAGAGTGATGCTAATTTCCCATTAGTGTAATTAGAATTGGTAAGTGATACTTTCCTATATCTACAATGCAGCAGTCAGGAAAAAGTCTCGACTTACAAGACAGACTGGTGCACCCTAGGGAACACAAGTTGTTTTCATTCCAGTGAATTGATACTTCCTTTTTAAGGTGATGAATTGAAGTCTTACGAGTTTCGAAATACATGGGGTTTGATACAGTACTCTATAAGAGAACTTTATGGAGACAACTGCGAACAATTTGTAACTCTCCTTCTGACATCATGTCTTTTATATAAAGTTTAAAACAAAATTCTGTTTTCGGTAGACTTTTGACATTTTACAGTCACTCTTTTTTTTAGGTGATCTTTAACAAGCTTAACTTTTATTCTTGTTTATTTAGCATGGTATTGCTCTGAAATATTCTTTTAGCCTCTCACTTATCAATTCTCTCCTTTTCAGTAAAGCATACAAATAGTATTCCACAGATCTTAATCACTTGCCAAAAGCTCAAGCTGTACAGAAGTGTTTTACTGAACGGGGATGTGTTTAAGTAAGTGTTTTTATAGGGTCAAAAATTTAAAATTTGAACCCTTCAGGTGCTGCATATTGCCTGTGAGGAGCCTGGATAGTACTAACTTCCAGCAGACACAGCCAAAGATAATGAAAGCTCAGCGCTTAAGGGGAATCACTTGGCAGCTTGGAGAGTTACATACTTAATCATAAATATCATAATGAATTTTAATTGTTTATTTTATCATTTAGTTACAGATATATATTTTAAAATACATGCATCTCCACCTCTTTGTCTCACAGTGCAAAATAGTGGCATATAACAGTTTTATTTCACTGAAACTTTTAATCACGAATCAGCATGTTACCAACCACTCTTTGAAGAACAGGCCTTTTAAACACTCTTTATATGTTTATGTTTCTTGGCCATCATCTTGTCTTGGTTTCCTTTTTAATTGGTCTACTAATCAATGACTATTGACTCTTTAAAATGCTTCAGTTATGATGCTGAGGGGTTTTTGCTTGTTATTTTTTTAAGAGGTATTGGTCACTATCAGTAGAACTAGGAGAAGAAGAAAGGGAATTTCTGAGCAGAATTATTTCTGTACTTCAGGTATTGGCTTCTTAGCCAATTCCATATTTTTTTTATGAAAAACCCAACACCTTTTCTCATTGAAAGTGAAAAGAAAGTTTATCAAACCAGTGTGCTGACACTCTAATAAAAATTATGTGCATTTCCAGTAAAGTCTTATTTCTTTTAAAGTGAAATACATATAAATTAATTTCTGAAAAAAAATCTTTATTCGGTAGCCATATTAATAATAACATTAATCAGTCTGCTGCAATACTGCAGAAGCATTTTGGCTGGTTGGTTATCATGTATGTTGATTGTGTCTATAAACTAAATGGATTAATTTCCTCATAATCATGCACATGAACCCAGCAGCCTTAATAGGACCCCAAATGGATTCATTCAGGGGCAATGAGTTCAACCATATGGGAAGGTATCATCTTTCCCCTTGTTTATGTACAGACACACAAATACGCAGACCCTTGTCTCAAAGGCTATTTTTTATATTCCCAAACACCTCTAAAGAATAAAACTTTTCACAACTTTAAGCTAAGCAAATATCCTACAGTGTACTAATCATAGAAATAACAGTGTCATGGTGGCATTAACTGCCATGTCAAAAAAATGAGAACATTATTACTGAGTATAAACATTTACATTGGTGACTTCTTTCATGCATTTTATTTTTATACTGTTTAGTGAAAAGTGTACAGAAGTATTTCCAATTTTCTCTTCTCATTTTGCATTACGTTAAATATTTTACAATTAGTTTTTAAAAGTGACCCACATTTGACCTTCAGTAGCAAATTATGATGAGAGAGGCGCTAATTAAACATGAAATGGATGGATCATTGATGCTTTAATTATCTTTATTTAAAACAAAGTGTTCCACTGATAAGTGCATCTTTTATTTTTTTCCTCTCCAGTAAAATCATGTACAGTGCTCAAATGACTAAGTTACCACTGAATCATTCTGCACTCCCAGGAGATGTACAGAGCCAAAAGGGACAGGATCTGAGTAAAGGAGGATACATGCTTTGAATAAGTAAAGAACAGTACTATTATAGGCAAGGGGTAGCAAGAAACATCTTTAAAAGGACAGAATTTGATTTATCAGCTCAGACAGCTCTCTGGCATAGTACATAGCAAACTTGGGTTATAACTATGGTTAGCAGTTTTACTGTTGCTGTCAGTCTTTTTGTTTCTTCCTCCTTTCTCTTTTTTTTTTTTTTTTTTGGTTTGTTTTTAGTCTTTTTTTAGTGTTTGGGATAGTTGCTAGTTTGACCATCAGTAAAGCTTTGTTTCAGAGAAACATCTGCAGCTCTAGACTCATTTTTCTTTATGCATTTTCTTTGAAAAGTTTAAAAAGGTTTATGTACTTAGTAATATGCTGGGCTACTTTGAGATCTAAAACTAATTAATTTGGTTTTGCATTAAAATATAAAAGAAAATCTACTAACTTCAGAAGTAGTTAGCATTTAAAATCAACTAAAATCCTTGACAAAGCACTGTGAACTCTTCACTATAGTTTCAAAACATATTAATACTTAATTAAAAAAACTTAACAAAATTAACATAACTTTGACTATATATATAGGAGATACTGATATGAGCAATTCAGTACAGTATTTGCCAGGCAGATTTTCTGAGCAAGACTGCTTCCAACAGTTCTTTAGAAACCATTAAAACTGCAAAATACTTTCCTTTTTTCAGTCTTAGGCCATATTACATGTAATATGTTCTATGTAAGTTATGTTCTACATTTCTCCATTAAAAAAAAAAAAATTACCTTTTAAAGTGTTTTTATCCCAACATATGCTAACAACATGGTGTTTTTCTTCCCTGATTTTTCTTTCCTGGAAGAGTGAATTTGTTTTCTGTTATCAGATTTTGGACTTTACTATATATTCATTTTAATCAATTATTGAAATGACAAAAATATACCACCAGCTACTCTCAAGGATCAAAAACCACTTTTTACTTATTATTATATTTTGTATATAAATTTGCATTATTTTAATTTTTAATTAAGTTTGTAAAAGAAAATTCTGACATGCATAAAGGTATAGTTCAAGCTAGGACTGGCTTACTGTCTTCCATATATTTCAGGAAACAGAATTCCCAAGGTCACTTCTATGTTGTTGTTGTGGATGACAAAATATCACGCTAATGCTGGAGTAACTAAGATTCGTGGAGCATCCAAAATGGGTGACAAGAATAAGAATAGAATAAGACCAGAATAATCCATAAGAGATATTAAAATTTTTAATTTCTTATTTTAACGCAATTTTCCCTATAAATATTTAACTGAGAACAGGTCATGAACACATGTCAAAATCTCAAAATGTGATTATGCTGAAGTACAAGTTAGTCAAGTTCCTGAATTATGTCAGGAGCACTGAAGTTGTCCAACTGTATGGAGATGTGCTTAGCATGAGTCATTTGCTCACTCTTATGTGGCCATTTTCACTGACAAGAGTTCTAAAATTAAAATTAAGAACAACTTTTGAAGGTATTAAAAAGCCAAGGGATTAGCTGTATATATAGCACATATGAGCAGTGTGGAGGAACCACTTATTATTTTTTGTGAAAGGAGAATATGGAAAAACTTTAGAGTAGATTTTGAGGTTTAGAAGTTTGAAGAAAAACTGTTCTGGCCCTATTTAAAACTGTAAGGTAGGTAAAAGGGATGTGATTTCTTTTCTTATTGTTTATACCAGTCAAAAAAAAAAATTCCTCCCATTTAGACAAACAGCTGTTTTGTAATCATTAGTTTCTAAAATGGTGCAGCATAGGCCCAAAAGTTCAGTTTTACTCAGAGTGGATCACAAACAGTGCAATTATTAGAAGCTGAAGGAAAGCATTATCTTTGTCTTTCAAAACTTAATTTACCTTCCTAACTACTGACAGGAGCGAGTATATTTTTTAGAGGCAAACTCTTTTCTGTCAGATTAGATTTTGCTACAAATTTAATGTTCTAATGTCTGAGTTTGTAATTGAATGAAACAATGTGTGCTTGCAAGTAGCATTCTTGCAGTATTAGGAAGCAATAAAATTAGAATTTATCAAAGTTTTTGATAGAAGTTCTTTTATTATCTACAGATAATTATGGATAATGTAAAGTTAGTTTTTTAAGGCTAGGTAGGGAAGGTAGGTACTAGCTGATGCTGAAAATTATGCATAGATTGAACCAGAATGAAGATATACCAATTCCATCTGCCAAAAATTCAGAGACAATATTATCTTGCAGTCATGTCTGAACAAATTCCTTTATTGTACTACCTTGTAAGTAAAAGAATATTTGCCACATGACAGCGTAAAAATTGCTGAATTACATGTTCATGGGATGATTATGAAGAATTCGCTGTAAACTCCATGAAAATTAGGTTCTTGACAGGGTTGTGGCTCAGAAATGTATTGTGCATTATGTGTCAAGTGTTTTTTTTGATGTAGCACCTCTCAAAGAGAAGTGGGAGGGTCTGCTGTAAGTTATTCTGTCTATTCATGTATAAATGCCAAGGTGTCTTCAGCCCTGGAGCGGTGTAAAATATGAGAAGTATTCCCTATTACCTTTGGATATCAAATCTTGAGTAGAATTACTTTAACACAGAGACTTATCCTTGGGTAAAAAAAAAGACCCTTCATCAGGACAATGCTTTTACAGGGATACAATTTGGGGTAGGATTCTCTTTCTGAGTTCAGTGTTGTGCTGGAAAATGAGCTAAAGGAAGTTGTGGAGACTGCCAGAGCATTCTGGTTATGACTCAGCTATCTAAGGGTGCACGTCCTAATGTCAGTTTGGGTACCTGAAAGTTCCTGCACTGTGTGCACAGAGCTGCACTCATAGGGTGTATGATGCAAGACCTGGCTGTCTTCTGTGATACTATTCTGTAGCTACAGCTCAAGGCCAACAAAAAAAAAAAGCAATCACTAAATCCTTTGGTCTACCTAAAGGAACTCTAATTAAAATAAAATTAGGCACTCTGTGCATGTATGAGACTTTGACAGGGCTGAAAATTGCTTTTCCTGTGAGAACTTCAGAACAATTTTCAAATGTGTGGGTCATACACATGCCAATTAATAGAACAGAATCTGCATGTGCAGCTACCCCATCACATATATGCAATTAACTCCATTTCCATTCATTGTCAGACCTCTCTGGCTGATGTTTATCTCAGGTAAAACTACAGGTAATTCCAAAAAAGTCAATGAAATTTAACTAGTATTAAATGCTGTAAATTGTATGAGATGTTGTAATATTCAGAAAATGCTTAATATTAAAATAAAATATAGATAACACAAATTTATTCGTTTGGATGTTAACCCCCTGCATTTAGGTTAAATTGTCTTTGTAACAGGGTCTGGAAATGGTGTGGCTTTAATGACATTTCAAAAAAGTAAAATTTTAGTATTAAAACCATTCTTACTCAAACTAATGATACAGCAAGAATACATATGGCAAGCTACCTTTGTTGGTCCCCAGACAGGTCATGATGTTTGTTCATGGAGCTGTGTTGCCCCTTGTAGGCATACTTACAAGAGAGACTTTGCCTGAAAATTCCTGTCACCTTCATAATGCAAAACTTTGCTTCAAATGAAATATAGCCATTTGCTTAGGAAAATCTGCTTAGTTTATTGCAAGTCCTATTTAAAACACTATATTTAACAAGAGAAAATACTTCTATAATTTGCAGTCTTTCTGAAGGTGAAAGACAAGAATGGGAATACAGATAATAAACCAACAGAAAACGAAAGCATTAGTTCACCTGTACCAAATATTTTCACAGTGGTATTTTAAGCCCCTATTTTACACCTGTGCTATTCACAAGTTCTAGTTTTGTTGGTTTTAACATACATCTGATCTCATCATGTAACACCTGCTCCAAGGGAAGCTACATTGCCATAAAGTTTACTCAATGAAATAGTTAATCAGTTTCTTTATATCCATTCATGTATTCCAAATTGGTTATAATGACATAACGTGTGCCTTGCATGATAGTGAGAGAGGATATCCATCATTCTGCTGGATTAGAAAAGTGCTATTTTCAGTGAGCATGTAATTACATTCCAATTGCAGTACAAGTTTACAGAAGGACAGTAATTGATTTACTTGAGAGAGAAATATTTGTTGAATTTTCAAGTAATCTTGTGCGTTCTTATACAGAAGGAATAATTACACTGGAAACTAGAAATATCTACTTAACAGGGCACTACATTCTCAGCCTCTGAACCTCAGCCCAGATTTCGGTTGAGAACTGTCACACTTCAGCGAATTTAGAAAATTCATCAGAAGACTCTTCTGACTATATACTGAATGTTTTACTTTTCTTCCTGCAACTTAAGGGCCTGAAATTAATTCATATTTGGAGAAATTCCATTGAAATAAAATTCTATTTCTAGAGCAGGTGTTAATTCTGAGGAGTAAAAGTGAGAGCGGGGTGAAACAGAGCAGTACCTGTTTTCATAAAGTCTTTAAAATATGAGTGTTTTTCCAAGGAATTGCAACACAAAGTCTGGGTCATGTATTTTGCCCAATTTGTTACTACGTACATATGAAGCAGAATAGTAGGACATACCTGAACTAACTAGAGTGCAGATGTGAGTAGTACTTTATAGATTGACAGAGAATTACCACCGAGGGACAGCAGGTGTTTCAGCAGCACGTGGGTTTGTGTAAGGGGTGGGTTCACTCAATAGGTTCTGACCTGGTACTGGCAGGTCCTTGAGCAGACATGAAATCGCTGGGGCTTGGTGCACCACAGTAATTAACTCTCTTTAAATTCACTAGGTTCACAGGCAGAAATGATAGGTATGTTATTAAAATACCTGCTACTTGTGGTGTTTTTCTGTGCTTTTATACAGGAATTAAAAAAACCAAACCAAAACACACCAAGTGGCTTTAGATTAGAAATAAAGGACACTTGTGCAAGTGTTTACAAAATGGCTCTGCATTTGTGGTCCTGTGTTGTGCAGAGATCACTGGATGCTTATATAATTTATCCTTTCTTGTGCAATATTGGTTCTCTAAATAATTATTTCTAGTGTTTCTAGTATTCTCGGTCTTTCTGTTTGTTCTTTAGTGCAGATGAGAAGATAAGCAACAGTGTAAAATTCCTCTGTGCAGCATAAATTAAAGAGATTTTGTGTTCATTATATTGCAAAATGTTTTATCACTTATGGTCTCATATTCAAGGAGACTGGGTAATGTTTTATTCAATTGGCCCTTCAGAAGCTGCTGAATGAATTGAAAATTTATTTTGGACTTTCTAATACTGCATATTAGGGCACCTTTCTAGGAACCCTGAATACCAAATTATTGTATTTTTTCTATACTAGTTCTTAATTAAATATATGAAGGGACTGAACTCTTTAAATTATATGGTAAACTTCCTGGAGAATTAATGTTACAGAAATATGAAAGGGCTGGCTAAAGCATCACTCTACAAAATGTTTCTAAAAGGCTTTATATATTTATAAGACTTCATGATCTACTATTGATGCAAATTACTAAGGATAAAAGAAAATCCATCTGTTATCAAAGAAAAAAATAAATTAAATAAGTCCAAGGATTTGAAAGACTTAGCATTAAGGACTAAGTATTCATACTTTGTGATGGGTTTATAGTAATTGACAGTAGAAAAGACTTCCTTTTAACATTTACAATGTGGGTTATTTTTTTAAAATACAGAAAATGACTTTGCCATAAAAGCTTCTAATGTAACATATCCTGTCTATTTTCATAATTTCCTATCCTTCACTGAAATGTCTCAATTAAAATATGACCTACACTATTTCGTGTTGTGTTGGGCATTACTAGTTTTATTATTACCCTTGCATTTAATCAAATTGTCAGTAGCTAAATAAGCAGCATTTCATCAAAAGCTGTTGGTTTTCAATCAGCTAGGAAACAGATTACTGGCCTGAGAACAGATCTAAGGCTGGTGTCTCCAATCTGCAACTAATAGTGCACTGATAATAGCACTGCCCACAGGCAAATCTTACTCGCTGTCCTGATCTATGATAGAATTTCCTGTATGTTAATATTTTATCAGATGGAGTAATTTTGTTGCAGTTACCACATTTAACCTTTCCTTTTTAATTGGAAATATATATTGTTTGGAGTACTACCTTCATGTTTAATTTCTGAAAAGAAATGCATAAAAGAGAAATCTCAAGCAAAACATTATAGCCACACTTTTCTCTTTAGCTTCTCCTCTTCAAACAGTTGCTTCTTTAGAAGATAAAATACTGTTGATACTTAAAGAAGCATTACATGTAATATTACATGTTCTATGGCTTGTTTCAGGAGAGTGAGACAAACTGCAGCAGGAAGTAGTGCTTCACTCTTGGTGTGTGTGGATGAGCTGTTGGGTGTGTGGGTGCCAGAGTTCTCCCTGGATCAATTGCAGATCACATATTAACCATATATAGCATATGTGCAGATTACATCATTAAGACATTGTAAATATTCACATTTTTCCCGTGTGAAGTTGATGAAGGTGATTAAATTCACAGCAGCCCCAGTACTGTACCAAGACTCCATCATTTCAGGTGCTTCACAAGTACAGAACACACTATAAAAGCTGCTTTTAAACAAGGCCTACATAGAGGGTAGAATTGCAAATACTGTCTGTAGTCAGCACATTATAGTGTTCTGGAAGAAAACTGTTTTCTGGGCTGTGTACATTGTTCTTGTGAAATGATTCCAACGGTTTAGAATCTTTTTTTCACCTTGCTAGTTATGCAAACAGCTCTTCACTTTTTTCACTTAAGCAAGTGGGAATTGTTCACTGTCACAAATAATAAATAACAAGAGTACCCGATCTGCAGAGCGTGGAAGTGATAAAAACACATGCTTATGAGTGCTTGAGATTTCACAGCTATTAATTTTGAACTTTTTGATTGCAATTCTGTTTTACAACAGTGGATGCTGTTAGGGCAGCAGTACACAGTGACAGTGAAGGATTATGACAACATGCATTTATCATTGTGAGCTTGATAAATCCAGTTTAAGAGATGGTCAGAAAATGCCTCTAAACCTGAAGTCATAAAATTCATCTTGCCTTTACTGAAAATTAAAATAGTAAACATTTTTCTATTACTGCTAATGATCTTTTTTCATTAGTAATTTAATATTAATATGTGTGCTTGAGAAGGTTTCTTTGTGGATAATGAAATGTGTAGCTCTTACTAACATTGGGGAATTCTTTAACATGTTCACTGAAGGAATCTAGGAGTTTATGTGCAGAATGCTACTGAATATACATGTAATCACATACACAAAGGTTCTTTACAAAAGGTCAGCAAATACTATAGCAAGTTTGACATTATGAAAAGTCAGGACTCTTCAGACTTTCAAGAATGCTTTAAAACATTTTTAAAGGCACCTAGCACTTGAAGTCTAAATTGCATGTTTGTGTAAAAATATACTCCCCGACTACCTCTGTGTAAATCAAAATGTGGCAGAACATGTCTTCCATTTTGATATTGCAGCATTCATAGGTGATAGGAGTGCTTCAAATCAGAAACCCATTTTTGGTTTGTGGTAGAAACAGGAATTTCAGCATTAATTGGACATCATTCTGAAGTTGTATAATGTAAGAAATTAGAACACAAAGAATCCAAATACTTAATCTGTAAAATTTATGCTCAGTTTTCAAAGTGATAACAGAGAAAATAAATCCTAAATTGAACAGTAGGAAGTCCTGAATAAGGGAAGCAATTGAGTAAGAGCATGTCTAGAAATGTTAGTACTTCATTTTTTTAATCTTTACCATTCTAGGGAATTAATCTTCAGCCTTTCTGAAATCCTCACTGAGCTGGTAATTTTTTTCACATTTTCAGAACGTCATCAAAGCTATGCTAATCTGGACCAAGGGCATGTCTCAGAGTCCTTGAATCTCTAAAGAAAACATTTTTCTGTCTTTCCTATTTTTGACATAATTGAGATTCACTTCAAACTTCTATAAAACCTATAGAGAGGATAGTTTGATTATTTACAAGGCAAGTGTTACAGGATACAATCAACAGCTTACAGTTCATCACAAGATTAGTAAGAGAAAATTGCAAATCCGGGAGGCATATGTTCTCACTGAATGTCTGGCTCAGTAATTAGACAATCTGGCTACTGAGTGAGGTATGCTTGTGATAGGTTGTAATGTACATCCCATGTTTAAGGCATTGCAAGCCTGTAATCTGGAGGAAGAAAAGGAAAGATCTCACGAGAAGAGGAAATCTCACGAGAAGAGATTTTTTTTTTCCCCTGTAATGTAAATCTGTAGGTATTTGTTTTGTCTCCCCAAGGAAAGGCCTAGCATTTGAACAAGGTTTTTCTCATAGAAAAAGTTGGAGTTCTGTCATTTTTATTTTTCTTTAACTCTAGAATTTTCTTTGTAACTAAGAAATGCTAGTTTTTAGTTATCCAGCACTCTAGATTCTGGCAAAGTCTTTTATTAATTACTATTTGTGTACAACTTAGTCAAGTAAAACTTATGCGCTCTACCTCTCATCATCATCATCATCATCATCAAAACCAGTGCTCTTTTAAGGCCAGATAGATAGGAAAATTTCATCTTTCAGTATTTTTAGGACTGCCTATTTCTTTTTTTTTATGCTTATATTTGGAATGATTTTGAAGGGACTTCACAGGAAGCATAGACTAGATAACTAGTACAAAGACATAAAGAATTAAAATAAAGAGATGGAAAAATCACTTTTAAAATATTTTTCCCAGTTTTTCTTTAGTTTAAACGTGAAGATTCTGGTTTAAAAAATTAACCTAGTGAGCCTAAAAATATTTACTTATATGTTGGCTTTATGGAGGGCTGTTTTGAGAGCCAAATAAAATCAATCTGTAAAATTGTTTTGGACAGAGAACTTTCATTGAGGAGGCAGTAGAGTACATATACTGACATCTATGAGAATTTCACTCACATATAGCATATCATGGACTCCTCTAATATATGTCCTCTAATCTCAGCTTTGAACTCTGCATTTATAGTCTTACCCTTCCAGTAGAAGTCTGAAGATTTTTGGATTTTCATTTCTGTCTCTGTTCTTCCCACAAAGCCAGTTTATTTTTCTGATACTGTAAGAGCCGAATTTCGCAATAAGAGAACAAATGTTATGAAAATGTGAAGGCTGAATATTATTTCAATTTTGTTCCTTCTGCTGAATTGAAGAAAATGGTGTAGATCTGTACCTACTATTAGTTTTTTATTGGTGCTTTTGTGTTTGTTTAGTTTTAATAATGCAATTCTACTCTAAAACCTTAAATATTTGAAGATCTGTAGCATATACAGTGAAAAGTAAGACAGTGAAGACAGTAAAGATGTTAATTTACAGATTTTCACTGTCCCATGGAGTAAAAGCAAGTGTGTTTTCCCAAAGAGGGAGTTTCTTTCTGTTATAATAATAAAACCAATGGGACAACAAAAAAAAATATAAAAATTTTAAAAAATCCAAATACCAAAAAAAAAAAAAACCCCACCAAAACAAACACCAGAAAAACCCCAAATCAACTCAAACCTGCAAAAATGTTCCCCAACTCAGGCTGATTTCTGTTTCCATGAGTCAATGTCCTTAGTCAAATTCACAGTCAGTCTGGCAAACACCTATGGCTGACCTATGCAGTAGAGAATAAACAGAGACAATGTCAGTTTTATGACTAATCCTCTGTCTTTCATGAAACCTTTTCTTTCCAAAAGAGGCTTAAGTATTTTGAGCACAAATGAAATAGTGCCCATGTTCTCTACTTTTCCATAATTCAAGAGCTAGGAAGCCTGATTTGTGAGAAGCTTATTCTGTGACTTTGTGTGTAATTGACAGTGAAGGGGGAAAATGAGGCAATGTTACGCCTTTGCCAGCTCTTTTTGAAGGAGGAAATATACTTACTCATTAATGATCCAAGCTATGAATAGATTCATGGTTTATAGCACAGCCTTAGAGTGGGTTAAGAGAATTTAAGGGTTTATCACACAGTCTTAAAAGAGGCTAAGAGAATTTAAAAGGAAGCTATTCAGACTGGAAAATTCTGGGTAAACATTTACCTATCTTCTTGGCAGTACATTATTAAATTATATGCTGGCATTTTACAGGCATAGAAAGAAAAGAGAGGTACAGACAAAGTAATAGAAACACTCTGATGACCTATTATTAGAGTTTAAGCCGAATAAATATTTAGCATCTAAAGTATGGGGCAGAGGTAATAAAAATCATTGCAAACTACTATTTACAGTGCATAACCAAGTAATACAGTTTAGTTCATTACATTAATACATGATGTAGTACTGTATGATGCAGAATTATCACACTCTTTCTATGCCCTGGGCTTACATTTGTTCAAAGTCTTAGAGTAGTTCAGATTGTAGATGTTTCATGATGACTGGCAGATAAATGCATTAATATAACTATAAAATAATGAAATCACAACAAAGTGTGGGGGTTTTTTTATAAACTATCTAATTTTTTTAAATGAAATATTGTCATTTGTATTTAAGGGGAGCAGAGGAATAATCTGCATGAGAAAGAATCCATATGAGAAGTACAGAACCTTGCCAACAGTGTGCTGTCATAAGTGTCCTTTAACATATGTTCAGGTCTGTCTTATTCTAGCCGTGCCCTTAATATCACCCCTTGGTTTCTTGTCTGTAGGAAGTAGATAATAACATTTCTTTGCTTCATGATCATGTTACAAGTTTGGACAGAAGTCAGTAATGAAACCAGTGTTCTTGTTTCATGCAGAATTTTGTCCACACTCTGGATTCTAGTCTGTAAGGCAGAGGAGAATTGTTAGGAGAATCAGGTTCTCTGATTGTGCTGTGCTGTACATCCTAAGGGAGGTGCAAACAAACACAAATTGTAAGGTTACACTATTCATCTTTTAGAAATGTTTTGACACTTTTTTGTAGAAGAGTTTGAAATCACTCTGATGAGATGTTGTATCTTATATATGTTTATAGAGATGGCTTGTGATACACTAAAGTGTGAAGTGTAATGGATTTCAGTATCTTAACATAGTTTAATTTGCTTCTCTTGAGAATATAGTGTCTGTTACTAAATTTCTTATATGTTTTAGTTTATTTTAGTATATCAGAATTAAATTCCTATTTACCGGTGTTGATAGTAGGATAATAGATCTCTACACTCTTTACATGTTCAGTTTGGGTTTAATTATTGGAATACAGTAGATATTTTATCCTAATATTAGAACATACTGGCCTTATTTAGCACTACTGAAGTAAGCTTAACTTCATATACATTGAATGTACAGGCATAAGGTTTTCAAAAGTATTTCTGTATGTTTTGACTGTTGGAGCACAGACAAATGCATTTGGAAGTTAAAGCAGGTGATAGGAGCACAGGGCCTACTAAAGGAGTGTAGCTATGCATCCCTCTGCCCTCTCACCTGTTGCTTTTATGTAGTTTTTGGAAATGTGAAAAATGACTGGGGGAACTAGGAAAGCAAGCAAAATGATTCTATAGATATTATTTTCAAATACCAATCATATAATTATTTCTAAAAATTGTTATTAGCTCTTTACCTTAATTATTTTTAGTAAAAAGTATAAATGATGGAATTCAAGAACTTATGTGATAGTGATACAAGAGATTGTGAGTTCATCACCACCAGGATTCAGGCATGCTTTGATTTCACCTCACATTTGCAGAGAATTTTGATGCTTTGCTTTGTCCTCTTGCCCTAGGCAATTTTTATAGTCAGTAAACATCAAAGTTAATTAAAAAGAAAAAAGACTTGTAGTGTTCATTGCATGTCATAAATAACATTGATAGATTCTGTTCTCTCTTTATCTAAGCCTAGAAAATGAGGAATATGCAGACTGATATACTAGAAAGTATTTACAGCTTTCCTAATAACTAAGATAACATACAGCAGCCACAGTGTCTTAAACTGTTTTATGTTTTGTCCTCTATTTGGCATTTATCTAGCAAATACAGCTTGAACTGTAATAGTCAAGAGAAAATAGCAGGTAGGTAAATTTGATGTCATGATACAGACATAGAAGTTGTATATAATTGTGCCAAAGACAGAGATTTTATTTTGTTGGGACTGTAGGAACATCAGATTTTAATAATGCACTGTTTTTTTTTCCTTCATCATAGTGTCAGTGCTGAAGATTATGAAAGAGGTTTGATAACTTTTCCTATAAAGTGAATCTCTTCAAGAAGAAAAAGGGAAACAATATTGAGTTAGAAATGTTAGTAATGGTCATATCCAAAATTTAATAATAACAACAACCACAAACACAAAGAAATTGGAAAGGTATTAAGGAAATTCAAGGAAATAAAATTCCTGTTTGCAAAATGAACCCTATTTTTTGCAAAATTATTTGTGACAACTGTTAGAAAAAATCATATTATCCTGGCTTTGTGATAACACAATACAGTGTTTTGTTATAATTTCTTCAGTAATATTTATGTGGTGTCTTTATAAAAACAGTTTCTGCTACTGATCTTTCTTTACCCTTAAAATACACAATGTACTTGTAGAAATACAGTGTAAAGTAAAAGTAGCAATACAGTTGTTCTAACAAAGTCTCAGGTGTGAAAACAGAACGATAGAGCTCTGAGTATCAGATGAATATGTTTCCCAAATCTGTGTCTTTATATTCAAAGATATGTCCTGTTTTCTCTTTGCTGAGAAACAGCTGATGTTTTTGAGGTCGAAAAATTTGTGAGGTAATCAAGGAGATTCAAGTGAGGAAATGAAAATGTGCATTTCTTTACCCTAGGAGGAAAAAAAGCACAAATGAACTTGGAAATATTTGTACACAAGAATATAGTTGCTGAACAAGGAGACAGGAATTTTAGCTGAAATTTTAGCTCACAGAAATCCATCCAACTAGGATGGATTTGTATGTCCTTGATAAGTGTCTGCCTAGTTGCAGATGGGAGCTATACAGTCTGTCAATGATTATGTATTTGTGAAGAATAAGATACTGTGACAGAGAGGTCCTTACAGACTCTTGCAATATCTAAGATAAGAAGCAGTAACTCAGTACCATGGGTTCGTACAACAGATTCTGTAACCATTTTATTTCATGCAACTTATGCAGAATACCAGGATGATTTTGTTATGTTATGATTGCTTATGCATGACCTATAGACTGTTCATGCCCAAGCAACATAATATATAGGGTGCCAGGACTTTGAATAATCAATTTTAACTTTATTAACCCTGATTTATTCAAATTCATTTCTCACACAGACATGGTTATATTGCACAAATGAAGCTCCTCTTACCAGTTTTCACAAATGTTTTAGGACTAGTTATGAATTTTTAGGAGTCTATACAACTCAGACCAATAAAAACAATTTTATAAACTGTGTAATTACTTCTTGTGACTGGTTTCTCTAACATTACAGGATGTTAATGTCAACCGCTGCAAAAAATTTGTAAAGCCCCATACTGTTTTCCTGGATTTGTCATCTACAGAGACAGAAAACAGGCAAAGAGCCAGACTGAGCACATAATTAGAAATGTCATCACTCTTATGTTATTAGTCCCTGGTTTAGTGGATTTTGAAGAAGTCATTGAAGATTTAGCTGTGCCTGTCTCCAAGCTATTGCCTTAATGCAGGTTTGACTTCTGTTATAGGAAAAGACCATTTGAGGAGCAGCGCACTGCTGATACAGAGCTGTTTCTGTAATTCAGACTAGGGGGAGGTGACCTGTAAACTGAAAATGATGACTTTCAAAGTGGTTTGAAGAGATATTTTCTATCCCTTTCTCTGATCTCGAACTGCACATATTTTGAAAGGAAACACCCATCTATCAGTGGCTTACTTTCTATCTCCCAGTTTCAAAAACAAAGAAAAGGAGTTCACATGTGAAACATTCAGAAGAAAATAAAAGGCACAGTGCTACCTACTTTGATGAACATTGTGTTTACAGGACCTTGGGTTCATATTTTTAGATGCTGTTTATTCTCAGACTTGCTGTTAAATAAATAGAGTTATTTTCAATACCTAAAACCTCTGGTTTTCAGGTATTGAAAATAATTCAGGTATTTTTGTTTTGTCCAAAATAATCAAAAGATGGTTTTTGTTTGGCACCTCTGATGCAATTCAATAATTTTGTTTATTTTATATAATTAATTATTATTTTGCAATGTTGAATTTATATTCTGCATGACAATTTGAATATTACTTATATATAATAGAATTATAAATAAATATATTTAATGATATCAAACATTATTATGATAATAATTTAATTAATTAAATGAGAAAAGGAATAACATATATATTTTTAAAGTTATTAACATGGATTTTTCCATTAGCTAACAGATTAAGGAACTTTTGAGGCTTAGCACCTCCACATGCATATAAGCTAGTTTGTATTTATTTTAGTATAACCTTTCAATTCATGCATTGGATAATTTAGAAAAAAATAATTACAACCATATGTATTAGAAGTATATTAGTTTTATATTCACATAGATATACTCATTTTGCCATTTAAGCTTATTTTTTTTTTAATCAAACATGGCATTCATACAAAATGTGTTATTTTAAAGGAGAGTACTCAGATGATGTAAACAACAAAATTAAATGGTTGTCTGCAGCAAAAAAGAAGCCTGAGAAATATCTCAGAGTAGAGAGAGCAGGAATGTGAATGGATTTGTAGTGAGAGTGGTTTTAAAATTGTATGCAACATCACTTATACAATAATATTTTATAGAACTCAATGTTCAGTGTGTAAAACGTCAATGTAAAATGTGTTATGTCACATTTTATAAAGAAACTATATAAACACTGTGTGTGTGTGTAAATTTATGTGCTAATCCAGACCCTCTTCAAAATGAGAGGCATGATGTTACTTGATGACCAGATATGGTACTCCCTGTTTGGATTTTTTTGGCTTTTAATTCGTGGTTTTGTTTTGTTTTAAGACACATGATGTACCAGAGTACAGGGCTACAATTTTATGCACTGGTTGACCACTGCTGTTTCATTGGTTGCTGGTGGCACAGTCAGTGCAATAATTGAAATTGCAATTGAAATAACTCATTACATTTCTATCAGGTACTTAAAAGTGTTGCTCTTTGATATTTCTCTGATGATTTAAAATTTTTGAGGGTAAAATTTCTCACTGACCTACCTAAGGAAAGACTCTGGCAACTGTTTCATTCACCCGCCGTGGAAGCAATCAGGGACCAAGTACCTTATGTAAGCATCTGTCTGCTGGCTTTGGGAAGTGATCAAAATTTGCTGTGATACACTCAGGAGTATCCCATTCTTCTCCAGTAATCCCAGCTGGCAAAGTCCAGTAGAAGAGAACAGCTAATAGAGTATCTGTGATAAGGAGTTACAAATGTCAGCATAGTCTCTTCCAAGTTATCACATTCCCAGAGGATGCCAGAGAAGTTAGTCTATTACTCATTGCAGTTTCAGTATTTATCCTCTCATGAGACCTACTTGAGGACAATCTTCATTATGTGTTCTGTGTAATATCCTGCAGTGTAATATCAGTGTAGAATTTTATTTTGACACTGTCTTGATAGAAAAGTAGAGGTTTTGCTTTATTTTAAAGTAACCATTGATATATGTAATTTGTTTCAATTTCTTTCTTAGAAGTTGACCTTGTATGCTGGGCTTTGACTTTTTTCTCTCTAGGCAGATGAACTGTGGCATTAATACAGTATTTTAAGGAAAAAAAACAGGTCACATTTTTACATAAATATGCAGGTACACTGATAAAATAAAACAATATCTTCTTCCTGCTTTTATCCCCAGGTCCTAGGTGAGTATCTAATACAGATATGGTTGCTGCAGACATTTTGAAACCTTATTCCAGTTTGGGGGGTTTTTTGAGCTTTTTACATTTTTATGCCAAAAAATATTTAGCTAACATAATTTATTCATAGGATCATACCTGTTCTTTGCCAGACCAGCTACCACACTTCTCTTAGCCTTCAGAACAGAATGACTGGGTTCAAACTAAGGGTTGGGAATGATTCCTGGGCAGTGGTGACTGCTGAGCTGTGACCAAGCGCTCCTGGGGACCAAGTGCTGGTTGGCATCAACCAAAACTGTACTAAAGGTCATGCAGATAATTTAGTGCTATGGATTCTCACTTATCAGAAAATGAGAATGTGCCATGACCCTGCAAATTTACTGCTGTAAATAATACTTTACTGTCCTCTCAGAAAGCTTTTAGTTTATTTCAATAATGGTCTTTAAAAAAATGGTTTTGTATCGGAGCTACATGCCAATATGCTTATGCTATATTTCCATATGGAAAATAAACATTTGTGTGATGAATGAATATAGATATACTTAAAAGATCAAATAGACTTTTAAGTGACTACATTCACAAATTTTTTTTTCATGCAATATGAAAATTGACTCATAAACATCAGGTTTGGGATTTTGTGCAGACTTTTACTTGTAGGTTGATTGTTTTGATTTCAGATCTCAGCCTAAAGAAAAAGTAAAAACCAGAACAACAAAAGCAAAGTAAAGCAAAATAATGTCTATAATATTATAGATATGATTGTACTTAACTAAGTTTAACTTGGTTTTCTGAGACTGTTTTAAAAGCTTAAAAAAGGTTGAGTTTTGGTTGTTGTTGGTTTGGAGTTTTTTGACAAATCTTTGTAATGTAAATATCAGTATTGCTACTCTGATTATAGTGCTCAACAGAATCAGAGTTCTTTTGCTCTTTCCAATGTATGACTATTAAATAAAATCTCATGGGAAAAATAATGCCCACAGCAGTTCCTACTAACCACTTGGAACTGCTTTTTGTAGGAATATTACCAATGGAACTATGAACTCTAATTCTCATTTCAGCTTAGGTATAAAAGCACACTAGAAAAAATATTCTAAATTTACATTCATATAACTGAAAGTAGAATATGTCCCGTGATACTTTTACATCTATTCCTGCAAAGTGGCAATTGAAACATTCTCTCAACACTAAAAATGAAATCCCTACAGTTGTATAGGAACTTAAATTCCTGTCATTGGGAAATATGTTATCTCAGGATGGCCATGGGTACCACAAGATGCTGAGAGCGGTCCCTGAATAGAGTCTAAGTAGTTATCAGCAGGCGTTGGTGATATTGAGTGTACCTCAGGAAATTCTTACAGTGTAATGTTCTGACAGGTTCTTGTTCAGTTCTTGAGGCACAATTGGAATTTCCCATTGCAATAAGCTAATAAAAATGCATTAGGGTTAAGGCTGATATAAAAGCTCTGAAATGGTTACTACTAGTAGAAAAGATATAGTACAATTGCTAATATCAGCGTTTGATGCATGCTTAAATATTTAAGGAAAGAAGTACTAAATCATTTTTAAAGAGAAAAAAACCCATTTAAATATCATTCTTTCACACTCAGATAATTTCTAGATGGCAGGAGGGGAAGTACTCAAATTAGGAGGAAAAGTTCTGCCCAAGTATGAGAGTTTTCAGAACTCAAAATACATTGAGGATTATATGGGAAATAGGTGCTGGTAATAAAAGTGCTATTTCAACCTCATAACAGATAAAACTCACAAGGGCAGTACAGGAAATATGGATAAGTCTGGCTACATGAAGCAGTTCAGTGAGACTATTGTGCTATGCCATTCCAAACCCCGTGATGCTCAAATTCAAATACTTCTGGTTTCAATCAATCATTATTATCCACTTATGTGCTTGGGATTGATGAAAACAGTTGGCAATGCTTGAAAAAAACTTATCAGGTGTGTGTGAGCTACTAGCCTTTAACACGGTTCATTAGAATATATCCTGAAATCCCTTTTGCCTTATACAGGACAGGCTGTTGTACACTCACAAGTCATCCATCAAATAGCTGGGAAGTTGACTCTAACATTGCAACTGCAGTAGTGATAAAAGCCCAAATGTATCACTTTTTTTTTTTTTTTTAATGGGGAAATATGTTTTATTTCAAATTGCTTGAAATCTAAGTTTTTCTTTTTGTGAGAGTTATTCATAATGCATTGCATTACAAGCTTTTAACAGTAAAGAGATTGTCAAGTGATGTAAGAAGCTTTAGTCTTTTAGAAAAAAAGTCTTGACAAAATCAGAGTATTTTTTGACTGAAAAAAAATTAAGATCACATGATAATACCCTCCTGGAAATTATGTTAGATTTAATAAGACAAGTATTACACACTGCTGTTATAAGTAACATTCTCACACACTGATAAATTTTGAGTAAAGCTGGAGTTCTTATGAGGTTTTCATCTTTAACATTCATTAATTTTTGTTCGTTATAGTAAATGACTATAAATTGCCATTGTTACAAGTTGACCCCAACCTGCAGCCAGTCACCCGAATAGCTGCTTGCTCACTCTCCCCACCCATGGAAGGGGAGAAAATAAAAGGAATTTGAGAAGACTTACAGGTTGAGATAAAGGCAGTTTTGTAGGTAAAGTGAAATCTGTGCACACAAACAAAGTGAAATAAGAAATTCGTGCGCTACTCCCCATTGGCAAACAGGCATTTAGCAACTTCCTCAAAAGCATGCCTTCATCACAAATAGTGGTTTCTTGGGAAAAAGAATGCCATAACCCCAAACGTCCCCCTTTTCTTCTTCTTTCCCTGAGCTTTTCTTGCTGAGCATGGCATCATATGACATGGGATATTACTATTGTCAATTTGTTTTGCTGTCCTGGCTTTTTTCCTTCCAGTTTCTTGCTCACCCCAAACCTACACTTGCTGGCAGAACAGGGAAAAAGAGAAAACCTCGATTCTGTGCAATCTCTGCTCACCAAGAGACAAAAGATTGGTGTGCTATCAACATAATTACAGTCACAAATCTGAAACACAGTATCATATATGTTGACATATATAAGTCAGTCTCAGCCAGACACCACACAGCCATATAATCATTTAATTACTTTATCTTTTAAGATTGTTTCTGAGGAGTTAGGTGAGCTATGACTCCCTGTCATTTTTCCTCAAGTTACTAAGTCTTAATGATGATTTCATCATAGTAGTAATAAAAATTCAGCTTTTAAAAGCAGTAAAATAATTGGCTTAAATTCATTGTTTTGGCTTGTGCCATGAGGCAGCACAGATGATTAGACAGAAATTGGTGATTCTGTCTCAGAACAAAATGTAGTTTGAATAGCAAAACCATTGGAAGTCTTAACAATGATCTGAAAGTCGACAGGATAAGCACATATTTATAAGTTCTCATGAACTCAGGACAGATTGTTCATAATTACATATACCTACTCATAGCAGAAAAGAGATGTATCAAACTGTTTTTATTTGGGTTGACTTGAGATGTATTTTTCCACATTTATTCAGTGCTAGTACCTGCTATGTTATGTTGAATAACATCTGTAAATAGTTATTTCTGAAGTTACATCAAATGTCAAATTGTATCAAACATAATGATAGAATCTTTTATAGCAGAGTTCCTGAAGGCTTCTGTATTCTGTAGGCTACCGTTGGACAGAGAAATATGTTATAATCATACAGAATAATGATAAAGAAAATCCAAAGCAAGATATATACACACTGGTCTGGAAACATGATGACATCTTAATATGTCACAATGCTGTCCACAATCTTAGATGAAACTAACTGCGTAAGACAGCATGATATGTTGTAAAATATGTCAATATTTGATCTAATAGAAAAGGAACAATTTATTTACCTTCGGATGTTCCATATTTTGGCCTCTGAACATTAAAGAATGAGGCTTGGAAACCTTTTGGGAAGCATAAGTTGATTATCATTGCTTGTCATTGTTAACAGAGGCTTTGATTTCTGAACTTTAAAGATAAACTGCCTTTAGGACACATTCAGACAAGCAACTCCACTTTAACTCAAACACACCCTAAACAGATATTTTTGGTTTATTTGGTTTTTTTTTTTATTTGGTTGGTTGTTTTTTCTTTATTTGTTTTGTTTTGTTTTGTTTTTTATTGTAAAGGAAGCCATTTTGACAGAAGTGAGTTGAGAAGTAAGTGCACGCATAGTTCTCCTGTCAGATGTGAGGAGCTTCTTACCTCCAACAGGAAAGAGCAGGGAGAAGCAGCTGGTAAAAACAGGGGGCAGGGACCTCCTGGCCCAGAACAGCATGCTTAATTGTCCTCCCGTGGTACAGATTTCAAAGTGCACATAAATGTAGAAATTGTATTCTGAGGAAAAAAGGAAAGGAAATAAAGTTTGGATTTATACTGGGTACCATGAATGTTCTTTTTTTTTTTCTTTTTTTTTTCTCTTATATTTTTTAATAGTTCTGAGAAATTTGAAAAAGTTGAGATTGCCTGTTGCACAGATGACTGCAATGCCTGTTTTTGGAAGCTTATCTATGTTTCTTTTGAGTCCTCTAATTGTAAGAGTAATAATCCAGTTATTCTTCTTGGAGGAGGAATGTGAAAAAAATTTTCTCTTTCCTTAATGGGATGTTATGAACATTGGGTAAATTTGTGGAATAGATTTCCAAATAAAATAGCTGACTGAAGATCATGGCAGCAAATCACAGAACTGATGGAGTAAATGGAGATCTATATTGAAAGGGTTGTAAACACAAAATACATAGTTAGACTGTTTTCCCCCGGGCTATAACTGTTACCTATAAGAAGTTTGTCTATTAAACCAATAACTTTATGAAACTCACAAATGAGAAGCCATAAAAATCCATTCTGTTTATGTTTACACTACCTAAAAGGAGCAAGGAGAAAAAGCTAATGGAATATATAAGCACATGCTGAATGGTGTCTTTTTACATTTGATTTCCCCCATAAATGTTTCTTCATTAACTATTTTAGCTCTACTTTTTCATTAATTTAATATAAGGTAATGGATGCTGCTTTAAATACTTCTTCTATTTTGCTTTGACCACAAACTTAGAAGCTCAGATTTAACAGGAGAGGCACAGGAAACTTTGATGCTACCCAGCATATAACTTTTAGGCACTTTTGTCCAAAACTTGCAGAAGCATTAGCAGTGTAGTGTTAGACGTCTTGCATCTAAATTCTTCAAAACCTTTAAGAAAGATCATTCACTGGCTATCTAGGCAGAATGTACTAGAATTTATAACTGTATTTTTTTTCCTAAAAGCTTTGCTACTGTTGTCATGTTTCTTTGTGCTGCTTAAGAGTACTTCACCTCTGCGCAAGCTAAGCTGCTCAAGCCTTCTTCATGTTGGAGGTCACTTCTGTTGGTTTTTTAAAAACATTCTTTAAGTGCTTAAAACAAAAAGTGTTTAATGGAAATATTTGACTGAGAGAAAAGAATGTGAGAAATAGGGAGCATTCAACTAACAGGAGGCAAAAAGGGAGTCAGTGAGTGGAGTGTGAAGAAGGCAATAAATGCCTAAATCAGCATATTGAAATGGTAATGTGGAAGCCAGGGTAAAGTAGTTTCATTTTTAGCTCTCCTTAGTGTACAAACAAACAAAAAAAATCTTAATTGTCCTTTTATAACAACTTGGAGAGTCTTATCAGTGTTATGTTTTTATAAGGTTGCATCAAGAAAGACAGTTTGTGTTTCATAGGCTTCTAATTGTTGTTGTCCTCTGGGTTCTTTCTGATCTGTCAGGATATCTGAGACCAGATGCCAATACAGTCAGAAAAATTCTGGTGCCCAGCAATGCTTTTTATTATAACTGAAGTCTTATAGTTTCTGAATAGAAAATGGGTTTCTCAGTGTCTTAAGTACTGCCATTCCTTTTCCTGCATTCCCAGTGTTTGACTCTTTACTATTCATCTTGGCTTAATTTTCATTATTATTCTGCTCTGTTTTTTGTTCCATTGGAACAATTCCTGTCTGTGAGGCAGCACTAAATGTAATTTGTTTTATATGTGTAATTTTTTGCCCTTTTTTCAGTGCTACAGGTCTACTACAGAGTTAGTCTTTCTCAAAGTTACTTGAATTCAAATCTTACTTGCTTCCTGGTGCTCACAGCCTTTCCCTCTTTTGGGTCATCCACAGTTTCCAAAAGAGCATACCATTGTTCAAGATTAAAGAAATATTGAGCCAAGCCCAAGAAATATTCCTATAGCATCTTGTTTGCAGTTTCGCCTTTGCCAGCAAAATGTGGATATCTACCAAATTGCATTTTCTTCAGTAACTGGATATCAATGCCCTGCAGAACACTAATACTGTGGTCATTTCATCTGGGCAAGTTAATATTGAACCTCTAGTCAGTATCCTCTTTCAGTCATTTAATATTCTTTCAATTCTGGCTTTAGATCAGATGAATAAACTAACCTACTTACAAAGAATGACTATTAATCAAAATAAATTAAGCTAGTATGACTCCTAGAAAATCAAAATCAAAACATCTTCTAGAAAAGAATGACAGAGTTTTGTGGTTTTGGATTTTCACGTCTAATCAAGTGAAAATATGAATGTTCTTAGAAAAAATAGGTGTATTAAACTTAAAATAATAAGGTTTAAAACCACACTAAATACCAGACACGGAGATATTATTAGATACTGAATACATTGATTATATTGTAGTCGTACCCTAAATGGGGATGTAGCAACATAGCTAGTTTGTTTAGGTATTAATAGCAGTATGGAATTCAGAATGAACTGCAAAAAAGACTCCCACAAAAATATGAGTTCAGTGTTTTTGTAGTTGCACACAGCCATACACTGCGAATCAGTTGGTTACCACTGGAACTGAGCTGTATTCATTACCTACCCAATCCAATCTCACTGGGCCCTGCAGCGTAAGCCTACCTGTAAATCACAGAGGGAAATATGGAACTGCTGCCAGGCTTGGCAGGCACAGAGACTCAGGCCTGATCTTATGGGCCAAAATACTTTCTACGGCTAGAAAGTCTATTGATTATTACTTCAGTCATGTGCTTTCCCACTGCATTAAACTATTCTTCTATTTGTTTTTTTGTCTGTATGAGTTAATTTGAGTTCTTCTAATGTTGAAATGCTAACTCTATATAATGATAACTTATAGTGCTTTTTGTGTATCAGCCATTAATCCAGTGATATGGACTTGCTAATTAAATCCATCTGCATTGCTGCTCTTCTAAAATTAGGAAAGCAGGACTGAAGTAAATCAGCTGCAGCAATTCTAGTTCCTTCTTGCCGTGGAGGTAGGCACGTCATTGCTATTACCTTGATTAATGCGAGGCTTCCTTTCAAGTTTGGCTTCTTGTAATGGAAGCTACAAATAATGAATTTATTTGTTCATGGGCTTCATGACTCTGTTGTAATTCCTAGAGGAGACATCATTTTTTATTTATTATTTTTTCTCTCCTTCCATTCAGAAAATGTTCATTGGCTTCAGAGAGAGGTCTTAATGCATTTACAATTTGTTCAGTTCTTATCTGATAGAGAAAAGGGGAACAAGAAGGAATTTTGCTGTTTGGCTTCCACATAATTTTTGCTTTGCCATTTATTCCATTGTCAGCCTTGGTTATTCTTTCCAACTCTTTTGAGCAGGAAGTGGCAGAAGGAGAAAAATCTGACTGAGAAGACTTTAACAAAGCTATTCACAGAAAGAAAAGGGAAAGTAATATCTGTTTCAAGAAAATCTGTGGATCTGTGGAGATACCTCAGTCTTGTGGGAACATACTTATGTGAACAGGATATCAGTATATAGCTCTTATGTTTCAGCCGAACCCTTTTGCCAAAAGGAGGCCTTAATTCATGTGGGCATGTGTTTGACTATTAGTTTTCAAAATAGATTTTTTTTTATTTCAAAATGGTGTTAATATTTGGAAAAACATGGCTTTGATTTTTAAGTTCAACAGCAGAAAAATTTTTCATTTAACAGGCTTGATTTCTAAGTTTCATTAATAAAATGTGATTTAAAAGCAGCCTTCAAAAATGCTGTATAGATATGTTCCTGTACTTTTTTGTTGTTTTTTAAGTACAACTATGCTTCTCTATTTTGTATTTAATGATCTATTAAAACATCATATCTAAGACTTGTTCAAAGAAATAGGTAAAAGCACCCTCTTTGTTTCATTAAGAAGAAAATACGCAAAGATTTCCTCATATTTTTCACAATGATAATTTTCACTTTTTCCACCTTATTTCTCATATTTATATAAGTCCATAGAATAATTACCTTTATTTTTACTCCATTTGATCAGACAATTCCTTTAATACTTTTGTTAAAGTGTAATGCTTGTAGTTGAGTGAAAGCAGTGCAAATAAAATGACCAACAAGTAGAAGGAATTCAAAAACCAAAAAAAGGGCTATTGTGAAAAAAAAAAAAAGTTATTTGCCATATTGGCATAATTTACTTATATCTGTTTTTTTCGTTTGGGCATAAAGTAAAATTCAAAGTAAAAGTGCGATAATTGATGAAATAGAACTTAAATTAAAATTACAAAATTAGTAGTTAGAAAAAATAGTTTATAAAATAAAGTTGCATTATACTACACCATTAAAAGCTTGCTTTTCAGGCAGATGAATAAAGACAATTCTCACTACAATCAGTGAAAAGCAGTGGGTGATTAGTGCCTCTAAAGATTACTCCTGCAGGCTAGACCAGATCCGTGTTAATTGCTAGGATAAGAGAATTAGAAAAGAAAAAATATTCAGAGTTGGAGGAAGAAATGTTTACTCCAGAGGGCTGTACCAGACAGCTGCTGTGTATCCCATCTACTTAAGATTTTATTGAACGGAATCTCACAGTGAATATTTTCTGTATAATATATTTTATTTCAAAACATTTTTTTAAAAAGGGGATTTTGGAGGACAGCCTGAAGTAGGGATTAGATTTTTAAATATTTTCTGTATAGAATTGGGACTAGTTTAAAATTTCAGTCTGGGGATATAAAAATTGCTTCTTTTTGTTAGTTGAAGAAGCAGCTCAGTATGCTGGAACTGTTCCTTAGGGAGGAAAAAGAAGCAAGTGCAGACTCCTGGCTGGAGCCCAGCTGCCTGTTAGAGTTCCAGAGCATGTCCTGATTCACTTCTATTTGTTCTTCTCTCACTTGTTCATTCATATCCTTTCCACTGAATCATGAAACAAGAAACTGTGAAATCTTTGGGTCAGTGGATTTTGTATACTCTTAGATCTCTAGGCATACTGTGATTGAACGTAGTTGACAGTAGTTTTAATACCGTGTTTCCTCAGAGCTTTTTTTTTTTAATGTGGGCATTACTAGGGGCAAACTTTTGTGTCTAGAAACACTGAACTGAAATACTGCCACTGATATTATCAACAGTTTTCCCAAAATACTAATACTGTAAAAGAAAGGATGAATAAATACTCCTACATACATTTCATAATTTATTTATTAAACAAGCTTTACCAAACAAATATTTTTAAATCTATTTTGTAAAGTCAATTCTGATCCACTGCAGCATAAAAAGAGTAGATCATCTGCTAATTTGTTTATTTCTCATTTGTCTATGGCAGTAGTCCACAGATTTGGTCTGTTGCAGGCTATGGTGCAATGAGGCATGGACCTGTAGAACTCTGTATCTGTCTGAATCTAAAAAATAATTCCTTGGCATTATGACAAAAATCTTGCATTTAGCATCTGAATACCTGTTTGACCAAGCAAGTACAGAGGTTTGGTCAAAAGAAAAAAAACCCCAATTTTCTTAAATTTCTGGTTACTGATGAAATAAATGTATAGATGTATAGAAAATATTAAGGAAACTGTTCAGTCTTAAAATAGAAAGGAAGATAGGTGAAGAAAGTCTGTATGGCTGGTATTTTGAGCCTTTGCTCTAACTGGTTTCCAAAGTCTTGTCATGTTTTCTTGAATTATCATTCTGTTTGACTCCAGAAGATTTTGAACTGGCTAAGTACATGTGGGTATAAGGGAGAATAAAATAGTGTAATACTGCTTCTGCTTCCTGAAAGCACTTTACATTTGCAGTCACGTCATACCCACTCCACCTTAGAGGTCTGATTCATGGGCATGAATGTCTAACTTTGTGACACTTCTACCTCAGTCTATCTATCACTTTGTTGCTCCTGAACAGAGTAATTGCTCATGCAGTAGTTACTGGGTCAGTGCAAGTTGAAGCCCAAATATTAAGGAATCAATGCTCTTTGGCCTCACTATACTGGGCTGTAAACTGCAGCTGTTAGCTGCTGCCTCATAAACAGTTTGGCTTTTCCTGGTGTGGGTGTAGATTTCTGCGAGGAGGCAGAAAGGTGTAGATCTGAAGCAAAGATCACTGCTATCTGTCTCCAGGAAAGCTGCTCTTTTTCTTGCAGCAGAAGCTCGCAGTTCAAATCCACATCCAATTGGAAATCTTTGCTTGCTACCTAGATTTGCCAATTGATTATAAGACAATGTATTCACCACACATGTACAATAAAATGCATAAACTCTGAAAGAATGTGGAAAGCCACGAGTTTGCAGCTGTAGAACAGACTTTTCTGTTTATCCCTCTGGTAGGTACTCAGTGTCAGTGCAGGGACTTTCCTTTTCTGTGTCAGTTTAGCTCCTGTGTGATTTCTAACGTGTAGCTCACAGTGGCTTGCAGAGCACTTAAAATGTGACTGACAATATTTATTTAGATCACATCAGCCCATCCTGATCTCATGAATTCAGGTCAGAGTTGAAAACAGTTTTCCAGGTTTGAGTTTACAGTTGTGTTACTATGAAGTCAAAACCTGTTTTATTTTAGTCTGGTTCAAAGACATTGAAATCAAAAGTATCAGAATTGTCCAGAATATTTAGACTTTGGGTTGGGTTTTTTTTGGTTGGTTTGTATTTTGGTTTTTTTTGGTTTTTTTTGTTTTTTTCCAGAGTGAGTGGGACATTTATAAGAAATTCCAAGTGCTCTTGGAAGGTTCTAGAGGTCTTTTGAGGAGTTCAAAGAATCCCTTGGGTAGTGAAATAAACTCTGTCTTTAGAAACTTCGGGATGTTTAATTAGTACTCCTTTCATTGTTCTGGTTTGCAAGAAAGACTCTTTGTCAGCTTTGGGTTAAACTATTAATAAAAAGGGTGTGTTAATTAAACAGCTTGCTTATTTCTAATTGGCAAAAGTAATCTAGCCCTCCTGAGACTTACAGCCAAGCACAGCAATGTTTACTAAGAGATACTCATGAGCTGGTGAGAGATGCCATAGAAAATATTAAAGGATCCAGGAAAAGTAGAAATACTGACAATCTTATGTGGGGAAAGCTTCACAAGAGACAAAACACGGATATAAATATTCTTGGTGATCTCCCTATTTTTTTCTTTTTTTTTCTTTTTCTTTCTTCACAGTATTCAATTTGCATGACTTACAGCTAAATCCCATTTGCAAAGTTGTTTGAAATTTTCAGGTTCTATTGCAGCATGTAGAAACAATATTCAGCTCTTCTTAGTTGTTTTTTTGGGGGGGTTTTTTGTTTGTTTTTGGTTTTGTTTTTTTTTTTTAGACTTTGCTTGTTCTGAATGTCGTTGAAAGGAGCTTCTGAGATGGAAGGCAATGATTTCACACAGCAAAGCTGAAGCATAAGTTCATAAAATACAGCTTGAATTTGGCTTATCACTTATTTATAGATGCTAATCTTTGCTGGCCATTTGCTATTTAACTGAGAAAATAACTAATTTTCATATGGATTAGGAAGAATTTATTTTGTGAATTTAAGTAGTTAATGTACCTTAATGGAAATGTGAGTACTGAGAACGGTACATTTTTATTTTTTGACAGGACCTTGGAGATATGCAGGAATCAGGTGTGCATATGTGTGTTTCTGTGTGTGTCAAATGTACATAGCTTTGAAATCCAGAGGTTAAAGAAAGGCAGTAATCTTTACTCTGCCAGCTGCTTTGCACAGCAGCTCAGGAAGAGGATTTAAATTTTTTTTTTCTTTAAACACCCAAGTAATCTCAGATTGGCCTGTATTTATTGCTAATCCAAGGGCGGAACACAAATAATCAACACTTCTTGTCTTGGATTTGGAAAATATTGTTATGACTCAATTGTGAGAAGATGCTGATGGTTTTGTCTCATCTGCAATTTCCCACAGCTGTCAGAAAGGTCAATAACTTTGTCTCCAGTTCCTTGGAATTGCAGAGGCATTTTTTAAATGTAAGAAATTTTCTTATCTCACTTTTAATAGTCCAAATTTTTAATGATCATATGAGAAAATGGTTGAAGCAATCTTAGAAGAGCTTTTTGTACCTATGATTTGAGTTATTATTGTTTGATTATCCTAAATTTTTTATTTTAGGTTATACTTTTATATTTCCTTATTCTATCCTGAAAGAAGATTTCATCAAGGGCTGTGTGGGTGATGAACTGGGTGGGAAAGAGTTGTCAAAAAATCTTGAGAATGAGGAGTAGAATTTAGAGCAGTCTGCACATGCAAGTGTCCTTGTTCAGAAGGGGATGTCTAAATGACTTTGAACTTCTTTGTTTACTTCCTATGTTTGATTGACTGAAATTTGAAAAAAATAATTTATTTACCTAGGACTATTTCCTTAGTAAGAACTGGAAATTGATTTTGCCTTGACACATTTCTTCCCTGAAGTAATACAAAATCTTTGTCTAATAAATGTGTACAGAGGCTTTGTGGCTCATCAGGGTGCCATGACATTCCAATGTATTGATTCTGTGGTGTTAAAGGGTGACATATTTGGTGTTAACGTGCCATCAGAGAACTGGGATTTGAACTGTACACAGTAAGAAGCACTGACTTGCCTGTAACATGACAGGATTTCTAAAGCAGTAGGAGTAATGTTAGTCTTGCATAGTTCTTTGTGTATGAACTTCAAACATTAATAAGATTTTTTGTATAATTAGATTATAATATTAGAAATTAATTTTTAAATTCCTAAAATAAACTTTAGTGTTTACTGTTTTGTAAGAGCCACCACCATTCTGCATTTTTTCATTTGTAAAATTTCTTGGCATCCTGAGTTTAAAATCCACTCTTGAAAGAAACATTTTATTTTATACTGTTTTTGGTTTGGTTTTTTTCCTTATATTTTTTCTTCTGCAAAATGTAATCTGTTTTAGGTAAAGATCTTAACATTTTTTTTAGTGTAGTTTTTAGCTGTATATAGGACTTGCTTTCATTTCATGTGGACAAAGAGTCTGTTCTCTTCATATTGGAGGCTAAAGGCACCTAAGTGTAAACTTGTTCCAGTTTTATGTTACTTTGCAGGCCATCAAATACAGACCAAAAGAGCATGTGAACTACAGTGGGTTAAAATTGAGCATCTTCTGGTTTTCTGTCTGTCAGATGAAGTGGGGTTTTTTTTTTAGCTTTAATGACCTGGAGTGCTTTCTTTGGAAATAGCATTTTGATTATTGTTTTTTTTTTTATTTTATAGTGTTGATTATAATTATTGTGAAAAAAAAAATCAGATAAGTCAAAAAAAGTGAGCTAATTCTATACATTTTTGGAAATTAATCAGATTTATGGTTTAAAAGAATCTATAGGACTCAAATTCTATATCTTTACATATTTGTTCTGTGTTTGAATACCAGTTGTCCTGCAAAGAAATGTAGAATGTATTTTATATCATATGTTTGCTCTGTTTTCTATCATAAGTATTTTGCTTAAGCAGATTTGCTAGGAAGTGACAGCTCTGAAAAATTGGACACAGTGACTGCTGGAAGTATTTCAGTTCCCAGCAATCTAAATAGTGTAGAAGGGAGAAAATGAAATATCACCATATTTTAAAGATGACAGTTTTGTCAAAGATTGCTTTTCACTCTTAAAACAAATTGAGTAAGTCAAGTAGATCTAAAATGTCTGCATTCATTGAAGATGCAACACCTTTTTAGTTCCTTTTATTTTTTTCTTCCCTCCTCTCTCTTTATAAGCATATGGTAGAACAATGACTTCTTAAATGTAAAACACACTGGGTAGCATAATTCTTCTGATTTAATAGTTATCTTTAAATAGCTTTGAATCATAACAAGCTTTGATGAAACATAGTTACATAACCTATGTAAAATTTGGTAAAGTGAAATTGAAATGAAATCTTATATTCTCCAGAGTTATATTTTGTAAATAACTTCAGAAGAATATTTTTGTCAGCTCTGGTTTTGTAAACATTCAGTTTCATGGGTTTCTGCTGCACTTCTGTGGATCAAGAATCTGGAAGGTGAGCTGGTCTGCTTGTTTCAATCATTTTGATTATTAGCAAGCATCTGCAAGGCAGGTTTTGTAAATATGGTCTTTAAAATAGGAGAGGGGAAGAGTTTATTGAGCCTTGCTCTCCACTTGAGCAAATATAAATGCTCATTATGAAATTTTTGTCTGTCTCAGTAGCAACGGGGTAGATGTTCAATATATGGTTCTCTTCTGCTCCTTTTAAATGTGGCGTAAGATTTGCTGTAAGCATAAGTTCCCTTCACATTCAAATCAAAAGAGAAATAATTTGCAGAAAGACTTTACTGAGTTTAAAGTTCTGTTGAGGGTGGACCGCACTATCCATAAGGTAAAAGTCCTGTGTGCTACCCCCAGTCTGATCAGATCCTGACAAGGAGACACTGGAGTTCACACTGCTGCTGTTTTCTTCGTGTACCGCAATGAATTGGTCTTATTTGGCAATCTGTTCCAACAAAGCTTAGCTATTGTATTTTCCTAAATCTGTAAGTGTGTAAACTATGCTATGTTCGAATTACCAGAGTGCAATCTAATGTGAGGTAATTCAACAGATGTTACAAATATTTGAATGCAACATTGATTGCTTTCCACTGTTCAGATACTTTGACATGCAAGCTTTTAGCATGACAACCTAATATTGATATGTGACATTATTTCACATATATAACTGTTATCAAATCTGGCTTAATTTTGGCCATTTTAGGTTTAATTTAAAAGCGTGTCTAAGAAATTAAAAGTCACACACTGATTATTTATTTTCTTATTTTTTTCTTCATTTTGCATCACATATTAAAGACAAAATTAATTTTCTCTATTTCCATTACCAAAAAGTGAATAGAGAAGAAAAAGCAATTATTTGCAAAATGTAAAAGCACATGATAATTTGTCAGACTTCAGTTTGCAATCTGAAGTCAGTTTGCCATGCTGTACTCAGAAAGCACTATAATATAAGATCTTATTTGTTAGGAAACATCATACTACTCCTTGATAAAGGACTTCAAAAGTTGCAAGTGATTTAGAAGCATGGAATTTATATTTCCTTTGAAAGGGAAGACATAGATACAAAATACCCCTACTGACTTTGAAGTTAATTTTAAGAAAGTGAACAGTTGACAATACAGGTTTACAATATTGTTGCAACAATTTGGTGTTTTGCATACATATAGCATCTAAGAAGAGCTCTATTCTTTATAAACTTAGTTTATCATTATGGTGCTTCCCTAACGTGATTTTTTTGATGACTGTGCAGACTAACCAAGAATTTGTATCTTGTACAATCCTTTTGACCATAACTTGCAGGTAGACTTAAGAGGGATTCTGAAAGCCTATTTTATATTTTGTTTATTGAACAACACTCTCCTTTAATGTCGCTTTTTGAATCTGTACTTTACATCCATGTTTTCTGTGATCTGTTTCAACAGTGGGCTCAACCTATGCCTATTGTGACATAACCTATGCCTATTGTGACATTTCTTTTCAAATGGCTGGTACACTGGTAAAAGTGCTTTCTTTCATCTTCTGGCATTTTCTTCATAGCTTTTTTTTTTTTTTTTTTTACTCTAACATCTCTCTCAAGAGAGGTATTGCTGTGATCAGTGAGTTTTCTAGGTGAAAGTGATATCTACTTGTACTTTGGAATTTGATATAAAGGTTGGTAGGTCTGTCTTATCCTGCCTAAGGTTCCTGTAAAAAATCATTAAATCAACTTCCCTATATCTTTCACTCTCCCTGCTTTCCATAACTTTTTCTTTTGGTTTTGGCTGCTGTGTAAGTCTCTACCTTTAGGGCCTTACTGTGCTTTTGGGATCATCTTCCTTGCTACCTGATGGATGGAGTTCTACTCACCTGAGAAGGAGCAGCAGGTCTCTTCATCACACATGCATTAGTGCAATTTTGACTAGAAAGGAGAATAAATGCTTCTCTCATTCAAGGGCAAGAAGGGGGCCTGAGAAGTGGTGGTGGGCAAGAGAAGACCCTGAAGCCTCCAGGGGTGCCCCAGGTAGAGAAAGAGTGTCTGTATTGAGCAGGGGTAGCTGGCCCAGTGTCTCCGAAGGCCTGAAGTGTGCAGTTTTCCTGTGAAGTCTGTTGTCCCATGAAATGTAATGTAATACTTTCCTTAACAAGGTAAGCAATAAATGTATCCGCTTGCTATTTCTACCACATAACAGTGGTCTGTTTAAAATATATCTATAAAGTGTTTAATTCCTTGAGGAATGTTTCTGCATGGCATGAACATTTCACTAAAAGTCCTTTCTGGCCTTGTATGTACAAACGGAAACCTCAGTAAGCGACAAATTTAATTGACAGCTACCATTCTTTGTAGATTATACATTAGGCAATGATTTTAAAAGTCTCCTTTAAAACAACCAGATAGATGTTAATGCCTCTAAAAATAAATTTACACTTTTAAAAAATTGTCTTTTACCTCAGCTTTTTGATAAGACATGGAAGTCTTGCCATTCTTAATTTTCTTTCTGTCTTGGTGAGTACAGTATGATGGCTAGAAGAATGATAAACAAATATAATATTAGGTTTGAAGGGACAAAGGATCATTAATAGATAACACAGACATTTTGCCTCTAGGCAATAAATTCTGGGACTTGGAAAAGTGTGTTCCCGGTTTAATCAATACAGTTTATTCTTTTCAACATTGGCCTTCAGTAGTAGGGGTAGACAATGATTTTATATACACTGGCAGATAGGGGGAAACTGGGGAAGTTGATACAGAAATATGCTTCATACTTGTCTGTGAAGTAAAACATCTCAAATTCTTCCTCAGACTCTCAGCTGCACAGGTGTCTATTCCATGTAGATGCATGAGAAGACTTTTTTTTCAATGGAATAAATTACAAGATCAGGACATTGCAATGAATGGGAAAAGGAGGGAGACAGGAAGGCAGATAATCAGAGAGATGTACATTGTAGGGCTGTGGTCATTATCAGGATAAAGTGCTGACAAATGTCTTCTGAGGTAGACATTAAAGGGATGGTTAAAAGAAAAGTTTATTAAGCTCTAAGAGCAAGGGAGAGAATCAGGACAATTATTACACTTAAAGGTTAGGTAGATGGGACACTGATATAGATGGGAGGCAAATCTGGGAGAGCCCAAGTTAAAAGCAAAACCATGAGACTGCTGTAAGGCAAGTATGACCAGACAGGTGTCACCACAGAATTCTGAGTAATATAAAGCAAAGCATGCCATGTCTTCTTTTAAATAAATCTGGTACGGAAAATAAAATAAAAAAAAAGGTACTGTTTTGTTGGAGAATAGTAAATACAGTATTTATGTTTAAGTAGTGGAGAAGATGGAAAAGAAGGGATAAAGGTCTAAAAGTGTGCCCTCATCTTTTATCAAACAGTAGAGCGGGAGTTTATATTAAAAAAAATTAAGTTACTGACATAAAGAATGAAGGAAGATAGCATGAAAATTGAAAATGCCTTTACTGAAAGGAGTTCATACAGACCAATCTGATAACTTTCATTGAAAAGATAACCAATTTTCTAGACAAAGAAAATTTAGTCATCTCTCTCCTTGGACATCAGCAATCAGTTGATACTATGTCACCTGGGAAATTATTTGTGCACCTGAGGAAGATGGGTACTACAAAAGGAATAAAAAAATATGTAAGAAATTCACTTAAATGAGATGACAATTGGTTTTCTTGCAAAGGTAAGCATTATAAAAAGTTGCTCAAGTCAAGCATCACTCTTAAGAACAGTTTTGCTTTATATTTTAAAGCAAAATTAGCGTAAATGTAATAAGGAGGCAATTATGAAACAAAAATGATAAACATTATGAGTTTGTGTGAGACTTAGACTGTACTAGATGAAGGACTAGAAAACATTCTAGATTTTAGAAGTTAAAACAAGAACAAGTTGTAAATTCAGTTAGGAAATTATTATAGGGGAGCAGAAAAAGGGAAGAATTTAATAAATTGGGCAAGAGCTACAAGGAGCACTAGTGTGACACAAGCAAATTTATTTCTGCAACATAAGGCTGCATCAATTTGGGTGCTGCTGTGAGAGAAACAGACATAGTCAGGTCATTTGAGAAGTCATTCAGGAGACTTCCTCTGAAAAATCATTCTCTTATTCTAGTCAACCATTTTCAGGAAGAATTAAGTTCATTTTTAAACCTTAGAAAAAGCTGTTTAATAACAATAGAATATAGACTTAGCTGTGGAAGAGAAGACTGAAAAGGCTTTGCTTATTCAGACTTAAGACTCTGAGAGACATGCTGTGGCAGGCTAAAACTGGATGGCAGAAGTTGTTACTATCCTCAAGGCATGAATACTTGAACCTCCTCTGTATCCCTTTGTGAACTGCTGCTTTGTATATTGGGGTAAACCAAAACTGGAATTCTTTAATACACCCAGCTGAGGACTGCAATAGTACATGAGTTCTTTCACAGGCATGTCATATAACCCTGCCCTGAAGGCTTTAGTGCCCATCAGAGGGGTGGAGCAGATGGTAATTATTCCTACTCTCTGGTTTTAAGCCACTGCTATGTTTACCTCAGAGCCTTAAGAAAGTAAATAGGCAGAGGAGATATGATTGCTCTTCATAAATATATTGGGAATAAATATCAGCAAAACTTATTAAATAACTATATGTTTTGTTTAGAAACTGAAAAAAAATAAATTTCAACTATCTGAGATGGAGGTGACATAAAAATATCTTGATAGTTTTGAAATGGAACTTCATCAGTTTAGAGTAATAGAATTACAGTTGGATATTTTCCTTCCAGTAAGTTTGTGTATTCCTAAGAAAGGGGAGAAAGAAACAACAACAAAATGTGGGCTGTGACTTTAATGCCTTAGTTCCATAATGATGGATTAAACTGTTAGTAGCATTATCTACACTAAGATCAAGCTATGTTCTCTAAGCTGTTTAAGGAGCAGCACAAACTCCTCAGTGTGAGGTTTGCAGCAACAGGGGCATCTAAGGATATCAGTGCTTCTGTTTTCCCTGAACCTTTTCTTTCTTGACACAGCAGTATGGTTCAGTTTTTCTGGAAGTCCAGAGTTTCTCTGCCTTGATTGTAATAAATAACTTAAACAGTTATCATTCTTACAATTTCATTGCTTCTTAATGCAGTAGATCAATAAGCAAGGAATTACCTTTCCTTATGCAACATGTACATTTTAAGGAACTATATTTAATACACTTTCTTAGTTCCCCATATCCTATTTTGATTTCTTCCACAAACTGGAAATGAAGTTATATATGTATAAGAAGTTTAAAAATAGGTTAGAAGTATCTTGTGAAATGTAACAGGAAATCTATGGAGATACATTTTTATCTGGCTTTTGCTGTAGTGGGCAGAAATGAGCATGTTGTGCCTTTCAGTTCAGTTTAAGAATGTTGCAGAAATTTGTAATCTGTCACATCACATGTACATATCAATCAGATGAATATATAATATATATCGCAATCATAACATATTTACAGGCAGAGATTTAGTTCTAAGAATAAAGTAAAATGAGCAGCAAAAACCTCCCACAATAAAACTGTACTTCAAGAAGTTATTAATTCTGAGTTTGTAACAATATGTTATGGCTGTGATAATCTATACTTTATTAAAGTGTTACTTCTTAGTTATTTAATGAAAAAGCATTACAATTAATAGCAAATATATATCACTAATACTAAATAGTTGCTTCCCAATGCCAATGAATATGTAAATCCAGGAAAAAGGAGAAACAGAAATAGAGATCCATTAATAAATTTGGGGTTGTTTTTACAATAATTTTTATGTACTGCAGCTGAAATTCTGGAATAAATTTCCCATTGAAATAGTCAGGCAAGAGAATTGTATCCTATCAAGAAATTACGTGAAATTATGCCTGTGATAAGCAGCAAGTGTATTCAGTATGTAATAAGAAACTTCCAGGCTTGCATTTTAGTGTTATGGACTGGATTAGTGGAGAGGTGCAAGCATCCTGCTCATGAAAACTGAAGTGGTGACTCTCAATTCTTTATTTAACTCTGGTGCATGTGCATTTTTATGCAAGGAAATGGGAGAAGGAACAATACAGTAGTATCTATTTCCTGGAAATAAGCAAGTTTCGTCAACTGCCATAGACAAATGGGGAAAAGCACCTAATTTAATAGAAATTTGAAAAGATAATTTCCTAATTATTATCTGTCAATTATTATGTATGGATGCATCTACTAATGGGACAGAGCATGGGAATATGTTTTGGGTGTGAATTTGCGTTCAGTCTATGCTTGGGGACCTTCTGTACATATTTCTGAGCACCACTGAGCATTTTGAAGCATTGAGTTGTTCCAGCGTTGTGTTTAGATTGTCATGTAGTGTATAGCACTTGCAGTGCAGATGCAAGACCTTCCATCAGTTTGCTCTCTAGGCCTGCATGGGGTGTGCCAAAGACTGGCAGGTGATGCTGCCTTTGTTGCTTATTAAGATGGAACATAAAGATGCACAGAAACTGCACTGTCATCCTTCCATTTGTATGTAGCATCATGTGTACTGCAGGTAATACAGACACACACACACTGAGACTTCCGTAATTTCTTGTGATTTAATTATATTATACTTTGCATTGGTGATAAAAAAGATTCAACATTTTGTTTCGTATGTTCCAGGTAATTAGTTTTGCTTGTTTTAGCTTTTCTCTTATGATTTATGATTTGATTTTTGAACTGAAAAAAAATAGTATGAGTATCTGTCATACAAAAAAGCCCTAATTATAGAAGGAATATGTTGCATCTATGAACATTTTGGACCTCAGAAATATCTTATGAATGCACCAAATTCTCACAATTGTGTTTGTATCTTGGAGAAATATATTTAAAATACATGTTAACAGATCCCTATGATTGCACAATGGACAAGTCTACTATTCCAATGAATATAGTCTCCTTAAAGTTGGCAGAACTTAATTTTTACGTGAATTTGAATTACTGTTAAGTTAGGAATTTTGAAGCACTCAATGAACTTGAATGCAAGGTACACATAGATCAGTAAAAATAGCTAGGTAGATAGATACATTACCTGTATTTTATTGAATGTTTTGTCCTATTCATCATTTTTTCTGTTTCACCAATTTAAGTCAGCATAAAATGAATGAAGAGATTTGTATATAATTTGGTTGGTGATGATGAAGTATTTTACTGAGGTGTAAATATATTTCCTCTGCAATCAAAACAGAATGTTTTACTTGCTTGTCCCAGATGGCTTCCTGTAAGAAGATCATATTTAGATTGAGGAGCAGACGTTATTATTTGAGGACATTTGGGAGTCTTTTATGGATTGTGTTCATAGAGTAAAGGATGTTTTATGGAGATTCTTGACTTTGCTATCCTACATTTGTGTAATTTCATTTTAAATTTACATATGTGCAACAGATTAGAAGAAACAACTCATTAAAATAAGGATGCAGTAGTCAGTGATGTAAAATAAATACACATTATAATAATTTAATAGTACTGGAGAAGCTGAAAAGACTGATAAATATCAACAAAATGTGTTATGTGACCAACAATAATGGGTTAATATTTTTGTGCGGATGACTCAGTTCCAAGTGATATTTTAAGTGCTTTTTCTGAAGACTATATTGGACAGAAAGATTCACTGTTTATCACTAGATGTGCATGTCTCTTTAGTGTCTCATTTCCTTCACAAACATTGATCAAAGTGACTCAAAGGAAGAAGGTTCTTCCCTAGTTCTCCATTTTCTTTTTGTCCACCTTTGAGCAAGGTAGTTGATGGCATTTTGAAGAATGTGGTTGTTCATAGAGTTGTAAGTGTACACTGTATGTTGCCCTTCAGACCTGGCTTGCTCACTCAATTTTATCAGGTGGCTGGGTGAGATAGGTGAAGGGAAAGAGAAGCTGTCTGTTTGTTTTCTTGTAAAATTCCTATTCTTGGCTTCTTTCAGCTCTCTGCACTGAACTATTTATCCTATCATTTAATGGAGAAGAGTTGTGCTCATCACTGATACCCAAGATATCTGTATTATTTTTTACTCTGTCTGCAGTAACTCTGGGTAAGAAAAGGAAGAATTTATGAATCACTCTGATTTGTCTATCATTTAAAACCAGCCTGTTTATGGGCATAATTCACTTAATCCCTTATTTTTCTTAAGAAATATGAAGCAGTATGTTTCTGTACATGTCTGTATGAAACAGCCAGTTCTGTCTTCGCTGCCAAAATAGTTCTTTTATGGAATATGTTTGGAGCTAAAGCACAGAGGAGAAATTTTTTGCTCCCTAGTAAGATCCATGGTAGAGCACTAAGTTAGCCAAAGTCTACTCACATCCCGGTAAGCAGACATATATTTCTGTATTTTTTGTAGGTGGATACAGTGCAGACTACGCAGCACCCTGGCCACATTGAGGAATCATGTAAAATGAATGTATGTGCTCGTAAGTGAATTATTTATGAAATGACACTCCAACTCTAAGGGATGTTGGATCACAAAATCCGTGAACTCTCTTTACTCTTAAGACATTGATTCCCAGAGGGCTGGGTTACTGCGGAACTAAGTGGACATTTAAAGCAAAGCTATTATAAAAAAAGAAAACAAAACTTGATAAACCATGATAAAAACTGCTGAAAACAAGTGATTCAGATTACATTTTGGATGCATTTGGAGAGATATTAAATGGAGTCAAGAATCCAAAACAGGAAAATAAATGGTACATAAGAAAGGTTTGGTAAGCAGAACTGATCGTAAGTGGAGGAAGAGGATCAAATACCATCTAATTCAAGAGTATGAATTGGATGAAAACACTCACACTTGACATTTTTTTCTTTGTTCCATCTTTGAAAGGACTGAAATTTGATTAGATGATTTGTTGAATTAGTAACTGGGAGATGAGTGTGAACAAGATTGAATTTTCAGTGTTTAAATCAATGAAGTATTTTTGGTTTGCTGAAAAAAAAACAAAATAAACAACTCTAATGACTTGCTAGATAAACCAAGAAAAAAAATATACCTCAGGACTGAAATTCTGGAATTCCAGAAAGCACCTTAGTATTTGAAAATCTTTGTCCTGCTTGAGGACATGAGAGAGAGTGTGGAAGAGGATTCAAGTCAAACAGCACTGGGTCCTTCAGATTTTGCTGAGACAAATGGCTCTACAAGGAAATTGAGGTAGATACGAAGAAGAAACCCAACATGTTAAGTGACTATCAGCAAATAGGGAAATCTCACATGGTACACTTACAGTTGGATTGCCAAAGACAACTGAATTCCCTTGGCTAGAACACTCCAGACTAGAATAATTGCATCAAGAATTGCACAACTTCCAGTATCAAAATAATATATGCAGAAAACCTCTGGCTCTACAGTCACTACTAAGCTATATACATCACATAAAAACAAATAATCTAGTGCCAATTCCAATTTTATATATTTATAAATACACAAATTTTTATATTAATTTTATATATGTTTTTGGATAGTACACTATATATCAGCTTATGATTTAGAGAAAGGCCGGATATTTTCTCCTAAATAATTTATTTAGTCATATCCTTCATCATAAGAAGCAACAGAAGAGGATATTTGAAGTATTAATGATTTTTCAACAGTCTTTTTCTTAGGAATGAAGCATAACTTCAGCCTATTGAAGTTTGTGATGTAAATCTAGTATAAATGCATGAGAAAAATACATTTTATTTGTAACAAGACTGTATATTGTGACTTGCCTTCATAGTATGGCTTTTTAACTGTATGAACAACAATGTTGAAAAATACTTTTTCTCTTCTGATTGTTATGCATTTATGTCTGAATTAGCTCATCCTTTGTGTTTATCCCTTCAAAACTGATAGTCTGCCACTTTTTTCCATTTGGAGTAATTAGTTCTGAGTGGAAGAATTTATGATACAGTGGGAGCTTTGACCTCTATAGTACTGAGATATGTTATCAAACTTCAAAGTCAGTAGGCCGCTGGCATATTGATTTTGTTTTCTGTGAACAAAATCAATGAGCAAAATTAAAATAAAAAAATCAATTCTTTCATTTTTGAATTGATTCAGGTTTTCTATGTGTACATTGTTTATTTAACCTTGATTGCTGCTCTGGAACTTTAGCAATTCTGCATAAAAGAAACTTATAGAAATTAGTAAAATACAGAAAGAAAGAAAATTATGGTTAGGACATACAGGATTGAGAAGGAAAAAGATGCAAAAGAGATCAAGGAAAGTACAGTTTTCTATTGTAATACATTGTTTAGGAATGTCAGAGAACTATAAAGATTGGTACCAACAGCTTAGTCAAAAAAATCAGCACAGTCTTTTTCTTTTGCATTTTCTATCATTTTGCTTTAGTTCAATTGATACCTAGAAATGGTGTATGAAATGCCTGCAATCCATGGTCTGTATTTTGTGAGTTCAGAGCATCTGCAAATCTTACTAAAGAAGAAAAAAAAAAAGGAAAAACCCACCAAAATATTTAACATGTAACATTTTGCAGAAATAAATGCACTAAGTATGCAAATATATTTGTGAAATTTTCAGCCTTTTTCTGAATATAGACATTATCTTAGAATAAAGAAAGTTTAACCTGGAATATGTAAAGGCAATGTTAAGTACCTCTGATCAGATTCTTATCTCAAATATAGCAATTTTATTTCAATAAAATTATTCTTCAACTGGAATTGAAATAAAAATTCTGTCTTCTGTGTTCATTGTAATTTCATTCTTCTTTATTTAACTTTCTGGTCAGAAGTAATTGCAAAGAAAGAACCCTTAAAAAAATTGTGCAACTACTGTACTTTTCAAATATCAGAGAGTTTATTAGTCAAGCAGTTTGTATGGAATAAAAGCACTTTTCTATGTCTCCTGCTACAATACCAGTGGGGAAAGGGCAACAAAACAGTGGGAGACCAAATGAAGAGTTTTTTCCTTCTGTGACATCAACTTGCAAGATACTGGGGAGCTTCAGAATTGCAAGTGGTAATATAGCTTTTATGAACTATTTCTTTCCTCTTTGCCTCCTATGGCTGCTTCATTGCTGAGTAGTGTCTTTTTTATGTCAGAATGAGGGAGTGAAAGATATTTGTGACAAGTGACATTCTACTTTCTGTTTGCCACTGTCCTGCTTGGATGAGAGAAAAAAGGCATCCATCTGACTTTCAGTTTCCCATCCTTTAGGAAGAGGTTAATTTAGAGCTTTTTAAACTAAATCTGAATTGTCTTACTTATATGACCAGGCCAAATATACCCAGTCATTGCCTGTATAAGTAAAGGCCACTCTTTTTCCAGTATCACTTTATTTTCATTTGTTTAATACAAAAGCATTAAGGAACAAGATATGTCAGTAGGAAATTATCAGGGAAGTTGTGATACACAATTTTTTTAGCTAGTTGCAAAACAAGTTAGATAAACTATTAGTAGGAGTTATTTTATGAAGTGGCAACCAGTGGAGAAGGGAGCTGTATGGCACAAGAGCTCTTTTTCTCTTCTGGTGAACGTGTAATGTCACAATTTGTCAAGGCACTCTCCATGATGCCAACCACAATTTAAATATAAATGGAAATGTAGATATGGTCTTTGCAGTAGTACTCAGCTTACTAAACTATCTGAAACCTAGACTAAAGGATTAAATTAAGTAAACTTGCACCACCTAGACAGTACTTAGTCTCAGGGTGAACAATACAACTCAGTTCAAGTGAACTGTTTTTGCAAAGGCTCATAAACAATTTAAAACCTTCACTTGGGATTTCTCATACTTATAAAAAAATCTGTCTCTACTCTTCCTGCAAGCTTCATTTAGGCCCATAAGCACAGACTCTTGGATTTACCCACTCATCATTTAAAAAGCTTGGGCAATCTGTGCTTTAAACCATTGCTCATTTCATTCTTCGAGGGTAATTCAATAGACTGAATTTTGCTGAGCTAGTAAAAGATAGCTTTGTACTCTCAAATGCACTGGCTATATTTAAATTTCCAATGTATACTTAATTATACATTCTTACAAACTCAGTATTATCTCCTTTTTCATTGGGGAAAAATTAAGCTATTGTGCTTGCAGACATTATATTTGACTTTTGACATTTCATTTAGGGAAAACTACAAATCTCTGAAATGCTGTTCCATCTTCTATGATGTTCTCAGTATTTTATCAGAATCTACATTAAGAGCAAATATGATGAATGTGACAAATGTTTTAAACCATTTCTATCACCGTGAACATGCCTACAGATTCACTGTTTAGCATTAAGATCTTTGCTTTTGTTGGAACGTGTTCCTGAAATATTAAGAAGCTACAATCGAATTCTATTCGCCATCATATCCCAGTAGATTTCTATTTCAGCAGTTTTCCTTTGATCTGTAGTTCCTAGGAATGGCATCTATCACAGGAAATCAGTTTGTTGCCCTTTCTAAGGAATTTATGGTGCTAATGAGGTAAAAAATGTAGAGGTTTGTTAGGCAGTTACCACAGAGCCCTCCATATTCTTCAGTGGTAGGATTCAAGAAAGGCATTAATGTTTCTACATTTAGTTTAAAATTAATTTTCTTCCAAATCAGATTAGTTTTCATGTTTAAACAGTCTTAGTCTAGTCCAGTAACACTATTTTGAATAGCGAGTGCTAACCAAGCCAATTTTTTAAAAAAATATTTTTTTTTTATTATTTACACATATAAATACTATATTTCTTTATATCTTATTTTGAGAAATATGACCGAAAAAATGTTCTACAGCACTTTAGTAAACCTGATTATGCTCTACAGCTTCTTTTATCAGGCTTAATTATCTGTTTATGGTACATTTTGTAGAGTTTTTATTTAGGAAAGCAAGATTTTCAATTGCTTTTGACACAAAATAACCTTTCTTTAAACTGAGAAACTACATACAGACAATTGCTTCTGCATAAAAGGTATCACTTCTTAAATATTGTCTGCAGCAATTTTATTTTAGGAAATACAGGCAAAAGAGTGGTTTATAAACTAATTAACCTCTTAAGAAGTGTGGACAGAGTTAGAAATCATAAATGTCCATCTGCTTTTCTTTTTTCTCTTAAAACGATCATTTGTGTCTGCCATCCAGCCCTGTACTGTGAGAATGGTAGAGGCATACAGGGAACTGTAACCTGTAAAGGCTAGTTCTAGTAAAGAACTCTAGCCAGACTCAGCTTTCACCTTCAAGAAGCCAGTTACACAGGCATAATTTTATCAGGTGAATTATGATTATTGTAAAGTTTGGCATCTCACTTAGCTGCATAGTGCCATAATTAGTAGGAAGTAGTCATACCTGGGCACCTTTCCATTCAGCCTAAGTGGTTTTTCTAATATTTAGGATGGAACCTTTTTTGGTGTGTCTCGATCTGAGTCTACAGAGAGACTTAATCAAAGTGGAATTTTGTATGTGTTCAAGTTCAAAATCTTTCTGCATCTAATGTCTGTTAACACTGAACACTTTTAAGTATAAATATCACACTTGGTTTGTTTTAGCATACATCTGATAACAAAAGAAAGTTTGTATGTTTAACTTTACTAACATCACACCATTTCTATGGAGGGGCAGCTGTTGAAGGGCTAGAAAGTGGGAAATCCAGTCTCTATTCCGAGATCTGCCACTGGTACCCACTTCTTTGGGGTTACACCTATGAAAAGCGTGATTTTCATTGTCTCAGTCAGAGAACATTCTTTGATCTGTTTTGTTTTGTGAATTACTTACAAGATGTAGTGATGAGATTCATAGAAATCCCTGTAAAAAGTAGTTGTAGTGATGTTGTAGAAATGCTTCAATGTCTTCCATTTCACTTAAGATGGGAGGACTGTTTTAGAGCAAGTCATTTTTTTGCTAAACAGCTATGAACTGCCTCTGGCTAAAGTGTTGAAGATATTAATTTTCATCACTATGTATATGGGACAGTTACATATATATATATTTCAGTGCACTTTTATGAAAAAATGCTTTAGATTTAACCATTCCATGATTAATAAAAAAAAAAATTACAGGCTACATTTTTTTTTTCCTAAAAAATCATGTTAAGCAATCAAACAAAACAGTATTTTATGTTGGTTTTGAATATAGATAGCACATCTGTTTTTATACAAGTATTTAATGATTGTGAAGTGTGAATATATTGACATGGTTAGGAGGTAAAGTTTTCCAACAAATTGGAGAAAAGACATGGAAGTAACTAATTCAATAGTATTGTGCTACCATTGATTATATACTGAGTGCTGGCAATGACACAACGATGCATGAGCTTTGTCCTGAGAAGCTTACATTGTAAAGAGAAAACTAGACAAGCTGTGGGAGACTCAGTTTTTCTTGTTGACTTCATCCTGCTTCCATCCCTCATTTTGAAATACTCCCTGTGGAGGGCATTAAAAAGTTGTGAATTAAAGCTCCAGGGAGCCTGAAAGAAGCAGCGATAGGCAGCGTTGTGGAATAAAAAGGGTAGACTTTCTGATGCAATTAGTCAGGTGTTTCCTATGCATGATAAAGAGTTTGTAGTGCAGAGAAGATGGTGGAAGGAGAATGCAAATAGTACATTTGTCTGTAAAATTTATGTCATGTTGTCACACCTTATGTTTCAGACACTTAAAAATATGTGAAGTCTGAGCATCTTGCAGTGATAAGGAGTTGATAATTGCTGGTTACATGTTGAGATCAGTTTTTGATCCTTCAGGAAAGAGCAGTTTGAAATATTTTTCTGAATATGACTATAGCTCTTGAGCAAAGCTTGTGCCTTTCTCTTGTACAGACATTGGATCATTCCTAAACAACTTGAAGTGTATGAATGGAGCTAAAGCAAATGAAATCTCTCTAGTTTTCCTTTATTTCTCTATCATTAATGGTGTTAATTGCTGGCATTATATTGAAATAATGAAAAGGTAAAGACATAGGGACAATACTAATAAGCTGTTTTTTAATTTTAATCTCCCACATAATAGGTAAATCTAATTTTTAAATATAGCATTAGATTTTTAATATGATGCAATTTCGTTTTTTATAGTGTTGTGGAGCATTTCCATGATGCTCTCTGCACTTTGCTTTGAATCATTCTCACTGAAATTAAAATTTTCAGTGAGCAGCAACAGACAGCTTTTGATTTCACTCAAAAAGTTATTTTGAATAGGATAACTTTTGAAAAATATATACTGTTTTGTTCGGGTGACTTTTATTTAATTTTTTTATACCTTTGATTGAGTTTGTGGCTTAATGTAATACTTTCAAGGCAAAAAGTGCTTTCAGAAAAATAGGATTTATAACTATGGGAGGTCAGACAGTAATGTCAGGATCTCTGCTTTACAGAATTCATTACTGTAAGTAATGATAGAAGATCATACATTAGCAAGTCTTGAAACAAGGCAGAAGGTTTTTGAACTGCCATTTAGTCCATTAACTTTCTAGAATCCCCTTGATTTTTTTTTTATTTCCGCTTATATAAAAAACATGCATACAACACGACTTATTTCTGTCTTATTGTCTACTTCAGCAAAGCCTGCATTTATACCATGAGCTGCATTAATTTCAAATGAATAATCTGTTTACTACTTAGAACTGGGAAGTGGGAATTTGGGATTTTGTTAATGACACTGACCTACTCTCCTGGGATGAAAGAAGTCACCTTAGATTTCTGTGCCTTGACTGGCTGGTATATTAAATACATATAGGACAGCTTACATTACAGTACATGGTAAGAATTGCTGAAGTAAATTCTGTCCATGATACATGAGTGTCAATGGGAATTTGCTGATTTATGCCCTAATATAAAGTTTATATTATGTCTAATATAAAGTTTCATCTGCCCATTTGCAGTGTTTTTGTATGTTGTAGTTAAAAAATTAGGATCATGAGGCCTGGCATAATAATTTCAGCTTTGCCATTGTCAGAATAATAATTTTTTTCTCCTATTAATATGATGGGGGAAAAAAGGCAGAGGATTGTCCTTAAGATATAACCATTTGAATTTTTGCTTTTTTTTTTTTTTGGAAATATACTAAAACATTTCTCTTATAGTGCAATGACTCCACTGGATTTCTGGTATTCTTGCCATGTTGAACTAGCTCTTATAGTTCATGTTGGAAATAGTGCTGAATTTTCAAAAATCTTTTCTATTACTTCCTCCAGTGATTAACTCTTTGAAACAATATGACCCTTAAGTGAAATGACCAGACAGATGGACAGAGGGTTATCCACATCTTGCAGTAACCAATGTGAATTCAGCCAGGTGTGAGGTAGGCTGACATCTGGACATCTGGACATCTCTATCATCTCTTTGGGTTGTGCATCTCTCTCTCAGGTCCTGTACAGATGCACCAGCTGCTTCCCTACATGCCATAACCAGGACAGATAAGGCAATTGTAATTTGTTCCCCCAGACATGGATATGAATGGCTGGAACTTTAGGCTGGATTCATAGCTCACTGTGTACACTTCATGATTTTTGTGCAGCAACAGACTTTATGTTGCACATATCCAATACTGCAGTGTACATATCCAAACTTTCATATGACTTCACAGTATTGCCTTTTAGGACAGAATATAAATATGGAAAATCTCTATTTTTAGGAAATAGTTGACTAAATAATATTACCTGAATAAGTACTACTATTTTAAAAAAAAAATGGAAGATCAAATTATCACTAGATCTTTTGATGCTTAGTTCTGCATTGAAATTCTGCTGAAGAGATTTGTTCTTTGTGTTGAGGGAATAGCTCCCAATCATTCTTCCCTCATCTATTATCTTATTCAAATTAATACTGGTAAGCTTGAAAAATCATAAGTAGCTTTAACCATTCTGTAATCTGCTTTAACAGGAATAGGAATGGAATATGGCCCATATGGTAACCTGGATGATCTATCTTGAATTATTTCTGGGATAAGATCAAATAGATACCTGAGTTTTGGTTACATACCCAATCTCAAATTATTTTCATTAAAAAATAAAATCTCCTTTAAATACACTTAGACTGAGGCCATCTGTTAATTTCATAAACCCTAGAGCCTCATCCTAAATTTTTGTACTGAATAAACCTTTCCTACACTATCTTACCATGGAGGTCATAACATCAGAGGAGGCAGTTGTGAGATGAGCTTGGTATACTGCGTGCTAGAGTAAAAGGATGAACAGCATTTGACTTTTAAAAGATTTCTGACTCAAGAAAGTAAAAGGAAGGTGTGAGTCAGTATATTCAGGAGAGTTTGAATCAGGTTTTAGTGTGGTAAATTGTCAAATTGTCTGATATTATATTTGACTTGGTGAGGATAAACAGCATGCTGCGTCAAAGGAGAGACTTTTCCAAATAATGGTATCAAGCTATAATAGAATAATAAAATACTTTGTATTTTTACTAAGTGACATGTTTCTGCTAATTGAAAGAGTAGATAATTTCAGAGAGACAGAAAAAAGGTGATTTTTGAAATAATCTGATATTCATCTGAACCTCTAGGGGTTCAGACTTGTTCTGAAACAATAGCTCTATGTTCCTGTTTCTGAACTAGTCATTAAGAGGAATATACATCAGAGAAATCATAATTTTGACTTCCCTTTACAATTACAGATCTATATCTCTATTACACAGTCAAGAGATTACTATAGCTACTTAAAAAGAAGCATTGCTTCAGCAGTGAAAAAGCAGCACATCATGTATCAAAGCTAACAGCAAGCAGGAAAATTCTAAAATGTTTTATCACCAGGGTGGTGTTGGGGCACTTCCAGAACAGAGGGTTCCAATCAAGCTGTATGAAGACTGCAGTGATACAAAAGGAACACTTTTCTGATTGTCAGAAGATGCTGTGGGCTCGAAGTTTGCTTCTGCATTTCACTGGCAGTATGAAATTCTGTGAAAATATGTAATCTTAATATGTAGAAAAGTTCCTCATGTTTATTTTTTTCCATGTAGACCCCAGCCAGTTTAAAATGCAAGAAGAAATTACATTTCCTTAAACTGTTTTATTAAAGTTGATTGATTTCCCAGAGATATTGCTACCTGTCACTGAGAGCTGTTGCTGTGACAATTGTTTATTGTGGTGTAACAATAGCATCACATTCCTTAGAGTAATATGTGAGAATTGGATAACATAATAGACTTCCAGGGCCTTTGTGAAACACCATTTTTTTTTTTTGCTGATTTTGTATTAAATAAGTACCAGCCTCTGTTTGAGGGTTAATATATGCATACCATTTGGAATGTACTTAGTGACATTATGTAATTCATAGATGTTTTATTATCAATAGTACTGTGCATTCATAGCTCTCTGTAGTCACTATTGTGCAAAAAATCTAATGAGGGAGAGTCTATGTGTGTTTGCTGGTCCTTTAGTCTTTTCAAATTCTCATTCACTCAATTCACAAAAAGAGGAATGTGATATCCTTTACTGCATTTTGATTCATAGAGTGGAAAGGAATAAAAATATGGATTTCTTATAATTTGTGCATGTTTATTTCCCATTTTAAAATACAGGGTAGAACACAAAAAACCCCAAGATTTTACCTTGGATTGCGCTGTAATTTATCCTTTTGAGGGGAGTCTAAGTAAGTCTAAGTATTAGATAGGGATTTTATACATGCTTTTCATAGGCATAAATGAAATCACACTGTTACAGACAGAAGTGAACTAAAGAAAAATGAGAAAGCTCCTCTGTTTCTGTTGTTGTTGTCTTAAATCATATTAGAAATTATTTCTCCAGCTGGTTTACCAATTCACTTCCCTTGATTTCATCATCTGATCAACACCAGACCACTAGCTGATGAAAGAGAAAGTCGTTGTTACTGATTGCAGTGGTATTAATCATTTTCTAATAATAAAAAACCCATAGTGTCTCAGTGCAGTAGTTCTACTGAAGAACTAATAAATCATAAGAATTAAATGATCTTCAAAAATCCTTACTGGAATCAGAATATTTATTCAGAATTTTGATACTCTTTTTTTTTTTTAAACCTCTTCCTTTGTTTTCTTATGAGGTTTTTTTTTTTTTTGACTGTGACTAATGCATTCTTCATCCCACATTTTTGCATCAGCTCTCATCTTTATCCCTGCTTGGTTGGACTTTTTGGACTGTATTACCATAAATATTTTAATTTTTTTTCTCTCACCATATTTATCATTATTTTATGGCATGTTACATTATAATTTTAAGTATAACCATGGAATATAGTAATTCACTTTGTAAAAAACTTATTCTCACTTAAATATTCAGTTCTTTAGATTTAATTTGTGGTATTTTTACAAACAGTGGCAAGTTCTTGGGATAGTGTTTTTTCCCTTTTTTCCTGTTTCTCCATGGGGAATTATTCTTCCCTGGGAATGTTTTTGGTGAAAATTGATTCTCCCTTTGTTTAAGGTCCCTGGTGCACAGGTCTTTAATCTCTGACTACCTGCCTTTGTGGAAAAGAGAGGTGTAGTCCTATGTAGTTCAACCTATCTCGGACTAATATCTTGAGGGAAAAACAAAGCAATTTGCAATGTTCTAGCTTTCTTTGTTGGGCTAGTGCTAGCCTTGCCTTTGCAGAGTCTGAGATCAGTATTAAGAAAGTAAATATATTGAACAACAAATCTGATGGTTTTGTAAATGCAGTACTTTTCCACTTCAAGTGATTTGAAACTATGTTTTTGATTTATTTAATATTCATTCATTCACTTTGAAGTCCTATTCATTTATACACCACTGCAGTAAATACACATGTAAAGCCCTTTAGAGCAAAACATAAACTTCAGTCAAAATGCTGATAAGGAGAGTGCTGAAAAACACAACAAACACAAAGACTAATGTAAAATATGAGACAGAGATGTAAAGTTCATCTTTCTGATGCATTTAAGAAGAGTTAGTGTAGGAAGCCATTAAGAAAGTGTTGCGTTTTTTTTAATTGCCTATGTCCAGTGAATTTTATTAATGTGAAATATGCTCCTGAAAACATCCTTCATTCTGTGTTACTATTCTGGCTTCCCATGACTGTGTCAGTGACTGACAAGCTGCAGTCTTCCTTCTGGATGAAGTTACTATATTCCAACTTGGTTTTCAGAGCTGTCATCTTTGTAGTATTTTCTAATACAACTTTGATAATGGGATGGTTGGGTCCAAAACCCCACTTTGAAGTCTAGCAGTGGTCCATGTTTAAAACTTTAGGATGTTGCTGCTTGCTGATCAGAAGGGGCAGAAATCAAAAAGCATGCACTGTTCATTTTGATTCAACCTGCAAAATTTATGGAATGTCAAATGAATGATGTTTTGGCAAAATAGCTTACATAAAGTCCCCCAAATGGTGAAAAATGTGATTTTTGGGGCTCCAGTGGATATCTCAGAACTCCTCCTGCAAGCAGGCAATGCAATTAATTCTAATTATATGCTCTGTTTCAGTTTTTGGTTGACTTTGTGAAGAGTAATGGATTAAGGTTTTTAATGGTTTAATATCTAAAATTGAGAAGCAAATGAAAATACTTGATAATTCCTATTATACACAAGAAAATGTTTTAAAAAATATATCTGTTCTTTGTGGACACTGGTATTTTCTAGGTTTTTAGTTCATTCCCCCACATATCAATCAGAGTTGGAAACTGAATGGATGTTGCTAATCTTACTCAGGCAGATTGATACCATCTTCACGCTGTACAAGGATACCAGGAAAATTTCTAGTAATGGAGAGCACATTATCATACACAGGAGCAACACAGGAGTTAGATTCTGCCTCTGCTTCTTTGTCAGCATGATAGCGGTTTCCAGATTTAGGTCTGATGAATATAAATGGACAAGAATATGTATTCTACACAATGCATAAAGCTAAATGCTCAGGGCGAACTTGTTTCTGTTTGGTTTTATCTGGAAGAAAATATAAAAAGCAGCAGTTAGCTTCTGCCTGTGCTTGCCCCTCTAGAGTTTCACTAAGATCACCTCTTGGAGAGAGTTTGGGATTTTTGTGATTCAGATTTTTGCTTTTATTTATGTAGAGAACACTGCAAGGAAGGAATGCAAAGGAGAAGGATGATAAGCTGATATCTTGAAACAGCTGTTCACTGTAATGCCAAAGGAAGATAGGTGGAAAAACAGAAATGATGAACAAAGCTCAACACAGAGTTCTCTTAAAGGAATAACTTTGTCTTATGTAACTAGGTTTCAGTTACAGAATCACAGAATAGTTAGGGTTGTGATTGACCTCTGGAGATCTCAGGATTCCTTACAGCAGGTTTCACAGGAACTCACCCAGGTTTTGAATGTCTCCAGGCAGGGAGAATCCATTACCTTCCTGGGCAGCCTGTACCAGTGCTCTGGTACCCTCAATGTAAAGCAGGTCTTCCTCCTGTTGAGATGGAACTGCTTGTGTTTTAATTTATGGCCAGTGCTCCTTCTCTTTTCACTGGCACCACTGAAAAGAGACTGCCACCGTTTTCTTGATACCCAGTTTTAAAATATTTGTATGTATTGATGAGGTTCCCCTCAGTCTTCTCTTCTCTAGACTAAACAGGCCCAGTTCCCATAGTGTCTCCTTATAAGAGAGATACTCCAGAGCCCTCATCATCTTTGTGGTCTCTGCTCGACCCTTGCCAGTAGCAATTTGTCTTTTTTGGACTATGGAGATCAGAATTGAGCTCAATAGCTCAGATGTACCCTAGGGCAGAGTAGAGTGGGGGGGGTAATAACCCTATGCCTTCTGGCCACACTCTCCCTGGTGTATCTCAGGACTGGCCATCCTGGCTGCAATGGCATTGCCAGCTCATGGTCAACTTGTCATCCACTAAGACACTCAGTTCTTCTCTGCAGAGCTGCACTTCAGTAGTTCATCCCCTTACCTGTGCTGGCACTTGGGTTATTCATCCTCAGGTTCAGGACCTCAGGCATGTTTTTGTTGAACTTCATTAGGTTTCTCTCCACCCAACTCTCCAGCCTTTTAAGGTCCTGCTGAACAGCAGCACAGCCTTCAGGTGTATCAGCTACTCCCCCCCCATTTTGTATCATTAGCAAACTTGGTTAGGCTGCACTCTATTTAGTCCAGGTTGCTGATAAACAAGTGGAATAAGACTGGACACAGTACTGATCCCTGGGGAATAGCACTGGTTATGGATCTCCAGATGGATTCTACTCCACTGATCATGATCCTCTGAGCTCTGCCATTCAATAATACTACTTAAATGGAAGATGCTGAAAGAAACTTATGTAATTTGAAATAAATAATTAGATCCTTCACAGAAATATTCTATTTACCTGCATATTTGAGAGAGGAAGCTGGAAAGACCCTCTTCTTTAGCGTAAAACCAATCACAACACAATGAAGATTTAAAAACTAAGCACAAAATATTTTATTCATTTTTATATAAGATCACTTTTACTATGTGTTAAAATAAAAATCTGAGACAATAAATGCCCTGAAGTGAGCACAAAGCTGAATTCTTTGACTGTTCTTCACTGTTGATGCTACATATTGCAGGAGGACAATTTTGTTGCACTCTCAATTAAGGTGCTGGGAAGATGCCCAATACTTCAGTAGAATGAATAAGAGATTGCTAAATTTTGGAATAATATATTTATATTTGTACAGAAGCAGAAACTAAAAGCAATTTCTTTGTTTAGGGAGATGCTTGCGGAGATAAAATATTCTATAGATTTATGCCTTGCCTAATGTTCTCTTTCCAATTACTTAGTGTGCTCATTTGTCTGAGGCTAGAAACACCATTCTCTTCCCAGTCCTGCAGAGGCAGGCAATCTCTAATGTGTTCATATTTTCAATCCTGAACTACTTCTTGTCCTTAGTTCATATAGGGGCTTCATCCTCTTCACATGAGAAGTTTTCCTCTTTGAAGAGTTCCAGTCTCAATAGAACAGTTGGGTCTATTTTGCAAATGACTTAAGAACTGTTGTCTCTTTTTCTTTCCCCAAAAGGGCTATGACATTTCTAAATGTACAGAGAAATACTAGGTATTTAGAATGGTTGTATCCCAGAGCTGCTGCTTTAGGTTTTTGGTGCCATTTCCCTCCCCTCTTTCTGTTTTTGATGAAGATTGTCTGCTGAAGCTCTTCAGGGAAGAACTGCAACACCCAACCAAATTCTTACAAAATCATAAGAGTCATGGAATATGTCTTTGGTTTAAAATAAGAGAGCCATGCAGTGATCAATCAATGTACCTAATTAAAACCCATTGTTACTAATATTATAGTTTCTATGTTTGTTAGGCTAGTACATATAGTAGCAGAATGTAACTGAAGGGTTTGTTTACTGTCTTTCATGTCTTTTGGGGGATGAATTCCAGCCTATAAATGTAAACATATTGTACACAAAGTGGTGTATGAAGGATAAGGAGATGAAAGCCCTTAAGTATACACTTAGATATAAGAAAGCAGCAGAAAAGAACTAAGGAGGACTTGGTTTACAAAAACTAGGTGTAAGAAAATTAAAACTTATTGATGCACATTCTAAAAATGTTTCGTACTTAATTCTGACAGTGTTTGTTATGTTTTTCTATTATTTCTACCCACAAGAGAAAGATAAAACAGCTGTTCTGATTGTTATGAATAATTTCCCTTTTCGTTTCAAAAGCACTGATATTTGTTCATAAGGAAAAAAAGGAAAAATGTATTTTAAAAGAAATGGTAAACAGAATACTCTTATAGTCCTTGTGATGAAACATTCTCTGTTTGTTGCCCATATGACAGCTCTGGCAACATTATAAATCTTTCTAACCTTCCTCTTCCAATGTAGCTATCCTCATGAGGATATATGTTGAGGGTGTCTTAAGCATAAAGAAAACAAAGATGCTAAGATATAAAACAAATATGACAACTAGAATTTTTAACCTGTGTAGGTTTGGAAAGGATTTATACTGTAAATCAAAGGGTAATTTCTTTGTGACTCTTTAAGAGTATGTTTAAGAAATTCACCTATGTTTTTTTCTCAGTGCCAAGATTGTTCTATTCTGTTTCTTAACATTTATATTCTAGAAATGAACGGATGAGTTGGTTATTTAAGAAATTCAAAATATTTTCCATGTTGGCATATATAAGCTCTCAAAATATTTGGCAATTAGATTTATGTGCTAGTGTGGCAATTCAGAAGAATCTGAGTCACTTTCATTACAGAGCATCAGGGAAATCTATGGAAATAGCACTCAAGCTCCTGGCAGCCAGGATAAGTCACCTTTGCTTTGCATCTAACTGGAACCATACTGGTGAGCCTGTAATGATGCTTAAGTCATCATTTATGACTTGATGCTGGAGTTATAGAAATTAAAAGGCGTTTTGGTTTTAGGAGACAAAGAAATCTTAAAATAGATGCAGGAACAAAGTAAAATAGAACGTGAAGTGAAGAAAGAAACTATCCTCCACTCCCCATGAAGAGGCAACAGAAGGAAATAAATGTACCAATAAATAAGTTAATGAAGGTACATAATGTGACAAAAATGTATTTTCCTTATATAATATTTAAATTACTTTGCAAAAGAAAAAAGTCACATTAACTTGTAATGAAATGGGACAAGGACAGTCCTGCTGTCACAGCACAGTATCATCGCCTTTCAGTTTTCAGTTTATGGCTTGCTGTTTAGGATTTGTTCACTTTGAAATTTAGAATTAAATGAATGAGTAACAGTATAAAATTATATGTTATTTTTGGTCAGAATAATAAAAGTGAAGTTTGAAACAGCCTCCTATATAGTGATGCAAGCACAAACAAAGGAACAGAAAAAGGCTTCAAAGAATCTGTAACTCATGGAGCAAAGGAAGTAGTGTATTTGTTGATGCTTCTTCTTAGCCCACAGAAACTCTTCTGTATATATGCCTCATAATTAGGTCTTCATGTGCCTGCGGGGAGGGTGCACAGCCAGGGAGCAGCCTTTATGCACAGCATGCTATCCTAGCAACCTGATAGATTTCCAGCAGAAATTTGTGTGGGAGTTAATGCTGATCTTTGCAGAGTTAACCCATTTTTGGAGAGAGAAGTATGCACAGCTGTTATGGAATAGTCAGCATAGTTTGCCTTCTGAAATCTATAGGAAAAGAACTTAGTATGTGCGTATTTGGATATGTACCTGGAATTTCCTCATTCATCTGGCAAACCCCATTGTAAAGGTAATCTGGCATCAGACACCTGGGATGATGCTTACTGACTGTGCTCTTAACATCTCTTAATTTTGGCATTTATTTGCCACCTAAGCATGAGGTGAGTTTTCAATGTGTATTTTGCTCAGTTATACCAGAATAGCCTTTTTAAAAGTGAAATTGTCCTCTGAAGCTGAGCTCTGTCAGTTCTAGCCAGAGCCCTAGGAATAATACATGAGAAAATGTAAATGAATACACAAGTGAGTGAGAAAGGGATGAGGAGAGGAATTATGTTTCACAGAGAACTCCAACATCAATAGATCTTTCAGACCAGAATGTTTATATCTCTTGTCCTTGCACTTTTCTCAGGTCAGAGCTAGAAAACCATTACTGTTACAGAGTGAATAGCATATAGGTGTCTTGTGGCTGTGTTAATCTCATGCTCATTTTAAGAGCATAGAGAGGAATATCCCTTTTGGCTGTGTGGAGAGTAGGAAATTGCCTAATGGTCAAGTGTGAAAGCATAAGGCTGTGGAAGAGACAGATTTCTGAATCTCTGACAGGCTGTAGGGACTATTTGCAGCTTTTATAATTGAATTTTGAACCATTGGAGGAAGAATTTATGTGCACAATTTCTGCTGCTTTCCATCACTAGAGGAAAACTTCACTGCATCACAGTCTACCCAATCACCTGATATCCTCATTACTTGGCAGAAAAAAAAGATCTGTATGATAGGAATTGTATGTTTGCATGAAGTTTCCATGGCATTAAGCTATAGAAATTCTGATTTTAGCTGTCAATTTTATCATTAGGGTAATGAAGAGACTTTCACCTTTTATACTCAAGAGCAAAGCTAAGAAAGGCACACAAGCAGGGAGTTAAGATTCAAGCTTTACTAAACTTCAGGGTGTTTATGAGAAGTTGAGAGCCTCTCACTGTAAGTTTCATCTTTCCTTTTATTAACATGTACAACCTTAAAATGTTGTCAGTGTGTTCCTGTTAGGACTGCTGAACGGTTTCCTTGGATTTACAAACCTAATTTAAGTGAAAAATGTTGAAGAAAATCTGACCTCTGCTATTTTCACTGAAAATTTTGAAGTCAGTTTATACATTAATCTTTTTTTGGAGCTCCAAACCCTTTTTCTCTGGTATTTGTTGTCCTAGTATTAGTTTAAATATCAGGGCAGAATAGTAAAACCTGAATGTGCTGAAGGGAAGTAGACTAGTCTGTGAGACATTTTCTGTATGTCTTCCTCATGTCCTTGGGATACCCAGCACTTCTTCTCACACAAAAATTGCACAAGTGTCACAAAACTGATGTTTAAAGGACTGCTTATTCGGCCATCACCAAAAAATAGCAGAGGATGAAGAGTCCTTGTGATGTACTAGTCTGCACAATGTGTCTCCATTGTACTTGGAGAAGTGGAAGGTATTCTGTCTCTGATGCTGCACTGGAAAAGAGGTAGCTCTATATCACTTTAAGCCAAGAATGCAGGAAGCAACACAGTAGAATTTAAGTTGTTTTATAGTATATTAGCCACAATTTTATTTTACCCCCATGGAAGTGTGAGATTGGTTTGAACTATTACAATCTGCTTTATAGATAAATAAATCTTTCTTTGTTATCTAGTTCCCTTCTTTCTACCTGCTTTGAAATTTTATATTGATACCTTTTGACACTACTATATATTTTATAATTTCCCACAATAAAATCAATAGATTTGCTGAAATCTCTGCTTGAACTGAATGGATTCACTGGAATAGGAAGAAAGAAATCTTTACCAGGTTTTCTGAAGATGTCTGTCTGGACTTGCTGGACCCATTGTAGAGTATTATTTGTAGAATTCATAAAAATATATTATTACTTGGACTACACTACAAGGGACCCATAACATTAAATTTTTATTTTGCACCTTAAATACTTAAAATTAGCATTCAAAGTGACATTTTTATCTTCTAAGTTTGAAACTTCCATGAATAGGTTCTAAATGAATTTTATACTAGTCAAGGGAGGCCTTTCGTGCAGTATTCATCAGTTGCTATTCTTGTTCAAAATGCTAATGAATAAGAATGTAATCATTACTATTTAGACTGGTTCTGGCCCCTTGAAAACAGCACATTAAAATAAGAAACCATTCATCTCACACCTGGATAAGTTCACCAGGCAATTAAACATGGAAGATACAGTTAATCTTTTTCCTCTTCATCATGATTTATACAACTGTTTAAATTAATTTCCTTTTTTTTCAAAATTAGGACAGGTGCCCTAATAATACAAAGTTAATTCTATATGTTTCTTAACTGGACACCTATGTGTTTGTTCACATTAAAGTCTTCCATGCCCTCAGTAATTAGTATATTCAAAGACAAAATGTTACTATTTGGCAGAGAGGGTCTAGCAGCCTCAAATCCCTTCTGGCTCAAAATTTATGCCGGTATGATATCAGAATATATCATACATCATATGACCCTGAATGATTCCTCATATATTCTGTCATTATAGCCAAATTTTCACCAGAGTTGTTGCTCCATTTGTCATATACACCCTTAGACAGACTGCTTAACCTCTTTCCTGGTCCATACTATCCTAAGAAATTGATTTTTGTGTCCAAACTTTGACAAAAGCTTTCTGCATTTCACTAACACCAGTAATAACATCTAAAATTCATTAATTACCACTATGGAAATGGCAGCTGGAGGATCATGCTTTTCCACTGACTCCCCTTCAAATTCCAAATATTTTAAAAGCTTTTCAAACATTCATCTATCTTCATTTGCTTTGCTTCTCATCCAGTTCCTCTACCACCTGCCCCATCCTTCCTACAGAGTCATGCCTGCTGGTGTGAAAATATGTTCTTTTGCATAGCTCTGTGAAGCAGCCTACTTGCATTTTTACTTCTGACCTAAACTTGCCTTTCTAAACATAAAAAACTGCATTATTTTTAATTTTTTTTTATTTATTTAATTGGCCTTTTCTTTACACACATTTGCTTTCTGTAATGCTGTTACGGGGGTATGTTACATGGCACATACTCTTGTCTGCTTTGCTTTTGTAACACATATATTTTTAATGGTGCAGAAAAGATATGTAGTAAAAAGTGGGTTACTTTTGGTTTGAATCTGTGTATTCTAGTATGGCTGGACTTATTTCAGTGTGTAGTAAATACTTAAAATGCTATCTACTCTTTTATTCTGCATGGATATAGGAGTTTGCATGACAGAGTATGTATGATATTTTGGCATGGGTGTGTCCACTGTGTCAGCAGCACTACATGTGCTTTTACCTTTGTTCTTGTCTGTTCAAACTCATGTTTCATAAGTCAGTATTGCAACAGGAGAAGCAATAATGGCATAGGGTTCAAGAGCACTTTAGGACACTGAATAAATCACTGAACCACTTCAGCCAAGGTTGCTGATGCAATCTAACAAAATTCATGATTCTACCCCTCTACTTTTCTCTGGTGAAACCCGACCTGGAGTAATGAGTCCAGCTCTGAGGTCTCCAGCACTGGAAAGACATTGAACTGTTGCGTTGAATCCAAAGGAGAGCCACAAAGCTGGTCAGAGATTTAGGATGATGTGGTAACTTTACCTACAGCATGATTCTGTGGACAGAAGAACAGAAGTAAAAGCATTTAAGATGGATCCAATTTGCTCTTTCAGTTGTATTAAGCTAGTAAAATTTTCATCATACATATTGGCCACTGTGAAAGAATCAAAAATACCTTTTCAGTACTTTCTTGCAGCATTTGCAGCAAACTTGTCAGGTTTCCTGTAGGACCTGTTTTCTCTAAAATTGGTGTGCTGCTTCTCTGTATTGCAGAAACTTTTTCAGATTGGCAGAATCCTTCTCCTTGCCCATATCTACTTTTGTTCAAATGATGCCCTACACATCTCATTTTACAAATGGGAATCCCTGTTGTAAGACATTTGAAATCCTTCATGCATTGTGCACTATGAAGGAACATATTGGGAACTGGAGAGATCACCCTGTTGTGCATCTTTCAGCTGGGGGCATACTTCCCTGTTGGAAGGAAGGCTGACAGTTCTTGCCCTAAATCAAGACTTGTTCTGCTGCTAAATGATGACACTGTGGAGTATTTTGGATCTTTGGCTCCCTTAGAACTGAGGTAATCCTTTCTGTGACAGGTTATATAAATGCAGTTGGCTTATGTTGCTTTTTCAGCAGTTAAAGAAACCATAGTTCTTTTATAAAAGTGAATATAGTTCGTAATTAGTTCTTATTTTTTGTTGTTTATTTTCTCCTCCTAATTGAGTTCCAAAGTCTGTTACTATCTGAGCATTCATTGGGAATATAGATCTTAATTCAGGTGTAGTTTGCATCCTGTACACCACCAAAATCAAAGACATTGTTTTTCAGCATGTTGTGGGATTTTCAGGGTAGAAAGAGATAGTGTATACTGGTATTTTCTAAATGACAAAGTACCATGATGATGCTCTTATTTATTACAGAATGTTCCAATAAAAATATTAATCTTTAATGTTATAAAATTAATAATTAAGGTTCTTTAAAATAATTTTCAGTGTGAAGATTTCTATAATGCTCTGAAGTATTGTAAGCTTTTTATACCATTTATTCTAGGATTTTCATATAGCTTTAAGTCTTTTAAGTATTATATTGCCGGTGATGTATATTCATCTGATTGTTAATACTTCTGCTGGCACCAAGATGAAATGCAGAATCTTTTCCTTAAGAGTCCATAAAGAGAGACTAAACTGGCAGCTGCTGTTAAATAAGGTGATCTTCACTGAGATTAAGCAGACATTTAGATCCACGTTGAGAGGACGAGGCCTCTATGTAAAATCAGTTGTGTTCAGGAAAACTAAATTATCATTTATGTTTCCTTCACTGTGGTCTTATTCCCTCTATACTCTACTTGCAGACCTGAGACAATCACTGCACTTCTCAGTAATGAGTAATTGCAAGAAAAATTTAAAAGCTGAAAGAACTAGTTATGGTTCTTAATTTGGGATTGAGGTAATCCAAGATAAAAAGACTAATAAATTAGGTTTTAAAAAAAGAAGAAAAAGTAAAAGAAGCTTTTTATTTTTTTTAACCTTTCAATGAGAGCAATAAAATATAGCTGTGTCTGCAGAAAGTTCCCACCTGGTCTTTTGGATTTATCTCTTTTCCATTGACTTGACTTCAACAGTATGAGACTCACTTGCTTCCTTAAGGAAAATGGTATTGAAACCCATTTTCTACTTTATCAGACCCTTGCCTTCTTGGGTATTGCATTATATGTTTAAATCTGTGTATAACTTAGCTGGCTGTTCACTTTCTGAGAATTTAGTACGTGTGCAGTGTTGGGTCCCTGTTATTGGCTTTTATAGACTTTTCATGGATTAGCAAAGAGACGACCTTGCTGATTTCTCAAATGCAGTAAACCTTCCCATACAAAATTATCTTAACTGCTATAAATTTAATCATACTTATGATTAGGAAATGAAAAAGATGTTAAAAGTAATAATGCAATGTTCACAAAAGCAAGCAAAATAATGACTAATTGCAGTACTGTGAAATCAAAAAACCTGCTTTATATTGATATGTATATGCTGCAATGTAAATAATTTTTTCTTTTAAGCATTGAGTAAATGTTGAGTGAGGAACCATTTTTTCCATGGGTTTGACATTAAAATGTGAACTCATTTAAAATACTGCCTGGCTAAAATGCAATTGATTTTTTTTATCAAATGACAGGGGAAAAATCTTCCAGATCTTTCAAAGAATTCAGCAGACTGACCTGGCAGACTAACCACGTACATTTCAGTACCAGTTAGAGATATATTGTCCTATAGTAATAGACATGCAGATATTATATGAAGGTATAAACTATGATGCTTAATGAGGTACTAAGGCACTTCTTGATTTCAAGGAAATCACAAGTCACTGCAATGTTGCAAAGGATTCAACAAAGAAAAAATCAATTCTTTATTTTACATATGCTGAGAATATGTTTTGTTGAGTGCACATTTCTCCTCTTGCAGCTTTCTCTTCCTCTGTAACTTGAAGAAAAGAAAATCTCCTTACACTACCACTTCATGCTTCCTGGTCATTAAATGTCTTTAAATTTATTTTATACTTCACCACATGGTTTATGTTCAAAATGCAATTGAATTTTCATCTAGTCTGTCCCTTCTTTTCTGATAATAATAATACTCAATTTTTACTTTTTCTACAGTATCTTTTGCTCAGTTAATATTTTCTCTTTTGCATTTTTGGATTTTTATTTGTAAACAGACACCTTGCAGTTGATTATCAAAGTAGAAAAGGTTGTGATTTGGTGGGTTTTTTTGTTTTGGTTTTTTTTTTTTTCAATGTGGAGGTGAAGCATATTTTCAATAGGTAATAGTTATTTTCAAAATACATGCATATACTAAAAATTATTTAATGTATACTGTTTATGAAGAATTTCTGTAAAATATACAATACATATAATTCAGCAAATTTAAAAACTGTTTAGTCATGGATTCCTGTTTTCTTAGGAATTTTTTTCTTGCTTTCTTTCCAGAGAACTAAGAAAAAATATTTTTAAAGTATGAGCAGTGCAACTAAAATAAAACTAAAATGAAACTAAAATACAGTCAAAATGAATGAAACTAAATTCAGAAGATATTTATAAAACTACCTACCCATATAATAACTAGACTTAAGAATCACTAGGAATAAATAAGAATTATGAACATATTAAACCACTACTTTTAGTTATTTTGCATCTTCTTTCTCATTGTGTTTTAAATTCTTTTTCTATCTTTCTTTCCTTATCTTGTATTCTACATTTTTGAAATCTTCAATGCATGTCATATTTACTTGACATTCAAGGAGTAGTTTCAACAAGCTCTTTTGACATCTTTTAATAGGATTTCATCAAAAACCTTTTGAATATAGAAGGTGTTTTGGGGGTGTGGAAGGTATTTAAATAAATAACTACATAGGTTTAATTTTCATCTTCTCAAGTGGGTGAGATGACATTCACTAGTTAATATGCAGATTTCTAGCTGTCAGGATTCTACTAATAGACAAGCAAACCTGAATCCTAAATACCTGCTATTCCTCTCATTTGTGCAAAGAGCATTCTTACAAAGCTATATATATTTAAATAAGAAAACATAAGATTTAATATAAGATTAAAATAAAATTTATGCAGACTAAAATAATAAAATATAATATTTAAATAATATATTTTTTAGTCTTTTTAATATTAATAAATCACATATGCACTGTTGTACTCTGTCTGCATGGTAGCAGACATAGCCAAAATAGTCAAAGCAATAAATATCTTTTGTTTACAGATTAATGAGGAACACCTGAACACAGCTGAAGAGAGTTTAATAAAGCATACTATTCTGAGAGAACATTAGTTTATGTTCTACAGACACATGAATTAATTATAGCAATTAAAACAGTACAGTTTGTCAATCTACATTTTCACCTGTAAGTGTGGGACACATTTCAAAACCTGTTTTTAAATCCCTGTTACTTCCCTATCCTGGGGTAATTCTTTCATTCAGTGAGCTCATTTTTACCATTTTTCTTGATTCAGAAGTATTCAGTCTGTTTTTGTAACAAGCTGTTATTTTTGGCATATTAAAACCAAGTGTCTTGCGGGTTTGACACTGAGAAACAAGGACTATAACTTAATATTTTTTTCTAATAAATTTATCACTAAAACTTGTTATAGATTAGAAAAATCAAAATATCCAAACAAATAAACTAACATTCTAAGACACATTGTGCTAGTTGTTTAATAGTTAGGGTTTTTTTTCCCCCCAATAGGTCTTGTGGTAACCTTAAAACAGATATTCTTTATACTCCATAAATGTGTGTAGAGGTCTTTCCTGAAGAAGTTATTCAACTAAAACAGGTGTTATTTTTAGGTTGTATGTGTAGACCTCATTCAATTTAAAGAATCTAGATGCTTTTTGGGTCATTACAAAATGATATTAGAGAGTATGATTTGTTTTAAATAAATCAAAGTTGTGTGTGAACAAGTATGACTTAATTCTTACCGCACTTAAGGTCCAGAACGGAATTAAAATAATTCAGTAACTTAAGAATTCTGTTGAAAATTATTCATTTCCCCACCCCAGAAAATAGATAGGTTTTGATGGGAGAATAAAACATATTTTTATACTAATGGTAAATGCATCAGCCTCTGGTTTACAATATAGTACTCCATCTAATATGTGTTTAAAAAAAATAATAGAAGTATATGCATTTTGACTGGAAGACTTGTAATGAACCTTTTAATATAGCAACACATCAATATCTATTGAAAATTAGTTTTAACTGGAAAGATAATTCAACTCTTAGCAGTAAAAATGCCTTTTATTATTATTTTATTGGAAATTGGAAATTTGCCTGAATTGCCTTGTAAAACTAATCACGAATACAAAGGTATAGTTCATGATAATAATTTTACTCATTTTTGGTCTTTAATATTTTTTTTTGTATTTATGATTTTTTTTGAAAGTAGCTATAGTTTTCACCCTCACAACTAACTTTTCTAAAACAGAAATATTTATATTTCCTATGCTCTTGGCTTACCTTATCCCTAAGAATTCCATAAGGGAGTCAAGTGTAACATCAGGGAGAGTATTTAACTGTAGGTTTAAGAATTGTGTAACTGGCATTCTAAAATGGAATTTTTAAATGTAAACCATACATAGATTATGCTCCAGTTAATACACCCATCTTCAAAAATAATTGGCTTTCACCATAAAAATTATTTCAAATTCTGTATAAAAATCCTACACTTCAGCACAACAGATCAATCTTCGACCTTAAAATCTTGTCTGTAAAGAAGGTTTTATGGGTAAGGGCAGTTTCCTTCAGCAATATGTACCCATTAGATTAGTATTTTTCCGTAATTTTTACTGCTTTCCACAGAATGATTGATCAAGTTCATTTGTCAGGATATTGATTTAGTGGTATAGATTTGGAATTGTGTTGGCCTGATGTTGATGTGTGGGCATGGAATATGTGAGGAATTAAATGCTTATGTTTGATGGTGATATAAGAGTTTCCCCTTGTTCAAATGTAATTTAAATAGACAAAAATAGAATTCTGTGCCTTTTAAAACAAGGACAAATGAAATGATTCATCTGCAAATTGCATGTACCCAAAGTAACTGAAGAAAAAAGTTATGTTCTATGAATAAATAGGTTCAATGTGGGCTACAAAGTCCTTCTTTTCAAATGCAAATTGTTAAAATTTGAGAAAATTTTCACTTATAAATAACATGATGACCAAATACCAAGGGAAGTACTGAGTATATTTTTTGGTAAAATTCTTTATATGAACCCTGAAAATTTTCATTTCATCTTTGCTTGTCACTGTCCTTCACTATGTCAGAGAGCCTTCCTGACTAATTTGGTCACTGGATGATTCTTCCTGTGTACATTCTCTCTGAGATGCCATCACCTGCAGTGGTTTGTGCAGCTGGAAGTTTACTTGACATACCCTGCTTAGTGCTGCAGAGCAATGTGCAGGAGTTATCTGCACTATTGTGCTGTTCCAGTATGCAGTTTGAAGGATTGCAGGCTAGTCAGCAATCCTGTGGTGTTAGTTACCTCCTCCTTCATTCATCACTGTTCAAGTAAAAATGAGGTATTCATAGGCAGCACAGTGACAAGGACATATAAGGATGTATTCACAGAGAAGTGCAACAGTAAACATGCCCATATATGCCTTGTATTTTTATTAATTCCCAAGGTCAATTGGATGAAGGCTGAGTTCTTTTGCCTTCATATGCCTTAAATGCCAAATCTTCATTTCACTTTCATTAATTGCAGACCCACACTTTCTTTTGTAGATCAGCTCCATCTTTAATGGTTATTCAGCTATAATTCTCTATTTTCCATACTTCACTTCAAAACATGATTATAACATGACCAGATTTGCATAAATACTCAGGTTTAATTTTGGAGAATATTGTGCCTGCTTCAAAAAAGGCAATCAGGTGGTTTCAAGCATTTTTAATAATCTAACCTGTAATGAACCTACATGAAAACAGAGAAAAGAGAATAGTTAAAATACACTCAGAATGTGTTTGTCTAAATTATTTGGTATTTTTTTCTGACAGCATTTCCAAGAACAGGAAACATAAATACTGTCATAGATTAGAGCCTTTATTGTTATTTTTACTACACATAATGAGAAAGGCATGGCAACTATTGTCAACTAATTCAGTTAAGACCTATTTACTTTCCAAGCTACTTCATAATGGTGAGAGAGAGTATTTCCATCATTATATTTGTTCTTGTGGCCCTTGCTCTGAAGTGCTTTTGTTCTTTCACGTACATGCCGAAGTAAGCAGCTGTTTGCGATTCTTTAGTAACTGTGATTGAAACATTATTTTACAGGAAAGCAGGAGAGATTCCCTTCCTATGGAATGAAAAGTGAAGTTTGTACATTTTAACTGTCTTGAGGGACTATTTCCAGTTCTTTCTCATCTGTCTCATTGTAGTAACGATTTAATGTTACAATAACACAATGCAATATGACAACCATAAAGTCTTAACGACAGACTTTATTGTGAGCCTTCTCTATGGCTGCAAAGTTTGAAAATGAAGATAACAACGTGATGGCCTTATATATGTTTCAAATCTTCATAGAGGGCAGATATTTACTGATTTTTATACAGATTTTATATCAGTTAAATTATTTTATATAGGACATGATGTTTTTTCCCAATGGAGTTGTATAGGATTAACATGCATGTAGTTATATCAGCTTGCAATAATTGCTTTGGTGATTCACATCAAAACATATTGTTCCTTTCCTTGCAGATGTAAGGAAACCTGATCTGGATCTGGTTTCTAATACGAGTATATTTGCATCTACATTCTAGGTAGGCATGGCTTTAAGTACACAGGTATTATTAAAGGGGTCAGGCTTTGTGTATAAACAAAACCAGAGTCTTTTATCAGGACGGAGAATCTTTACCCAAATCTGTGTCACAGCACCTCTCTGACAGAAGAGCTCACTCCATGAAGGTGTACTTCAGAAGAAGTCAGTGCATCCTCAGAAACAGAGTTCTGCTCTCTGCAGTACATTGGACATTTTTTTTGGTTTCTGATAATATATAATTTTTTACACCCCTCTGGCCTGATCTAAAGGCTGAGACCAAATGGAGCCCTGAATAATAGTTTCTCAGTGACTAGCTTAAAATGATGATAAATTACTTCCCCTCATTCAATTCATCTAGTGATTGATAATGCAATAGCTCTCATTTTAATTGAAAGCACTTCCTTTTTTCTTTTTTTTTTTTTCCAAATCTATTAAGAAAACAAGGAAGACATAATTTCTGCTGTGAAGAGGCATGCATTAATATATTTAAGAAAATCTCTGTTAAAATTTTCACATTGCTTCTGAGCAACCTAGATAGCTTTACAGCCTAATTCCTAAATAATCCCCTGGCCTGGACAACACAACAGCACAACTGTATGAGTAAAACAGTGCATGGAGTTATTTTCAAATTTGCTTGTCTTTAGATGAAGCATATATTTGTAGAAGTCAGTATCATACTGAAGTGCCTGTTAAATCTCAGTGAAGGACTTCGGCATTTTGCAGAGGGTGAGGCTTGTTCCCTGTATACAACTGCTGGTATTGCGGAAGTGGCAGCAAATCATCAGAGACATTTTTACAGCCTGACAATATTTTCCAGAGGAGGCAAGATCTCCTCCACAGTCTTGCTATGTAATCTACATGCAGAAAATGACAAACCGAAGCAGATGGCAACCTCTCCTACTTTCTTCCTGGAGCCACAAGCTGGAGTACAACAGGCGTGCTGTCTTAATGCTACACCTTTTGGCAGACAGCAGCAACACTGTTTAGCGTGTATGTATGACAGAGTTACAACAGATATCTGTCCAGTTAAGAGAATATTTGATGTGGCAATTTTGGGGAGTGCAGTACATCTCTATTGTTCTCTGGCATCTCTATTTTCTCTTTAGTTGACACAAACAAGGGGAGAAAAAACCAAGCTTTAAACAAGCTTTAATATACCTTCCTTTTCTCTGAGCCTTGCTGGATCAGAACCTGACACAAAACCTATGAGTTGATCAGTCCCTGCAGAAATACAAGAATTATTGAAACAACAGTACTGATTAACAAAATCTGAATAAAGCTTTTTTTCAGCGAAAAATCTTCAATAAGAAACCTCAAAGGATGAAAAGATACCTGTACAGAATCTGTTAATTACTGTGGTATTACAATCATGTCTGCAGTGAAAAGCATCTACTGTTCTAATACTGCTTAGCAGATTTAAGGATAAAGCATGAGTGAGAGTATAGCATGCCACAGTTTTTTTAATAGGAAATAATGTGAAATATGGTTAGCATACTGAATAAGAGCACAATATTCCACATAGTACTCATCATGCACCCTTCCTTGCTTATCCAGACAAATGAAAGAAAATACAAAAGAGTGCATTCTCAGCATCAGTGATTTTTGACATGAGTCTCTGTTCACATGAGTACCCCCATTGACTTAATGGGTCTATTCATATAAAAAAAAAAAGATTTCTCATGTGACCATGGTTTGCAGGGTTCCTCTCAGGTTCTAAAAGAGACCTTTATAGCAATTCAAATCACTAAGTAAGTGAATTATAGGTTGTTTCTTACTATACAAGCCTTTGATTTCAATGATTTCGTAATCTGAGCCAGGTTGACACTAACTACTTGAGGCTTACTTAGCGCAAAAATGTCTAAGTGGTAAAGAATGCCCATGAATACAAGTGACCGAGCTCTTTGAAAATGCACTTGCCCTCATCTTCCTTATAAATGAGATTCAGGTGTAATTATTGTTTCCTAATATAATTAATCTTTATGATGAATGACACACATTAATGAACAGAGAATGATTTCTAATTAACTTATTTCTTGTAGTGGTTCTGTGTCTTTGACAGTTTGAAGCAGGGCAGGAAGTGCAAAAAGTTACATTATTCAGAGATATCCCATAGAAATGCTCAATTAATAGTGTGAAGAGAAAAGGAAGAATGAGGATCATAAACTATGTGTTCCAGAGGACCACTTATGAGGTTTCTGAGGTTTCTGAGCTGGCCTCTGATGTTCAGCTTGCATTAAGCAGCAAATTAAGAGAACAGTTTAATGGCAAATTATACAAAAATTTACTTTGAAACTTTTCTGCATCTAACTGTAAAGCTATAAATTTTTTGGTAAGTTTTAAGGACATAAAACTAATACTTCAGGGAGCCACTCTAACTTGACTTCCAAGATTTGGTGTTATAGATCTAACTTATCAAATTAACACTGTTCTGAATGTCAGCATCAACGGAAGCCAATAGAAAGACTCCATAGATTTAGTAAGCTTTTTATTAGACACATTTCACTAACACTCCCAACTAATTAAGCCCTTGGTAGTAAAACAAAGATTCCATTATCAGTATTGCAATTTCAAAGAGTGCAAAGTTAGATAGCTACTCTTGTGCCTGGCATTGTTAGCTTGCTTTTTTCTTAAGTAGTGACTCAGCTCAGACTCAAACTCATATTCACAGACTGGAATGAAGAAAAGGAACCTCAATGATATTTTGTCCTTAAAACCAACAAATATGCAAGTGCAGTATTCTGTCTGGTAGGTTAGAACATCTTTTATGTTTTTGTGGAAAATTAAGAGCAATATTTTGCTTTGAAAAAAAAATGTTAGGAAACGTCCACTAAAATTTTATTTTGGTGTAGGTTTTCAGATTATGTTGAAGGTCTAAATACCTATAAGTACCTCATTGGCTGTATTTAGAATTGTATTCTTATCTGGAATTAGCAATAAAATTTTGGTAAGCAGAATTTTAAACTGCAAATGCTATGTCAGATGGAAACAGATTTTTATCTGTGTATAATGTGACCAGCTAGAGTGGTTCTTGCTGTAACATAGGCATGCTATGAAGGTTTCGTAATCTTAGTGTTTCTGGATATTTCAAAGTCTTAGTGGTTCTGGACAGACTCCCAGTTTTAGAAGGAGAGAAGCTGATCAACACTTTGCCAGTGGTAACAGAAGCCCTTTAATCAGAGTCTGGAAAGTTAATTCTCTATAAAAGCATCTGGATGCTTTTCCTGCCTTGTATTCATCTTCTTTTGCAGTGCTTTATGTTTTTACTTGTGGACTGTATCATAAACTGAAGTTAAAAAAAGAAAAGCTAAAGCAAACTTGCTGCCATCAGCAGAAGACAGCAGATGCCTTAGTGGGAAATGAGTTTCAAACTGAAAATTAATACAATGAGTGGTGCAGCTACAACATGTGGAATATAGAGTGAGTTACAATGGGGAAATTGCTCTTTCTACTGAGCAAGCTTTTTGCCATATTTTTATTCATGCATTTGATAACACTGTTATCCTAACATTGTTCTGCCTATAAAGCTTTTCCAACCATAATATACAAGAGCTTTGTTTTTTTCTTTCACTGCAATGACTCTGTCCTTTGGTATTTTTCATAGCTTGACATGAGGCAGTAATGGTTCTATTAGCTGCACTGTATCTGCTGAGCTTGCTGTTTTCAGAGAGCATGTCATCACCAGTGCCTTTCTGCAGCTTCCTTATTAGCATGTGCCCTTTACTGACTCTGCAGGAGCTATCACCTAGAATTAAATATTTTCTGCTAGACCTGTCCTTACTCTGTGCAAAAATGATTACAATCCATTACGCCACCCTTTTGCTGACAGGCTGATACCACTGAGATTGCAATAAAATTGCTCCACATTTAAATACGACACTAGCTTGCTGCACTGAGTATTTTGATAAAAGGAAATATTGGAAAAAATCTTTCATCATTAATTGGTGATGAACTTTTGAAAAGGAAAATGTGATACTTATTAAAATTATTGTATCAGCTATGCTGTATAGTTGTGATAAAAATGGAAAACATAAACATTTTTACTTCATTAAGTTTGCTAATAAGGTGTAGAATAACACAGACATTTAGAAGGTACAAATATTTTAATGGAAAACAAAAGCTTTGAAATTATTAAGACTTAATTTTTCCTTTAATATAAAAGACATATGAAGTCATATTCAGCATTTCCTAGTGCGAGTTCCTTACATGTCAAAAAACATCCTATGTGCAGCCTATTTTTAAGATTTTTCAATGGAGAAAAGTGAAACATCATAGTTGTCATTATTGTTTTGAATATAAACATCTATTTTTTTTTGCATATTTTTCTTCCTTTCAAACCCTCTTCTAATAGAACCTCGAGGGTATCATTGTACAGTTACCTTTATTTTTAGCAAGACACCACCTCCAGCATTGTAGATTAGAAGATTTTGATGTGAGTTTCTCCCAGTGGGTGTAATGCTCTTGCTGCAGCTTCTTTGGAGCTCGTAGGAATTGTTGCTGTGAACATAAAAGAAGGCAGCTAAGCTCCCTCAAAATGGGTGCTTTCTGTTTGATTATTTTACTTCTAAAAATACTGTTCCATAAGGAAAATGATTCTTGAACTTAAAGCCTCTTGCAACACTACACTGCCTTACAGACAGGGCTGTTGTTACATGGCACAGCAAAGTCCTTTTTGAATGTGAAAGCCTAAGGACCCATTTTGTAATTCTGAGACTCATTGCTAATATGAGCATATTGCTTTGCCTTATCTACATCTCCCACTAGCCTTGACAACTTTAACTGTGATCGGATTAAGTCCTTCTTTTTCTGAAGAATGGCACTTTATAGATGCAATAAGGAAAACTCCCTTTGAAGAATTTACTATATAAACATATCAGTACATTCCTACTCTATATTTTGTAAAATGTTTTCCATTTTTAGCCTTGAGGTCTGTCTTTCTTTAGCATCCAGCTGTTTTTTCATGTTTTACACATGAACCTGCATGCACCACAAGGAAAGATAGATCACTGTCACATTAAAATTCGTGTGCCTGTTTCGTAACAGTCATTGCTTCATTTACATGGGATGATCAGCTATATTGTGATATATAGTGTAATATATCACTTCAAAATTAATATCAATTTTGGAGAACACCTGTCTTACTATGACATTGCAGCTTATATATGAAGTGTCAGAAACCAAGAAAGGGACCAGTCTGAGTAGGTCTTTATAGGATAGGGCAATGTTTAAAGACATTTCCATCACAGCATTTTTGTATCTAAAAAGTAAACAAAAAGCTATTTCAGAGATTTTCTGAATTATAAAAGATAATTAAATACATGTGTTTTCTTCCACCCATTTTGTGTGTGAAGATTATCTGATGAATCACTGTATATTTCTTTATACTGTGCTTCTGATATCTGGGCCTTACCAAGACTTATTTCCCTAATTTTTCCTTGAAGTTGGTTTTCTTCTTGTTGAAAGCACAGAACTAGAAGTATTAACCATATTATATTACACTTACAACTAAAAGAACTCCCAAAAATTCAACCTATATATTATTGTGTCCATTCTTCTGGATACACAGTATGTTTCAAAGATAGACCCTGCATCCTATATGCACATTTAAATCAAGCTGAAATTAGGGTGAAATTAAGTTAGCCATGCTAAACATGATTGGGTTGTGAAATTAAGGTTGACAGCAAGATTGCATGAACTGCAGCTATGGAATAAACAGCTTAAACTAATTCAGATGAGGTTTCTTCATAGGACTCACGTCTGTGGTAGGAGACCTGTACTGATTGTGGGTAATCTGAATCAAAGACAGTTGATCAGCAACTTCTCATTAAATCGACATTAACAACAGTTCTGGGACCACCCTGATGTTCAGAAAGCTCCATTCTGCACAGGAGCTTCCAAGAAAGACTCTGTTGTTACTGCCTACCTGTGAAATACAAGCCTCTTCTTTGACCACTGAATATGTATCACGTGTCTCTTGGTCAAATGGTCACATTGGTATAGTCTATAAGGTCCTACACCCAAGGCACAGCATGAGATCTAGAACCTATTAGTGCTGAAGTTCATGAAAAAAAGCCATTAAACTCAAGGATTACATATGCAAACATCATATGTGATATACTTGAAAAGCCTTCTTGTACCAGCTGGGATTTGATGCCCCTTACAGAAAACAATCATGAAGATCCAGGGTCTGTATGAGCGAGTCTCCTGAACACGTATTGCTGTGAGCATGCACTAAAATGAAGCTAACTGCCTGCAGGGAGTCATTGACAGAAGCTGGGACCTGCTTTCCCATTATACTTTCTGGCAGCTACCAGCTCATATCTTCCAAGTGTGTAGGAAGATATGTGTCTGGATTTATTTATTTATTTTTCACTGCACCTGTTTTGGAGACTATTTGCTGCTCCCTGAACTACCAGTTATCTGGAGACCAAAGCTGAAGTAAGAATGCACTAGTGGAGCCTGGTATAAGCCCAGAAAGTAGGGATGTATTGTATCTTAGGTCTCACATAATTTCTTTCTTTAGGAAAAGCAGTAAAATACCACCATATTGAACCACTAGAGAGAAATATTCTGGGAACCAACACTTGTCCTAAGGGCCTGTATCAGTGGGGCTTCAAGTTCTACCTTCACTGAAGGGAAAGCACAGACAAAAGCTATAGTAATAAAAAAAGAAAACCAAAAAAACTCCCCAAAAAACAACAACCCTATAAGACTAAAACTAGGAATAATATTTGTAGCCAGTTTACACATAGGGAATAGGTAAGTATATGGATCCAGCATGACCCAAGCACAGATGACTGTCCAAGTCAGGGAGCTCCAACAGAGATGTAAGTGCCCCCAGTTATTTCTGCAAAGCTGACAGGACTGAATGTACTTACTTGTTCCTGTGATAGAGTAGATTCACCTGAATCAGAAATGGTTGACAAGTCTTGTCTTACATAGAAATGGATATTTAATCTCCAACTTTATTACTAGTCACAGGTCCATTAATCCTACATATAGACTTCTCAGATTGCTAAAGCACAGCCTTCCTGGAGAAGGAAGGATGCATCAGATATTCTCAAATTAAATAGCAACAGATCTTCTGCCGTCATTTAGTCATCTGCTAAATTTCTCTAGTTTTGATAACAAAACAAAAAGATTTTCCAGAGTAAAACACTCCCTAGAAAATTTCCACTGCTTCTTAAATATACAAATTCATGGATAACACTATGTTTATTATTTATGTTTCTCTTTTTTTTTTCTTCCCAATGCAAAACACAAAAAAGCTGAAAAAAATGGACTTTCTGTATTTCATTTTGGTCTAGATATCACATACTTCCTGATTTGAAGGTTGCTCCACTGATGCTAAGTTATTTATAGGTCATATATATATGAATATATATATATGTACAATCATATATATACATATGCTAATAGATAGTTTTTGATATCTGCCTATTTAGATGATGTGATGACTGGAAGGTTCTGCCTTTTTGTTGTTGTTGTTGTTGTTTAAAGAGTACATATAGTACTACAGGGGAAAAAAGTCCAGGATCAGGGAGGTAGAATTTAGAAACAAGGAATGATAAATCCATTAAAATTTTAGATATTTAAATTTAAATATCTAATATGTAAGATATTTAAATAATTTTATTAAAACTAACAATTAAAGAAACTGTTAGTTTAACTGTTAGTTATATGAGTTTTATCTTCCTTCTCTGTTACATATTAGTAAATAAAATGAGAATTGTATCAAAATTTTTCTACACAGGATAAACTACTGTGCTTTCTAGGCCATTCAGTTATTTAATATTCTTATACTAACCTCAGTAGTAGTGACATTCAACTACACAAAATTTTCCTGTACAGATGCGTCCCTAACCAAAGGTTTACAAACTCCCATCAGTTACATGCAAAATTTTCAGATGAAAGGCTTGAAATGCCACATTTAAAATCAGCAAGATAATTTTCCATTTAAATTTTCTGACTGTTATGGAGGTTCAACTCATCAATCCATTATTTTCTTTTTGTATTTAGCTGTATTGACCTTCCAGCAGGGAAAATTTGCCCTTCTGCCCCAGAAATGTGAAGCAGACACTGTGATTTTATTAATATTTTTAGGAAACTTAAACAATAAGGTCTAACCAGGAGATACTTTTCTACATTGCCCTAAATATTGCATCATTTACATAATAGATTAACAGTCTGTTTCACACCTTGCAATTCTCTGCATAATTTCCACTTGAAGCTTTAGAATTTTAAATAGCTCATGACTTGAGATTAGATATTACTGCACTCTGGATATGTATGCAGTGTGTACATTGCCTGTGGTTTCAAATGAGAAGGCCTGCTTATAGAAGCGTTTTCTCTAATTTGTGTGTGTAACTAGTTTCTATTCAGAGTTTTTCACCTTTTACAAGTTAATTTCTGCTGAGCTAATACTTTCATTAAGAGTAAATAAATTGGCACTTAAATAGGAGGAGAGATCAGGTATGTTCTAATCACTGATATCACAGAAAACTATTATTTTTTTAGAAGAGATACTGTTTGTAAATAATTTTCATCCTAAATATTTGGGTTCTTATTGTACATGAAATAAGGTCCAAGCCACCTAACAAGAAGCAGCTTCATGGTTTCAGTGAGGAAGAAGCTATTGTTCTGAAACCATTAATTATTACTAGTCCTAAAAATGAGGAACTTCTGCCTTTAGAGAATGCATTTGTAAAAGAAAAAAGAATGCAGAAATATGTATATGTGCATAATCTGCATACTTACATGCATTTGAATTTAAAGTATGCTATTTGTTTTATGTTAAACAAACAAACAGCTTACACATTTCAATTTGCAGTTTTATTTAATTTGTAAGTACCAAGGAACAAGCACAGGGGTATTTAGAAATCCAGATTTTTGTAATACTTTTTTGTATACAAAACCCTTTAAGAAAGAAAATGCAAAAGAATCGGAGTGCTAATAAGTTATTAACAGAAGAGAGAGGGCAGAGCACAATTAGCTTGTCTTTTGCAGGGTGTTCAGCAGCAACTTGGTTGCTACTGTGCATCTCCCACTGCCAGTCTTGGCCATGGTTCATTCTAACATGGGAGTAAGCAAAACAGAAAAAGACAGTTTATTAAAGTGCTTTTCACCGTGTTTTGAAGTTGCTCCTAACATACAAAGGGATCCTTTTAATAGCTCTTATTTCTTTTTCTTAAAGCATATCAAAGGTGAACATTAAAACTAAGAAATATAAAATACGGAGTGCCACACGAAAGACATGTCATTTCTGTTTTGTCTTCTGCTCAAAATAGCATGCTCTGTAAATTATGTTGATTTATAAAAGTGTTGTTTCAGCTATTTGTCGGTACTATTCTCCTTGGATTTGTTTAATTTGCTGGGAGGATCAGGGTTGTTTTATTACATTTGTATAGAAGTATAATTGTTTAGGTAATCCATGAGCCTAATGAAAAAACCCAACATTCCAAAATAGTAATTTTAAAAGAATGACCTCAAACTTGCTGCCTTTGTTATCTCAGTGTTACCTCAGCTGGAATATACTATTACTGTGTACGTGCAGCTCTTGCTTGTGCAGTGTGAGTAATGGCAATATGGAACTGTAAATGCTACAGTGAAAGTGTGGAATTTTTCTGTAGGGAAGCTTTGCTCAACCAACCCATAGATAGACATCAGAGACAGTTGTCTGTCCACTGTATGAATTAGAATGCAAATTCTCAGTGTCCTGTGAGAACTGCACCTTGTTTCTGCAGGTGACAGGAGCGAGGGGCAAATTGTAGCATTCCTGTGTTGTCATGTCTACTTACACCACTGATAATAATGCCAGCCTGATTAATGTGTCTGTTCTAATGACTCTCTTTTTGAATAAGCTTCAAAAGGTCTTGGTGTTTTACTTCAGTGCTTCTTGAGCCTGATTGTATCTGACACACCTCAGGCACAGAGGGTTCGTCTGCCTCAGCGCACTGGAATGTTCTTGGCTGCTTGATATAAAATTAAGATCTTTAAGGTGTAGAAACAAGAATTCAGCGCAACCTAGAGAGCAGGGACAGGGAATCAGAGAGGAAAGCCTTCTTTTGCTTTCAGATATTTTGGGAATTTCCAATGGGAGTCTACAGCGTTTTTTGAGCAGAATGATCAATTTTGCGCCACAGAAAGATGAGCAGAAAAAAAAAATGAAAGGGGAAAAAAATCCCAAAGAAGACTTTAAATTCATCTTGTTTGAGTGGATTTAGATGTAATTGAAGAGCTGTTGGCTTCCTGCAATAGACAGTTACGCTTTTATAGTTTCCTACAAGGGCATGAGAGTCATTGTGGGGCTGCCTGGTTTCACATTAGACTGTACCAAGAAGAGACAGGAATGTGGAGAAGGAGAGGGTAATTATCATGAGGTTATTAATTTCCAAGCAAAGTTTTTGAAGACTGAAGATCAATTTATTTAACAGTATGAATGACTGGATAACTTTAAAAATTTTTGGTTTTATTTGTTTCACCTGAATGTGCTTCGTTGTAGTTTTATTTAGAATGACAGAATGCTTAAATATGATGAGAAAAGACAGCAAGAGTTGTGAATACATAAAATTTCCAGGGAATTAAACCAAAAATTTAGAATTTTTTTTTCATTAAGAAATCGTAGAATTTTCTTAGAGATTTTTTTTATTGTGAAATTTTCAAATTCTATATTTTCTTTAAAATCTATTTCCAGATTTTTTTTTTTGTTACATGACTTCTACATATGACCGATTACAATAAGATATTATTTGTGTATTGTGTTATCTGAAATTAGTAATTGTTCTTAGCGGGTAGTAACTGAATAATACAACTGAAAATAAAACAAAAATTGAGCATCTATCTAAAAAATTCTCTTTGTTTGTTCTACCACATAATTTTTCTTTAAATTTTAAGTATTTTTTAGGTATTTCTAGTTTAATTAATTAAAAAAAAAAGTTTCTTCAAACTATTTTTTCAACCAATTGCACCCAATAAGTAGCAGAAATTAAGGACTTTTAAGAGATGGCAAATTTAAATTTTATTTAATTACTCCTTAAAAAAAATAAAATTGCAGAATTGAGAAATTTATGAAAATATGGAAAAGAAGGAATACTGATAGAGTTCTCAAACCAGATATACTACTAAGCCACTTTGACTATAATGAGCTCTTGATTAAATTTTTTCCCATTAGTCTAAAAAACAAAAAGCAAACAGATGTGCTATCAACCTTAGTGTTCTATGGTACTGAATTTACTGAATTTTAATCTGAAAAATACTACACTCTGAAAAAATTACTGCAGATTATTTTCCATGATTATCTCAGCTGTTGGATTTTTTTTTTATGACTAAGAACTAAGAAAAATTGGATGATTTTAGGAATATCTCTCTCCAGTTTACTACCTCTAGTATCACCAGTGTCTAATCATATACTTAGTCTAGAAAAGAGCATATAAAATGTGTATAATCTTGTATACCTTATATGGGACAGTGCTAAAATCTGAATTTCGGGAGATCATTGCAGTTAAAGTTTTTGCATGAAATCTCTGAAATAGCAATGAATAAAGCAAAAGGTTATTCTTATAAATGTGTAGTAAGAAACCAATGTATTTTATATATTGGTTACCTGCAACTCTTTTTCGCCATCTGAGCTCTGCTAAATTGAGTTTAAATGTAGGACTTTGGCTACTCTTGCAAACAAATGCTAGGGTAGACATATAGGCTACTTAAAGATCACTGATTAAAATTAAAACTGTTTTGGATTTTAGTTGTAGTGTTCAATACAGGAAAATGTGAATGTTTTTTAAATCAACAGATACTCAGTTTTTTTTGGTATTTTCCTTGTTATAAAGGAGTTACTGTTATCAAAATATTCTTATAGATACTTAATCTAAGTAATCCCTAGAACTGGTATTATTCCCTGTTTGTTTATTTATTTGTATTTAACCAGAATCATTATTTTTGGGGAATTTTTCCCCATGACAACAAACCAGTGCTATCGTTTCACATTTTGCTTAACATGGGCATTTTAACAAAAAAAGAAGAAAAAAAAAAAAGTTGCTGTAAACCATCATGCTCTAACTGTCAAAATCATTTGGGTTGATTCTTGCATTCTTACTCTGCATAGTGTCTTAGTCTTTAAAAAGTCATACTAATTTAATTGTAGAAGGATTCTGAAAAATAACAGTCTGCTGCTCTGATTTAAATTTATAGAAAGTCTCTGAGAAATCTGGAAAACAAAATGAATCATTAACACTAGGAATAGAATTCATTTAGGTTTTAATCCAAAATAAGCATTCCAGAGGACACCTAAGACTTTAAGCAACCTTGGCATGTATTTTAAAACATAACGTAGAGATTGCAATAAATAAAGCTTCCCAAAAAAGCAGCAGTCTTCTATCCTCCCACTCTCTAACACCCCATTTAATTCCTAGTCATAAGACCTGTGTACCTCCGTCACACCTTCCCACGAGATATCCCACCCATTACTGCCTCAGTCAGCTCACACAGATGGACTTTGTAGCATACCCAGAATGTCAACAGTTTATGGCTATTTTAGACCTTGGCAAGGAAGAGCATTCCAGAGGAAAAGTCCTTTGAAAAAGAATGCTTTGCCAGCAGCTCTGCAGCCTTTTCTGAAGAGGAGAATCGAGTTTGAGGGCATCTGCAAGTGTCACAAATCTCAATGTAAATTGTACAGACAAGTGCTGTGACCACAACTCACATCAGCATTTTTGCAAAAAAATCTCTCTACTCTGTCATTGAGTCAAGATGCCAGTTTGTTATATATTAAGAAAAATGGTCTCATTTCTTCAATGACCTTTCTACCTAAGCTTTGATTGTTACCAGCTGTTTTTTATTACATTTAATGGAGCATTCAGTTTTGCCTAGTATTATTTAATAATATTTCCACAAGTGATGATGTTAAGCAAAAATGAATAATTGATAAAAATAATAAACTATTACGGAAATTTGCATTTTCTTCCAGATTATAATTGTGGCCATTGATTAGTTTTCTATTGGTTTTCCCCATAATACTGCAATTTATGTTTTCCTAAATCATACTCTACACTTTAGTAATATATTTTTAATTTATAATTAAATTGAAAATTATGTGATAGATTGAAGCTATCATGCCTCAGAGATATTTATTAAGCTTTCTTATCCATCCCTTAGAATTCAAGGTAGTGCTTAAGCAGGGGAATTTTTTCATGTTCACAAGTCTTAGTCTTATGTTAGTCTCATGTATGTTAAGATAAATCATTCTGATAGAAAAATTTAGTGGAAGATACCAAAGACCAGTACATGTATATTGTCTGTATGCATTTTATGTGTGATCATAATATAAAGGTACTGAAGATTCTAGTGGGTGGCTGATCTGGACTTTTCTCAGAGGGGTCAGTAACAAGAAAAAGGAGAAGTCTCACAGGCTGCAATCAGAGGAATTGTAATTAGATATTGTGAAGGAATATTTCTTCATGAAGTTCACCAAGTACAAGAGGTTTCCAAGAGAAATTATGGAAACTCCTTTCTTGGACACTTAACTAATCGAGGCCTTGATCCTACTGCTTTTAAGACATCTGAGTTTGGGGTAGGAGGCCAAACCAGGGGGCTTACTTCCTCAAATCATGGTGTGGTTTACTGCCTAATACAGGCAGCAACTGGAAGTCAGTGTTCACTACAAACCAAACACAAGCTTCCTGGAAAGGCAGTTTGTGGATAAGAAATTCATTCGACAGAAATTGGTATTTGAAATTATTGAAGCTTAACTAATTTAGTGTAGGTAAGGCTCTGCTCTTGTATACTTTGAAATATAGTTTGTGGATCATATTAAATTTGATTTTTTTTTTTCCTTGGACGTGTTTCATCTGAAGGTTTAAGAAATACTCTGTTCTCATTATGCTTTAGTGTTATCACGCTGTTCCACGTCAGCCTTTCAACAACAGAAGGTAGGATTTGCCCATGAAAACTTATGTCAATTTCTTCTGCTTCTTATGTCCCTAAGAATTCTTGAATTTTTGAAAGAACCAGGTACTCAGATCTCATTGGCATTCTGCTTTGACATTTTCAGGCTAAATTCTCTCCTGACTTATAACCTATTGATTTAATTGGAAGATTTGGGCCCTGAGTTTCTCAGCATCAGATGATTAAATTAATTATCCCTCTTGCCTTTTATTTTTCCTTTTCACCTCTGCCTTGATCTCAGTAAAAACTTTTCTTCATTGCCTTACTTTAGCACCAAACTCAGATTAATGCTGAATCCCATTATGCATTTTAGGTTGTCTAACAGAGGAAACCTTTGTCTTTGGTTTCTCTGTTCCTTTGTTAGTATGATTTGTCCATGTAAGACGCAAAAACTATAACAGAAAAATATTTCTGCAGTAGGTTTTTTTATTGAGTGTGTGTGTGCTTTGGTGGTTTTCTTTTTTGTTTTGTTTTGGTTTTAAATTTTCAATGATATATGATGAGATATGTGTTCATTCTGCATTCTTGGGCCAAAGGAATAGGTAAACAGTTAAAATACTGACTGTATTAAAGCTCAGAATGTATCGCAACCTCTGAAAGTAATGTAAACAGAAAAATAATCAACAGTTAAATTATTTTAAGTTACTCATTCATATTTCTATTACATGATATCAGAGATCCATGAACAATTTGGGAGACTACATTTGTGAGGGCCATTAGCACACTGTTATCAGACATTTGTGCACATAAGTGGATATATTGTACTAATTAGCTTAGACAGTTTTACAAATGTATGGTTCACCACTGAGCATGGAAAAGTGCTCATGAAATTCAACTCTTACAGGATGAAAAGCTGATCATTAAATTATCAAGTATTAGGATTCACAACATAAAAGCAGAAGTACAATTCTCATCATTTTTATAGTAATAATTTCAGTCTGTCTACATAAAAAGTCATAAGAAATTCAATGTAAGAAATATCTCAGTTCTCAAAACCTAATTAAAAATTAATAATAAACTGTGCAGAAACTGATGATAACAGAAAAAAATGCTGGTGCCATTTCACTCCAGTCACTGATCTGGAATGACAAGAATCTCTGGAGTGATTGTATCTTTTAGCTTTTTTCCTGACACTGAAGAATATCCTTGAGGATGTCTATAGAGGGTCTGGAGTATAAAAGGAAACCACAGCTTTCAAACAGAGTTTTTCTGCTTACTTAAGAGTAGGGGGATTTGTTATGACAATTCCTAGTTGTAAAAGGCAATTCAGTTCACACACATAAGAAATGGGGCTGGAAAAAAATGTATTGTGTCACCAAATTGAGTCCCTTTTTTTTTGAAGCCAAACAAAAAATCCCATTACCAAAGTCACCCAATGCCATCTTAAAACTATTGTTTTCCCTGACTGTTCTTAGTTGAAATAAGCTATTTTATAATTTTCTTCATTGTTAGGTTGATTTTTTTTAAATAGTTTTGTTTGTTTCTTCATCTTTTCTCATTTACTATTTTACCTGAGATTTACAAAACAGTCACTAACATTTTATGTAGTATCAGCTTTTCTATGAAGCCAGTTTTCTGACTCTGAGACACACATTTACAACAAAAGGATAGGGTTTCTTAAATGACCCAGCAGAGCACATTTTATGCCTGTTTTTGAAATAGTGTGACTTGTGCCTGCTATGGAAATGGAACATTACTGCTTGATTTCACAAATAGTGACAATAGTCACTGTGACTGTATCAATTCAGGAGATACTGTGGTTAATCTAAGGATTTTATGTTGTTTTTCTTGATTCAGAGTTTTGCATATATTGATTCTCTTTAAGAAAAATATCAGTCTGCTCAGTACCTGCAAAAAGAGCGCCTCTTCTTCAATTAACATTAACAAAGGCTCTAGTACTCAGCCATGCATTTAAGGGAAAACAATAAAAAATCAATATGGTATAGCCATGAACATTAAAGTCCAAAGCCATCTTTGTCAGTTTGCACATTGATATCCATTGTAGAGAAGTATACAAATAAAAAAATTTTTAAAATCCAAACCACTTTTCTTTTTAGTAATGTGAATAAGAACTATTCCTCTCTTCAAAAATCATTACCAGTTTTCTGGTTTAAATGCATTCGATACTCTAGATTCTTCTAATTATGGTCATTTTAAGAATGAGCTATTAGTTTATAAACCACCTTCCTTGATGTAATTCCTGCTTTTTAGTAGTCAATATATATCCCCTTGAGGTAAGTGTAGACCTTGCAAAGGCCAGAATCAGAATAAATATGTTTTCCTCCTTGCAGAGCTTTGACAAAGAAAAATGTATTTCCATATTTAAGTGTAAGATAACTCATAGTAAAACATATCTAGAGTATTATTACAGGAGAAACTGTCAACCAATATTTTGGGCTAACTGATTTATGGAAAATTTACTTGAGGAATAACTAAAATATAGTTTGCTTAAAAGTATCTTGCTTGTCTTTTTTGCCACTACAGGATACTCAATTAAAGATTAACAAAATGATAATAACACTAATAATATATTTATATTCTTTTTAGCAAAAACTTATTGGAGAACTATATAGTAAAAAATAATCTAAAAAAAATGTACATCAGAAAACACCCCCCAAATTCCCAACATTTCTGTGTCTTACAGTAAAAAATAAACTAAATATTGGGATTTGTGTTCTTCTTGAGGAAAGAAACTATGTACTTTTTCGTTATCCTGAAGTCTTTTCATAGGTAGATATATTATAACAAAATAATCCTAAAACTTACATGTTTCTCATTTAGTTTATGAGATCAAACAGATATTACTTTAGGGAACAGGTCCCCACTATTTCAAACTCCTTTGTCAGCAGTCCCTAGAGACAATACTGGACCTTTCCTACTCGGATACCACAGGTTTAGGAAATGGTTAGTGCTGGTTAAAACTGTAGGCACTGAGGAAACAAAATCATCTCTGTGACACAAGAAAAACACACCAAAACTTAAAACCCAATTGCCATCTATGAAGGCCTAATATTTTCGTTGGTTATATCAATTTCATGTGCTTTATCTCCACTGAAAACGAAAACAGCACAGTCATCAAAAGTAATATAAACAGTTGCATAAATCTAGCATTTAATTAATATGATAATCATCAAGCATTGTTGAATTTTATTAACTTACTATTACTATTCATTAATTTTTATATTATCCAAAAGAGTAATTAAATTTTTAACAGTATTGTTTATGATCACCTGAAAATAGTGGGCAATTTGTCAGATGGAATTCTGTAGCAGTTAGTATAACTATTAATATAATTGCTTATATTAATGGCACCTGGAATTCTGTTACATATTTTTATAATCCAGTTTGGAACTTTAATTCCTAGCCTTTAATTAAAATGGTCTAGACTTCAGTTAAACCTTGAAAGAAAATTGATTTTTAAAAAATTTTTTTATTCAGAACAAACCTGTTTCAATTATCTGACTTTTAATATTTTTGTAGCACTTGAATTTTCAAATCCTACTATTTATATATTCTGTGCAGTCTATTTTATCAGTATTACTTACCAGTATTGTGTATTCATGTTTGTAGGCTTCCCTCTGACATATAAGATGCATATTACATATTTTCAAAATATTCAAATTCAGATGATTAAATTCAAATATACAGATCCAAAATATTATTTTATTATTTTTTCTACATTTTTCTATTTAGTTGGTTTCAGTAGGAAGTTTCCAAATGTCAGACTCAGCATGATTTTTCTCAAAACTCCGTTGAACAGTAATATTTATAGTGTGTGTGTATATATATATATATATATATATATGTAGATATATATATATGTAGATATATGTGTGTAGATATGAAATATCTCCCAGCATATTCAGTGAGAGATTTTACAGGTCATTTTATAAAGATTTATTCGCCAATTTTTTTCTCAAGAAAAATTCAGAAATATAGACTTAACAAAGATCTTCCAGTGGTACAACCTCCCTTCCAAATGGTTATGCATGCACAGGGGGTTTTTTCCTCCTTTGTCATTTTACTGTAGAAAGAAATAAAAAGATACAGAAAATTATTAAAAATAAAAATAAATTTAAAAAATATTTTTGAATTTGCACACAATACAAATTGTCTTCTTCCACTTCAGCTCTTCTTTGAAAAGCTGAGATAGGAATTTTAGTTTTCTTTTAAGAACTATGTTAAAGTATGACCAAGAGACATTCAAGACACTAGAGATAAGGTCTGTCAGCAGTTCCATTTATAACCCTTTTCTGTCTCTCCACACTGTTTTAAAAGCTTTTTGAATTGATTTTTAGATGCTTTGGCAGCATCCATCTTATCGCTGGTTACGTACAACATATAAAAATAAAATTAAAACTTAATGAGATTGGTGATAAGTGAACAAGTCCATTGAACTTTACAGAGCAATGTCTATCCTTACAGGGTATTAATAGCAGCTTCTCCTCCTTAAGCAGCTGTACATTTGGGCCATCAACAAAAAGTTTATCTGAGGTCAAAACTGATTCAGATATTTTAGCTTTTATTTCAGAGATACATATATATGTTTATATTTACCATAGACATCCCAGTCCTTTTACATAAAATTAGGGTTAAATTTCATATAGGGAACTTAGCCTCAAATAACTTAGTGTAATATCTGATAAATAGATAGGTTTATGGATCATACCTCACTGTATTGTGTTAAAGTCTCATATTTTGAACTTTTTTTGCTTCTTTCTGCTTATCTCAGAAGCACAACAAAATGCATGCTCTTAGATATGCCAGTGTTTTCAGCCTCCTGTGCAGTTTTGGATACAATCACAATGTATCCAGCATGGTACATCAAATTAAGGCATTCAGTGTTCTGTATTGATTTTGGACACTGTCAGAAATGCTTAGCTAATGTTAATGCTAGCAAGTAAAGCCTGGATCAGTATATGAGATATAATGATTTCAGCTCTATCCCAAGTTCCAGGTTTATTGCAGAAGAGCTAAAATGTGACCAGTCTCATTCTAGTAGCCTGATGAAACACAAAGGCAGTACTAATTTGGTGTTAAAAACTTGTGCAATGATTTCAACTGTTTATGACATGGGTAAATGCACTAGGGATTTGTGCTTCATCCAAACGATTTTATTTTTCCAAATTTTGGTTTTAAAGGCACTGTCAGTGATTCACTTCATACCAAAGTGCTTTAATCTAGTAAGTCAGAACTGAACACAAACCAGGAAGTTTCTCTTTTATAGAACTAATTAGGAAAAAAAAAAAAAAAAACCCAAAAAATAAACAAACTTTAAGTCAGGTGTTCATTTAGTATTTTTTATATCTTTGTAATTAAAAATTATTGTTTTGTGACAACAATGATTAATATATTTTGCTCTACAGAGAATTTATTAGTTTTCCTTGTTCTTCAGTCTTTTCTAGAATTTATTGGTTTTTTCAGAAGGTACTGCCAACAACTCATACTTTATCCTAAGTCTTAGTTCATTGAATTTTTCAGCAAAGCTGACTGTGACAATTCTTGAGAAGGTAAATGTTCAGATGGAATTATTTTGCATAAAACATGTAAGAAAGTAGTTACTCCAGATGTGGGGAGAGATTCCAAAGGCTTAGTCAGCCTCAGAACTGTGCTGGAGGAGAATATGCTTTCCTGTGTCACTGTGCTGCCTAATCAGCTTCAATTCTGAGATATCTGAGTGTACTTGAAGCGCAGTAAACTTTAAGTGAGCACCCCAGATGCAGAATGCACCAAAGAACAGAAGGTGATCAGCCAGAAAAATGCCATGGCAGAGAATGTATGAAAGATCAAAGTAGCAAAGATATTGCTTGTAGCCAAAAATACTTGGCATATATTTTCAGCTACTGTGCAAAAGAATCAAATGAGTAAAGCTAGTAAAATGTCATTATTGTTACAATGACCAGAAAAACTTATGAGGCAGATAAGGTGAAAGGGTAAACCACGTATTTTTGTTAAATTAATTAATGTTTCTTATATTTTCATTATTGTAATTATTTTATTTTGAAACAAGTAGAAGATAATAGATTTTCTAAATATACGGTTTTCTCAAGGTTAAAAGATTTCTTTTCAGTGTATTGGAGGAAAAATTATTTCTGTCATTTGGAGCAAATTTTTCTGAGGATAAAATATATATAAAAAAAATCAACCCTAAACCAAAAAAGATACAAAATTTTATCTTTCATGTCCTCAGTTTCTTTGTATTGTTTCTTCTTCAAAGATTATTAAATACTGGTGTATGATTTCATTAAGCCAAAAGTCACCAGTGCTGGTACCCAGATTTTGTTTGTGTACCAGTACAAATTGCATAGGGACAGATACCAGATATCAATTTTTCATTCCAACTTGGAATAGGAAAATTATATCAAAAAAACATTAAAAAGGTAGAACTAAGTAGCAACACCATTCTAGTTTATGGCCTACATGTCTCTGGAGAAATGTATGGAGATTATATCAAAATATATACAATAAACAGTATTTTCAGTGTATTGCCTCAGAGAAAATCCTAATTAAAGTAGTGTAAGCATTAATGAAAATAGTCCATGAACTTTTTAGCTTAATTAATATTTCATGAAAAGAAAAGGGTCATAAAATTAAGTAGCAATTCCATTGAATTTTTCCCATTACATGTTTTCATATGGAAGTGGTTTACATGGTATACTTTTATAAGTGTGCTAACATTCTCAAGAACCTCTTGCATAAAAAAAAAAAATCTCTCTGTGGTTTATGATAAAACATGTAATGTGACCAGCCATTTTTTCCTTTCAATAAATGTTGATTAGATAAAAGGCATTTAGGTTGCCCTCTGTGCTTATGCAGGTAGGATAATGTAAACTTTTGATTGAGTCATGCATAAATACAAAGAAAATCAAAATATATTTCATAGTGTTTCTTAAATGTTTTGAATTGTCTTGATCCTTCAAATTGCTTTGTTTCCCTGTATAAAGCATTGTTAGCAATGCTTCCTTTTGCAATTTCCTCTTATTTCCATTTCTTGTGTGAGTGTAAAGAGGAATTTGATTTCTCACCTAACCTGTAGGATGCTTCTGATTTCACAGTTAGCACCTTCCTGACAAAATGAAAAACATTAATTCTGCAATAGCTTTAATTACCTGTGAAATAAACCCTTCCAGGAAGTTGGTTCAATTGTGACTTGCAATTAATGCACCTTTATGAGGAAACTAAATTGGACTATATAGTAATACATTTTAAATTGCTTTTTATCCCTAAATAAGAAAAGGTTTAACTTCACAGTCTTTGGATTATACTGGTAACTTGTTTATGTGTCACTATGAGCTGCAAATATATGAGTTCTTTAGAGCCTAATCTTACTCCTTTTCTTCTAAGAACAACGGAAGAGTAATTTGTTATTAGCTCTAAGTAGTTCAGAGGAAGAAAGCTTCTAAGTCTTTAATTTAAAAGTATGAAGATATTATGAGATGAAATCTACACTGACTTTTGATCTGTTAGACAGCCATTGCCATCAGTGAAATCTGTCAACATTAATGTTGGAAGCATGAATCAGGTAATCAACATCTGAAAGCAGTTTTACCTCAGCGTAAACATAAGGCTTATTATGTGTGTTTGGGGTGTTTTAAAAATACATTTATTCTACCTCTTTAGTTCCTGTTTGGCAAAACTGGTTCTATAATTTTTGTGAAATATATGTCACTGATTACTCTAATTTCTGTTGTTCCATGATCCATCAAGATACAGATAAATTCCCAAGAGATATAGCATTTGTGATCTTGAAATATCACTTAGTTCCTTCATCACAACTTCTTTTTTATTCCTTTTTAAAATTTTCTTCCTCACTGCCATTTTGGACTGCTTTTACTGTTCTATTGGGAGCTATTGGAAGTTTAGGCTGTCTTAAATTGCAGAGGGATGATAACAAATGCTATGAGATCACCAAGACTAAGAGTGGAGTGGGAGCAAAAAGTACAGTAGAACAACTTGATTTCAGAGTGGCTCCATCAAACTTTCATTTTAGTATGAAATACTAAATGATAAGAAGGTTTATCTTAAAAAAAAAAAGAGTATTTCTAAAGGTCTGGCAATTATCTGTTTCTACTAATCAGGCCATTTGATGGCAGATATATCTGGTGTGGCTTCCATAATTTTTGTTTCCATTGAAGTAAGTAGAAAAACTTCTAATTGACCAGGAGAAGTCATCAGTCTAAGCAAAAAGTTTAATTATTTTAAAAAAAGTCTTAAAAAAATGAAATGTTTCTACTTGTATTTGATCTCATTTTCATGTTTTTTGCATTCCACAATTATAGTAGGAAATCTGTGTTTATGTAATTTAGAAGCATATCTGGAATAGATATATATTTAAAGCATTAAGTCTTACCTTTTTTCCCTCCAAAACTTACTTTGATCACAGTAAGATTTTCAGGAAAAAATAGGTTATTTGTTATTCAAACTTACAAATGTGAATATGAACACATAAGCAATACTACTGAAGTGCCTCTAGAAATTCTTAGGACTTGTCCATGAGAACCTAGAATGTCAGGGAAAGGCTGAACTGCACAAAAGACTGAAGTGGGCTGGTGCTTAAAGCAATTAAATCTCAGGTGTGTCGGTTAATTCTGGTTTGGATATGAGATACAAAACAAGAAACACTGAACACTAATGGTTCTATTGCTTCCTTGAAAATTATAACACACAGCAGGGTGTGTGATTCTTGATTAATAAACAGGCACCTAAAGTGCACGGTGAGTCACAGGCTAAAGCCAAATGTTTTCAGACACCCTGCTAAGTGGTTGCACATCCAGGTGCCAGAATACTGAGGAAAGTGTAACTGAAATTGTTCCACAACTAGTTAAGAAAAACAAAACTTTTCCTTTACGTCTGTTCATGCAGAATACAACTAAACACTGTCTAACATAAACTGTGGTAGACTGGGGTTTTCTAAGTAGTGGTGTTAACTGACAGGCATAATGCTTGCTAGTCTTTGTGTTCCTTTCTGAGACCAGTCATTACATTCCTCTCTCTGTTACCCTTTGCTGCCCCGTGACAGTCAGGGTAAACTAGAGGGTGTCCAAACTGCTACCTTCCATTGTACTTTGACAGCAGAAGACCTCTTGTGATCTGCCTGTGCAGTAAGGCTTCTGTTGCTGGTTATTTCAGGTGAAATATTGTGGCAGATGGTTTGTTTAGGTTTTTTCCATTGAAAAAATGTGCCTTGGGTAGCTAGAGCCTTTCTATTTGAGAAAAATTTATCTAATATATAGCTTGAATTTTTTTTTCCTGAGGACATGAAATTATAAAGGAGACGTCTCTTTCAAAATTTGCACGAGATTGTTGTTTCATATCAAATCTGTGGAAAAAAGACTGGTTTTATGCAATGATAGTGGCAAAGTCATCAGTAACACTAAATCCTAGACACTAGTACAGCAATTGATGTGAAGTGGGCCCAGGAACCTTGCTTCAGCTCAGACATAGCTATTAATGAATTGTTTTTTAGTTTTCTGGGCTGAACTTAGCTGACATTAGCCTTGTGCTCCTCGTGCTATTGTTAGAACCCGTTGGTGTCACCACCTCTTCTTTGCTTGCCTGGCTGAGGTGCAATGGAGCTGTTCCCTCTCAGCGCTGTTACTGCCTGGCCCATGTCACAGTCACCCTGGGCTCCTGGCTCTTGTCACAGTCACCCTGGGCTCCTGGCTCTTGTTTCTGGAGGGATCAGCCTGCTCCTCCCGGATATTAAGCATTTCTGCTGGAACTGGGCTGGGAGGCTTCCTTTCCAGTTGACTTCAGAGACATTCCGGAGTGCCTTCTGGGTAGAGGGGGATAGCATGGCGTTATTTAAACTTAATTGCTATATATTTCCTAATGGGATTTGGCAAGCTCTAGTGGAGTGGGAGGGAGGTAGTATTTCACTCTGAAGCACTGAGTCAGCAGAAGAGTGAATCACAATAGCTGACTAGCCTGAATTACAGTGGTATGTATTCGACATGTCACTTCATCCATATTGATCTGACAGGGGATACTTACTCTATTTATCTTGTTTATATTTTTATTCCCTGTGTTCAGCAGAAGACCATGCTATCTCATTAGTATTTAGACCACTGACATACAACTCGAGGCCTATAACCAACAATAGGTTCCAGTTTGTCACCTATTGATGCAATTTTATACTGTTTATTCCAGTTGTAATACTACTGATATTTTTTACATGCATAATTTTCTTCTACATGCTGGCCAGACCACCTACTTTTAATAGTAATTTTTGCCAGGACCCATGATACAGCATTTTGATCTCTCTAAAAATATTACAATTTCAAAGAAAAAAAAAAATTAGCTTGAGGCATCCAAAACTAAATTTTAGTTATATGATATTTTGCCAGGACAGCATGTTGCCAAAAGATTTTATCCAGACAATGGTTTTATACTTCCATTTGAAAAAATCAGTATACCTCTCTTTACCATAGTAAAAAGAGAATAAATTACAAAAGTCCAGGTCGGTGTTTATTTTATGAAGAGGACTTAGTCATTACAATTTTGCACACCAGAAGTGTGCTAGTGTTTATGTTTTTCAGACAAACAAAAGGCTGATTTTTATTTGTATTATTGAAATAGTAGAAATAATGTTGAAATTGGTTTTTTTAATTTTAATATTATAAATAAAATAAGAAACATCTAAGCCAGTCGACTTGCTCAAACAACATGCTTTAATTGTTCTGAAATAAAAGATATCAGAATTTTCCATGGAAAATTTATTCTGAAAGGAAAACATCATATAAAAATCCCTGCAAATTTCTGCTATAGTTAAGATTGATTCAATATGTATTTAAGAGAGATCTTGCATTATTACATTGAAACAAGGCAATGAGATTGGATGTCTGAGTCAAACTTATAAAAATTCTCAAAGTATTCATTGCAACTTCTTTTAGATTTGTAATCTGCCTTTTTCATGTCTCTAATGAAGACCGTAAAAAAAAAAAATTGCTTCCATAATTCAACTTTGTAAAAGATTTCCAGGTCTTTTGTAGTCCTTCTTTGATGGTACAAGATCAATAAGTCTAAGGATGCCAGGACTTCTCGTGCTGTCTTTGCATTCTGTGTGCAGCCCTGCTCACTACTCTTTCAGTCATATTTTTGATGCTGCTTCACCCACAAATGTATTATTGCAGCTCTGGGACATAATATGCATGCTAATTTCTCCAAAGAATATTACAAGGAATCAATGTTACCATAAAATGTGCATGAAGCAGGAAATAGAACTGAGTAGGAAAAAACCCACAGGAAGAAGTCTCTCTAAAATTGCAGCAAATTTAAACAAAAAACTTAGTGCTGTTCTTAGTCACTCTTTTCCAAAACAAAACCAAAAAGTTAATTCCTGAAGAAAAATCATTGGCTGCTCTTTCCATTACACATTTTTAAATGGCTCTCCTCTAGCACTACTTGTCCTTGAAGGTAAAGTAGTTTTTCTTAGGACTAGCACTCAACACCTCAGTAAATGCATGTATTTCTCAACACTATTTGTCTTCCTCTCCCCTTGAGAGCCTACTCAGACACCCACCCACACAGAGATATTTTCTGACCTTGTGAATTTTAAAACATGCATTCTAAATAGCAGAGATTTGCAGTAGCTGAGGTTAATAATTAACCATGCCCCTTAAACCCCTAGGAGGCACTCAGTTGCTCACTTACTAGAGACCCATCACCCCCAAGAGACACCTGTTACAGTGCTTGCTCACTTGAAATTTAAGTGTTCCTATTTCTGTCTCAAATGTTGGAGAACAGGTTAGTGCAGACTCAAGGCATATTGCTGCCAAGGGTTTACTTCCAATTTACAATGACTTGAAGAGAGAGAGATCTGGAAAGAACAAGTAATGTACCAGATTGCTACTGCAAATGCATTTCAGGAATTTAAAATTCAGTTGCTCAGTTGGTCTTTTTTCTCTCCCTTTTTTTTTAAAGCATTTTTTATAGTTATATTGAGAGGCAAAGTTAATAGTAAACATGTCAAACCCAAATAAATCCCTCTACTTGAAAACCAGCTAGAGAGGCTTCAACACATATAGTCTGGCAAACAGAACAACTTTTCTTTTGATCCTAACCTATTTCTGTATAAACTAGTAGGTAAAAATTGTATTATCAATTATTAGTTATTAAGATGAATATGACCTGTACAAAGATATGTCAGTTCTATTAGCGCACTGTGGTTTTTCAAAGCATTTGTAGCTCCTCAATCTCTTGTGAGGTTTGAGTGTAATTCACTATAGATTGTAAAGTACGTGCTTTTCATTTACAGCCTGAAAAGGAAATCAGCCTCCTCTAACCATTACTCTTCCATGAGAATATGAAAGGAACTTGATCCTTCTCTTTTGACCTCTAGATTGTCCTCTGATATCTTTGGGAAGAATTAGTTGTACAGGCCCTAACTCTCCCTTCACATTTTGGAAAGCTGGTTAAAGAAAAAGAGAAGCCTTGTAGCTACCCTTTCAGGTTGCACTGAGCAAAACCTATTAGAAAGCCTGTTCTTGGTAGATATAGGAGGCTAAAATAGTAGAGTTTCTTTGCAATTTGGAAGGCTGATTTTCACCTTATTCATGTTCTTGTAAGTTCTGTGAAGTCGATCTCTGATTTTAATTGTGCTGAATTCCAGAATCCCTTTCTAAAACTGCCTCTATGTCATATTTCTGTCAAGGATCCTACTCTAGGATCAAAAGGGATGATTTTTGATGTTTGTCTAAACTAGTGATGTCACAGACTGAAGAGGAAAAGACATGTCATTGACTGTCTGTGAAAGACCACAGCCAAAGCTAAAGCTTGACTGTTTATCAGCTGGCCTGGACAGAGGAATACACTGAGGTATTGTCTTATGACATGAAAAGTTAAGTGAATTAAAGCATCCTCTACTGCTCAGAAGATTCAGACATCTTGTGTTTTGGTTACTTCATATGATTAGTTACAAATAGCAAACAGATCTCACTGGTATTCATTCATATTCTGAATTACTTGAAAATTACAACGTCATAGCCTAGTCAAAAATTATAACTTGGTCAGAAACTTGTTGTTCAGAAAGTTTAAGTATTGACAAATATCTTGATATATTTGAAGTGTAGATACTTATTTACTGCAAAAGAGCTATGTCCAGGGCTGACTTTATGGTGAAACACTGAACGCTAAAAATGTCAGACATAAATTATCTGAGGAAACTACCCATGATCATACTATTGCTGAGTAAACAGGTAACAGTATCAGACAGCTGACAAAATGTCTGCAAGTATACAAGTGAGTGATGAGTTTATATTTCAGAACTATCAAAAACCATTGGAATGATAGCATTTTCTGAGCTTGGTTCCTACAAATATTTCTGCTCTGACTGAATGTCACTTTAACATTTTTCAGTATTTTGACAGAAAAAATGGCCATCTGCATTGTTAATGTATGTGCCTGTAATACAATTTTTCTGTCACCACAGTACTTTCTTATCCTTTTTTTTCAAGTCTGAATGTGATTGAATCTGTTATTTCCTTGTCAGCTGTAGTTCCTCTAAGGCAAAAAAAAAAAAGTCTAATTCTGGGTTTGATGGTGAAATATCAGTTTAGGAGCATCCAAAATGGAGATTAATATGAATAAATGGAGGTCATCTGTCAGACATACAGAAGGTTTCATATAAAAGCAAGAAGATGAAAAGCATGAGAGCAGTGAATGTAGAAAAAAAAGATTACACAAACTATTCTTTGTGCAAATACACTCATGCCCAGGGCATGTGTGCAGATTTATGAAATTTCATAAAGATTGTATGTGCATATTTCAAATAAAGTTATGTGAATTATTATCTCTACAGGATTAGGTAGAGAGGTATTTTCTATCCAAAAAGTCTCACTGCATTAGTGCATTAGTACTACTGCATGTGGATTCTGTGCAGGGTTTTGATACCTTATAAAATCAGTAGAGTTCTTCACTTATAAGTAATAGGAAGAAGAAAAATATAGGGAAAAGAAAAAGCATTGGATTTCTCTGAAAAGATACTTATTTTATCAAAATTAAAATTTGGGGGGGGAAAATAGGAATTAAGAAAATGGTTGTGAAAACATTTATCTTTTCTAAACATGTATTCAAAACACATACTGCTTAATTCAGCATAAAAAACAGTTAAATTCAGAAAGAACAAATAAAAATATTTTAATTTTTAATTTAATGTTTTAAATTCCTTCAAAATCCCTTCCTTATCTATTCACAAAATGTGACATTTTGGTGTCCAAACCACTTACGGAGAAAACTTGCAACCAAGCTTTAATGTAATTAAATATCTCAGTGTTATAAAAAATTATGTTCTTAGAAACAGATATACTTTAAATTGGAATTACAGATTTACCAAAAACCTGTATTTTTATCTATACGTTCAATATTTCAGATATTCACATACCTAATAATAATAATAATCCTTTTTTACATTAAAATGGTGTAAAAAAGTAAGTAAAAAAATATCTCTTACAGTTTCTTTGGACTTTGACTTTTTTTCTTTTTTAAAAAATAGTTTTTCAATACTTTAAATGTTATTTTCTTTCCTTGTGATTTACCAGGTATTTTTGTCTACATCAAAAAATGTCTACTTGTGCCATGTTGTTAGATGCTTGTCATGTCCTATTTAGGTAATGAAATTAAAGGACAGTGACCAGGAATATCCGTGAGCTCAAGACTGATCTTAAAATTAGAATTTGAAATACCAATATAATTGTGCAGCTACAGAAACTGTAGTTTTAGCTGTTTTTGTAGTTCGGTGAAGTTGAGCTTTTTTGAGGGCATATGTATTCCACTGAGGCAGAGTAGCCTCAGAATATATTCTTGCAGTTGGGACACAGTCAATGTTTGCAAAATCCTAGTGATGCACCCCTTACTTTTAGTTATTTTTGCTGTGTTTATTTGCAGAATCTTATAATTTGGAAACAATTGAAAGAAATTTGCATAATGATATGCAACATTTTGTCAGTGATATGTTTGCATATTTATAGTAGTGTTGTTGGCCAGAAATTTTCATACATTTTTGTTCCAGTTCCTAAGGAGATTTATAGCACAAAAAAATCAGCAGTATTCCCCTTGTTCTGGATTCTTAGGGTTGTGGTGGCTCCCTGCAATGTCTTTGGTTATTTGAAATCCTGTTACATTAACTTGTGCAGTTTCTCCCATCTGTGCTCCCAACAGTGAGCACCATAGGCTTACAAAGTCTACTTATGAGGTCAAGGAAATCATTATACAAAGGTAAAGGGTAATCCGTGTCTTGAATCTACAGATGGGTGAAAGACATTGCCAAAGCAAAACATGACATTTGTGCAGAGCCAGGAATTAAACCCAGACTTTCCAACATCCTTTTCCTCCCTTTCAACTTCTTTCCTTCTAGCTGAAGAGTTCTGTGATAAATGCAATTACATGAATATCACTTAATTATTTTACAATTAGAAAATGGTGCATTTTCTGTTACCTTTTATATAATGATTTAAACAGGTACAGTTTCATCTTCAAAGGCATGAAATTAGATAAAACAAAAAGTTAATTGGTCTAACTGTTCCATTCAGAGTTCTGAATAAGAGCTGTTCTTTCAATTCTACACAGACTGTGCCTTTACATGTTTTGATCCAATAACTTATAATCATCTGGAACAACCTGAGAAATTCATGTCATTTAAGATGAAGATATCTGCATAAAATCAATTATAATTTATTTATTCAAATCTCTCTAAAAGTTGCACAAGTATTGAATTTCTTCTTCTCAGTAAAGTTCTTGAATTAAGTTTCTTTCCCCTACATCTGCCCAGACTTTCTGCTTAGTTTGTCCTGAACTGGAAAGAGAAACATTTTTTCTACCACTTATCTAGGAGAATTTTTGGACAAAACTCAAATATAAATATTTGTGCTTTAAAAGTTACAGACATAAAACTGATGCAGTGCTAAATAATTTTACTGGCCAGATGGCATAGTGGCAGCAATAAAGCAGCGAAATGGAGAGCAGCATTTAATTCTGGGCTTTGCAATGGGGGTCTGCTCTTGGTGAGATTGATACTGTTTTATTTTTAGAGGGCATTGACCAGAAAGTGTTTTGCTAATGCCAGCTGGCTTTATGAAGTGCATGCTGCCTCATGCAATCAAGATCCAAGACTGTCTGCAGCCATGACAATACTGTTGCCCGTTATGTTGTTTTGTTTGAAAAAAGAAAAACATCTTGGTATAACTAGGGAAAGAACAGACGTCTGGAGTCAGACAACAAGAGTACATTGATTTATATCCGCCAAGGCTTTGACCTCTCTAATCTTATTCATTCACATGGAGTAAATGAAGAATAAATAGTGAAATTAATCCTGAAAGTTGCAGCATTCAAAGTGGAAATTGCACACATTCAACTATATGGTGTTGTATAAATAGAGACGCAAAGCACTTAAGCTCACAAACAACCTTCCAGTGCAATTCATTTGGAGCTGGCTGGGGTGACTTCTCACAGCAAAACAATTTGTGGTGTAGATGTATAGCTCAGACTGAAGGCCAGATGCCTTGCCAGAAAGGCTCTCTCTGTTATATCCAGAGAGAAAATCGAAGTGCTATTGTTGGCCAGCTGATTATTAGGAACAACCATGTCCTGTGAGGATCGCAGTACTTGCTATTCATCTACAGACCAGCCTAACCTGGTGGAGTATGTGATTCTTTTCTAAATTAAGTATTTTCAAGACGTAATCTTAATTTCTTTCTGAATTACAATACTATAAAAACAAGGTTTTACAATGAAATATTCTTTCGTTTTAATTCTATTTTTGCTTTTGTCAAACGTAACTCTTTTTTTTTGACACCTAATTATCCCAAAACTTTATGTTCTTTATCCCACTTTATGATCTGCATGACACTGTACAATGAAAGAATGGAATTACATCAAGTGTCCAAAGCATTTTTTGCTCATGATACTTCCCATACTTTGGTATTGGAAAGAACAATGGTTAGGCAAAAAAACATTCCATCTCTATGGGACACTTCTTAATGGTAGAGGGATGAAAGTTTATTTCACCTTGTCACATTTTTTAAATAACATCTTAATATTTAAAACTTCTTTGGAACTGATAACAAGCATCAGACTGTCTTAAATTACAGTCACAGCATTAAAAAAATTCTTAGATGAATATTTGAGAAAGTGCATAATAGGAATGAATTGGGATGTCTGAAAAGACAACTCGGACTTCTTTTAATCGTCTTTCTATCACAGTATTGTTCTCTGGGCCTGTAGTTTCTTCCAAGAATTTAATCAGGCTGTTTCCTTGTGATGTTGAAAGCTACCCATTTGGTATAGAGCTGTGAAATGAAAGAATATGGACTCCAGTATGTGATCTCTTTGTCGGACTTTCTAGAGACTCAGAATATTTATGATCAATCTTCATAATGTTCTTATGATCAAAAAATAGCTGTAAAAATGTGATTGACAGGGATGACTATGCAGTGACTATTAAAACTGTGGGGTTTAGTGAACCATAATTTGGACTCATCCTTCATCAGCCTCATGACAAAATGTATCATGAATCCTTTTTTCTATTTTATTTTTATGAGACTTTCAATCAAAACCAGCCATTTTTTTTCTTGTCTTGTTTTTTCTTTCTACTGTCTTGTTTTCAGAATATTTTTCTTTCTACTGTCTTGTTTTCAGAATGCCTTAAAGTGATTAAAGGAACATGAGATCTAGCAAGTACATGTTCCTATTAACAAAAATTAGTGCATCTTTCTCACAAACGAAAAATAACCAGTCAAGAAATGTCTGTGAATATTTCTCCATGGAGCTATGCTGAAGAGGTTTTGGAAGGGTAGCAAATGACCTGAATCTTTTAAAAGGGAACCTTTGCACCAATCTGTGGTTCTAATCATTGAAGATTTTGTTTTCAGCAAATTAAAACAAATTAAAAACTTTAATAAAACAGCATAACAAAGATAAAGATTTTTCATGCTGAAAGACAGGAGCTGAGAGACACAACAGTCTCTGTGAACTAATATCCCTGGAGAAGTTTCAGGCAGCATATTCTCTGCTGAAAACCAAAGGAAACAAAACAAATTCCTCCAGGAGAGACTGCATCTCAAAATACTTCAGCAAAAGATCATATCACAGAAAAGTTTGAGAGAGCATAAGCCAAAACTGTGAAGGAAGAAGTGGAGAATAGTACCAGATACCAGACACTTAGCTAAAAGGACACTTTTATAGTGTTTTAACAATAGATTTGAGTCAAGGAAGTGTTCAGAACATCTGAAGGGAAATTATTAGAAAGGGTAGAATCCTGGAACCTAATGCATTGAGTTCAGAAAAAAAAATACTAGATACATTGAAGTTTTGTTTAATCTTCCTGAAAGATAAGCTTCTGTTTTAAGAAAATAGAAAGAGGTATGATAAAAATCTTAATTCATGTTGTAATTGTTCTTGGTAAGACAAAATGCTATTCATCCATTTAATTTTGCAGTAGAATAATAGGAGAGCACTTCAGCGTCACAGATGCTTTGTGTTTATAATTTTCAAACAATTGGAGACTGAAGTGATAACAAAAATACATTTTTATAAGCAGTCAAAAAAGAATGCTAAAATTATTTTGACCATCTCTGATTCTCATTTATTCTTGCTTTTTTATGCTCACGTTTCAATGGCTAGGAAGAGCTCTTGTGATATGCAAGAATATTGGCCTACAAACTTTCTAAGATTTGGTCTAATTTTTCTAAATGAACTTTTAGAATAAATACAACTTTTTGTGTTGTATTTTGATATGACTATTCTCTCATGAAAAAGTATTGTATCTTTGAGAGTATCTTTGAGTAAGAGGTGTTCTTCCTATTATTGGTCCTTCTCTGGTGTTATTCACAGACATAAAGGAATGCCTTTGTTTTTTGTTTACTTAGAGACAAGAATAATTAGGAATTTACTTAATGAATGTAGCTAGGTGAAAAAAATAATCGTGACCCACTCCACTTTTGTGATCCAGAAAGGGAAGTTTAGATATCAGGAAAAAAAAGCACTAAAATTAAAAGGAAAAAAGTATGTTTTCATGTTACACTATATGTAACGTTATGTAAAATAAATATGAAATATATGAAATAAGTATGCCCATAATGTAAAATAAATTATGAAATACTATCCTTGAATAGCAAATCTTAACATGTAGCCTTGGGCTTAAACAAATAGATATTAGTGGATATGTATTTCAACTTTATACAGAACTAAAAAAAGCACTTCTGGTTCATGATCAGAAGTCCAATACTGCAAGCAAAATTAATAAAAATGAAACCAAAATAAATGAAAATAATGATGGAGAGTCCTTTTCTTGTGTCTTGAATTCTTACCTGATAGCTAAGGTAATTACAGTTCATCACAGGTGATGTCTGCTGCAGAGCTGCAATTTTTTTTTTTATTTATTTTATTCAAGCCCTGTTTAAATTGTCCCTGCATTTTGCTAAATATAAAAGGAAAAAAAATAATTTTTCTTATCAGCATCTCTGTTAGTTTGCTACTCTAATATTAATCTTAGGTATTTCAATCTCCTCATTGAAAAAATAATACCTATTTAATTTAATTTCCTGCCAATTTTATATTAACTACAATGGTAGAAGTTTAAAACAGTTGTGTGGGTTGAAACTATTCATGCAGAATGGGAATCATTCATTAATATTTTGTTTGTCTTCCAACAAGCTTCCAGCAATTAAGAATGAATAGAAAGAAAAGGATAATGACACGTTGTATCAAAATTCAAGTGCTAAAGAAACACTTTGAATTTACGTGATCAGTTGATGAATCTCTTCTGTCTGCTTTTCAGATCTACCCTATGCACATCTCAGAGTCACTGTATTGGTCTTACAAGCAGCTTGATGTTGACTGACTTTATGAAGCTAACAGGATTTATAATATTATTAAGGCCTGACACATCACCATTGCTTTTCATGCTTTGGTACAAACAGAAAATACAGAAATTCCTGAAACTTAAGAGGAACCTCCTTTACTATTAGAGTTGCAAAGCTGTGGGACAGCTTGCTCAGAAAAGCCATAGAGTCTTCATTCTTAAAGATCCTGAAGACCTGACTGTTCACATCCCTGGGCAAAGTGCTCTTGTTGACTCTACTTTGAGCAGGAGGATTGGACCAAATGTTCTTCAGCTAGCTCTTAGGCCATCTTAAATTCCTGCAAATACACCAAGATGCCATGCATTGTTAAAGTAGAAAGTCATCTGATTTGAAAGTCAGGGAAAAGTAAGATCTTTAATTCCTAATGTTCCAGGGCTTTGGGTAATGTCCAAACTAATGATGAACAAACTGGTAGACATACTTGAAATAGTATAGCTTGTATTAACTTTGTTCTCACTTTAGGCTAATTTTTTCATACTTCTCTACATGTTATGTTGCATCTTGGATTGCATTTTACAGTTGATTAAAATAAAACTGATAAAACCAGTCCTTATGGTTTTGAGATGTAGGCTTTCCTGACTGCAGGAAAGCCTGGAAGTATTACCAATTTTATCCAAGTGTTAAGTAATTAAGAGAGTTATACCTTAGTACACAGAATAAGCTGTGAAGTAGCTGGGTGAGAAATGGTTTATGGCTGCAAGCTTAACTCCCTAAACAATTAAATATAAAAAGGATTTACTCTGCCAACCCACTACTACAGTCCAAATGTACCAGTGTTTTTGAACAGAAAAGGTTTGTAATGTTGATAGCAAGTGATATACAGAAACCACAAAACAATATAATCCATGAGCAGTGGGAAATATCAGAAATTACAATGCAAAACATCAAACTTTAGGAAATGAAAGAAAAGTCTCTCTCATTGTGGCCGTTGGTGTGGGCCAGACAGCTGACCACAGGGACGGCTGGCGCCTCAGCGGCTTGTTTTGAGAGTTTCCTTTTCGTTAAGTCAACTTCAGGTAGGGACTTCTTTTCCCATCGCTGCGAGCCGGGCTTCCCTGGGATGGTGGCCACTGTCCCAAAAGCCAGAGAGCTGCTGAGAGAGAGTGTTCCCTTGCCCGGAACCCAAAATCAGACACAAGACACGAGGGTCTGCTCTGCTTGGGTTCAGGGGCAAAAGACCCTGGATGGCCCAGCTTTCAGACTTTTATTCTGAGGGTTACAATTTATCTCATAAAGGTACAGGGGAGGAAATGGGGAAGGGTCAGAAGGTCAGGGTCCAGTCGGGAAGGAGTAAGGGAGGAAAGAGTGAGACACAAGATACTATTGTTAACTGAGGGGTAGGAGGGGGGAGTTCGACTCCCTTTCCAAGGCCAAACTTAACTCTACCTTCAGAGGGGCCTCATTTTCTAGGCCCCCAGAAATTCTTCAGGGGATATGTCATTCATTGAGCTTCAACCACTGCTACATCTCATAATGGTGAAAAAGTGTCATGATTAAGGCTTGTGGAGCTATATAGATATATGGCTTTTCACCAAGTCTATCCAGACTCTGTCCGTAATGTCAAGCTCCAAAACTCAGTATCTTTTATAACTGATAGTTCTGCTCGACAAATGTTTATCAGATTATACTGTGTAAAGTACATGGTAATTTGCATATCAGAGGTGATGACGTGGAAAAGGAAACCATCAACTACAATACAAATATTTATTTTTTTTCTTAAAATTCTTAATATTAATTACAGACAGTATTTCTAACTATGCAGGTACAGACATGTACTATGATCCAAGTCTATTTCTTTTTATTGGAAATGGACAGGCCATGATGTTACTCCATGAGGCTGGATGCATTCAAAATTTGTAATACATTTGACTGAGAAGGTCTGGTTCTCAGAGGTAATGCAATAGAAAGGTCAGAGTTCTGATGTTTTTACCGAAAGTAGAATTGTAATAAATCCTGCAGAATAACGATTAATATGCACATCATTCTTTCAGAAAGAATTTTATCATTATTATGTCATTCTCATTGGTATTCTGCAGAAAGGGCTGAAATGGCTCTACGGAACTGAATACTCCCTGTGTTAGTTTTGTGCTAGATAATTCCTATTCAGTACAGCACTTAGGAAAAAAGCAAGATTAACACTCAGATCTGTTTAAAAAATATTATTAACAACTTAGTTAAAGTATATCAAATTTCTTTTAATTGCAAGGATATGTAGTGATGTTCTTAGGGAATTTTCAGCCTCAGCTATAAAACAGTCTCACTTAGCATCTGTCACATCTCTTCCCCATATGCCAATTAGGTAAAGCATATAGCTTTAAAAGAATATCTGAAGATAACCAGAAACTCCTAAATATTTTATAGTTTGTTCCAAAACTTATTTTAAATAATTTTGCTATAATTCTTGTGGTAGCTGCAGATGTGATTAACAGCTGATCTATTCTTGCGATCTAGTTAAGACTGATTTTAAAAAAAAATCAATCAGAAATGGAATATAAAGTTCCAAATATTTGATGACTTTTTTTCTCCTAATTCCCATTTTAAGGTACATCACAGTTCATGCAGGAACTGTAGATGATGCAAAGTCCTTCTGATGTTGATTAATACAGTCAGTGCAGGTAGCTTGGTGGGCACCTGCAGTAAGAGGTCTGAGTGTTGGGAGCACCAGACAAGAGGCCATGGATGGCTAATCCATTGCATAAAAAAGGGCATGGGGACCTGTGCCCATCCAGGTGACCAGACAGTCAGAGACAAGGCAGAAGCCGAAGACCCCAAGATTTCCATGCACTTACACTATGAAAGTATGAAAGCCCAGGATTTCCTTTGTTTGGGGTCCATCCTCACAGGCAAAAGCTTGAGCTGTTACTTTTTTATATGGTTATTACACCAAGATTAAATTATTTTAAGGATTGGGACATATGAGACTCTGCCATAGGAAATTTGGGATCGAGTCAGTAAGAAAACCTAATATGACTATGTGAGTTAGTTGTGTGTAAATGCAAGGGACCTCAGTCCCATCTCAGTTGGTTCAAATGGAATTGCCAGAATAGAATGATATTAAGGAATAATCTATGGGATAGTCTAAGTGAATTCAAATCTCTGAGAGTCACGGTTTTTGTCATTGGCTCACAACTAAGAAGTAATTGTATAGTAACAGATTACAGCATCTCAAATTTCGATCCATCAAACAGTTACAGTAAAGTATTTCTGGTAACACTCACCCATTTAAGCTTTTCATCTACTTGTGCCAGGAAGGTTTAGCTTTACATTTGTTGCCCGACCTGTCTATCATCAGTACTGACTACCTTTATATCTTTAAAGTTTTGTGTCCTCAAAAGGATTTTGCACCCTCATTATGAAACTCCACCTACCCCTCTACTTGTAAACCTGATGTGGACTTCTGTTCTTCAGGGATTGTGTGAGTGGTTGCCGTTGCTGTTTTCTCCCTTCTGGCCTGCATATATATTTCCATCCTACAGTGACTACAGTTGCCAGTGGGAGTGATGTATGCCTATGTCTCATTCTAACACAGGGCTTGAAAACGATCTGAATCCAAAGGACAGCACTGTCAGACACCCCATTTTAAACATAGGAAAATTTGCATGGTGTCTTATAAAATTAATCCGCTGATGTTTGTTTCAGAAGGTGCTTTCTAGAACACCAGACGTTTTTTCTGTGGTTCTCTAGCCTTGTTAAGAGCAAGTTATTTCAAATGTATCATTAAATTATTTTAAATGTATCATTGCTGCTTGAGTGTAGTTCAAATCCTAGGAGAATCCCCTAACTCCTTACTGAAAATCCTGCATGTCCTCAGTGTCCTCTGAAATGTGAAGGATTGACTCCTCCTGGGATTCTCATTGGTGCCAGGGTTCAGCATGTAGGCTTCCAGAGCAACAGTAATATCTGTCATTTTGAATGAATACAAATCTCTAACAATCCATGTTTGTACAGTCCCAGTGGAAGTGTGTTGTGTCAGCTGTGCTCATGGTACTTTAAAGGCTTTATTAAGTCAGCTGGCAACACACCCTGTCTCCAGGCAATGACATTTATGGCAAAGGACCTAAGACACTTTTTTGCCCCCTTTTCCCCCCCTTTTTCCTCTCCTCCTTTCTCATGTTAACTAGCTGACAGAAACACAGGGAAGGATTTTATAGAAAACTTTAGGGTGTGCTACTATGATCGTAACACACCCTAAAGTGTGTGTTACCCACAACATAATTTTACAGGTGAGCATTTATACCCACCCACACAGTCTTACACTCTCATGTACACACACTGTCAAGTACCTTTATGCAGTCTGATATTAATTCTGATCAACTTTTTACAACTGATTGATAGAGAAACTGTACAAAATTTATAAATAATAATGGCCATTGAAAGGAGGCTACGATAAACTGCGTGAAGGTTCTGGACCATGTATTACAGTAAAATTCCATGCACACTCTGTCCAGTGGCCTTTTGTGTAAGAACTGTACTTTCTGTTTGCTTTAATATAGACAAAACTGTTTAATTGGTAAATGTTAAAATATTAGTTTGCTTAAGTCATGTTTTGAGAATCAGTTGCTCAAAGACTGAACTTTCCAGTGACATTCAGAATCTTTTCTCTTGCAGCCGTTTCGTAGAGTGACGTTTTCTGTTGTGAGTCAGCCTCAGGACCCGCATCAAGGGTCATTGCAGAGTTGCTATGACAGCGGTCTGGAGGAGTCAGAAACACCAAGCAGTAAGAGTTCATCAGGGCCAAGACTGGGTGCCCTTCCACTCCCAGAGGACAACTACGAAAGGACTACGCCGGATGGCAGTGTTGGTGAGGCAGAGCATATGGAAAATGGTAGGGGCAAACACAACATTCACACACACAATCTCACTAGCAAGTGATACTAAGTAGACTTTTGAAAGGTCAGTCCAAAAATATAAATAAATACATTAAATAATTAATACTGCAATTATTTGATTTTAAAGTTCGTTAAAATGCAGGTATACAAAATAATGGAACATAATACCACTAATTAAAACAGCATTTTCTTTTCTTTACATGAATTAAAATCTATACTGCAGAAGCAGTTAAAACACTGAAAAAAAAAATCAGTAGAGGTCTGGGGAAATGGTAAATAAAATTATATACTTTTCATTTTAGACAAAGGACATATTTTCTCATTTCCTTCCATTTTTTATTAAAAAACTACTTAGGAAATTTCCCAGAATGTAATACATACAGCATCAGGTAAAGAAAGTAGCATTTTAAAAGCCCACTCTAGAGAATTCTCTTTTCCCCAAAATCATTGTGTAGACTGTTTTCATAATAAAATCCAATGCCAAGTCCAGTTTTTATTGTTTAGAATAGAAGAACATTACTTTTCTTTTCCTCCCACTTTATTTTATACAGTACTTTTATAACATCTCATTTAAATTCAGGGTCCATTTATGTAGAAGGGGAAAATGTTAAATACTTATTTATTTCATAGTAATTCTCCTACTAATAAAAATTAAAAAAATGTTAATATAAGTCTCAGGTTAGGTTCTGTTTTTATTTCTATCTAAAACTATTCAAGATTAAAAAACCAAAAAGACCTATTCATTTTGAAATGTATTTTATAAAACATGGATTTTTCACTGTTCTCCACTTTTTGGCCTTGATCTAAAAATTTATGAAGTCAGAGACTGACTTCATTGTACTTTCATTTGCACATAAACAAAAAATGAATTAATGCCAAAGTGTACACATTTTTGATAACCAAAGAAATAATGGGTTTTCTAACTCAGTTGTAATAGGTGGGTAGATGCAAGAAGGGTGGTGTGGTTTTTTTTTGTTATAGAATGAATTATTTAGTTTGGCTAATTGCCTGTTAATTTTTCAGAAATTGCAATACTGAATAATTGTTCTTGGGGTTTTGTTTAATCTGAGATAGACATATAAACCCATTAAAAGGATGTTATTCTTCATGGTAAGATATTTCCAAATCTAGTATGGATTACTGAAGAATGGCTACAGCAGTCTACATATTCTTAAAGTACATATCCCAATAGAAAAAAAAAAAAAAAGGACTGAAAAGGAAGATAGTATTCATCTAAAGATATATTAGGCTATGTGTGTTTACACGTTTGCATTTATATATTCTCCTTGGTTGTTTATATGAATGTATTTGTTTACATTTCATTTTTTCTGGGCATGTGGTAGGGGGAAAAAATGATAATGGTATTACTGGAAGAGATTTCAGAGAAAAAGGCTTATAGAGGTTGTACCTAAATTGGGCTGATTAATTTATGATCTGTTTTATAGTGAGATTTTGTGGTTAGGATACTAAAATTAAACAATTTTTCAATTCCCTTGGACATCCAGTAATGTAGAGGATTTTTAGACACGAAATTCTGAATTCATAAAGTATTTTAACATAGGAAATGCCTGATCCATGCTGGAGAAAGTATATCACAATGAATATAATTTTTAATGTGTTTGGTAGCCAATGAAAAATAAAATCACACTAGCTGAAGTGTAATTGTAAACAAAGAGTGCTTGACCAGTGTCATAAGTTAAAGTAAAATAATTTATTTAAGTTTTGGTGTTGATGCAAAAACTGGAATTACATTCTAATAACTAAAATATTTTAGATGCTTTTTCTTTAATATTTTGTTTTATATTTGGTAGGGTTTCTTGGATTTGGTTTTGAAAATAGTATTTTAAAATTAATAGATAGAAACATAGAAGTGGAGAATGCATTAGCTCATGGTGAATGAAAAAAAAAACTCCAATTAAAAATTTTTGCATGGTAAGACATGCATAGAGTAATCAAGATTTCCTCTTCCTTTAGAAAAACTTGAACTGAGACCTTTAAAAGGTTGGTGATATTGTGGTGAAAATGATAATCTTTTGGATTTTGCTGTCACATTTTAAACACAAGATTTCAACAGTGGCATGTCATTGGCCTACAGAAATTTCTGTTAACATTAATCTATAAATAATGATGAAACAGGATGGAATGTGCTTTTTTTCCTTCATATATGCAATACCTGATATTTGAGTGAGAGTTTTATGTGATATGATATTTAAGTCCACTTGTATTTTAACTATTGCATTCTTCAAATTCTGATAATGTGGTCTTCAATATTAATGGATCATTCTGACAGAAATAGAATTGGAATTGAAGTCTGTCAAGCATTAATTTGTCACATTTAATTGGAATCTAGGTAATCTGCAGTGTTTGGCTAGGTTAGGTTCTAATCAGGATTTATCCTGGATTTTTACGCAGATTTTCCATGGAAACAGCATTTTGGAAGTGATCTTGGTTATTAATTTTTACTTCAAATATTTACCATTTAATTTCAGTTGGTGTGAAACAATGCAGTTATAACTAATCGCTTTGGATTTCCTTTCATTTTCTAATTCGAAATAATATTCTTCAGCACAGTACACAAAATCTGCTGATATGTTTCCTTCATTTTTTTTCAAGCCTAGATGACTAAGGAAAACAAGTAATCTTTATAGTTAAGGCAAATATAAGAAGGTTCAGTTTACAGGCAGAGTAAATAGGAAATTCAAATTTCTGCTTGCTGTTAAGGACTTCTTTACATTTTCTCAGTTGAGAATAAAACACTGGAATATTGAAAAAAAAGGGTAGGGGGATTGATTTTCTTAGAATATGGTGTACATTGCTAGCAGCCTACATGACTGTCAGATGTAGATTGAAGCTTTATTCTGCTGATTAGCTGTGGTGTCAGATGCAGGAGGAAAGAAAAAAAGAAAAAAAAAGAAATGTTAGCAGCTTGACTGTGAAAATTCAGTATGCAAAGATCTTGTTAATTAGTAAAATCTGCAGAACCAAAAGTAACTTCTGAGTTAATTTATCCCCTGCCCTTGGATCTTTCCTTACAAGGAAATTCTGCTCATATGTGCAGCCTTCTCTGATTTTGCTCTTACAATGGTTCTTTCTTAATGTAAATTGCACAATAATTTTCTGAAGAACCATTACATTCATATTTTTATATCAAGGGCAAATACATTACCATGGTAAATTAGTTTCCTGGTCTTTTGTCAAAGCTTTCTAGTTCTGACCATGCCTAATGTGGCCTCTCAGAAGAAAATTTAAAAAAACTCTGTGAGAAAAACTTCCAGAATTACCTCTCCTCCTGACCCTAACAGTTAATAATCAGCATGTGATTTTTCTAATGTCCTGGGTTTCCTCCTAAATATTTGCCCTAAACCAGGACATCTAAATAATAATAATAGTTCTGAAAACCCACTAATTTACCACAAACCAAGTTATTGACTTGGAAGATGTCTTTCACCAGTGAAATCCTCTGAAGGCCATCAAAATTGTTTGGGGTTTTTAACTCTTTTGTTAACTCTTACTTAACAGTTTTTGTGTCTATTCCTTCTTTTCATATGAGAAAGAGCATGGAAACATTGGATTTTAGTTTTTAAATACTATGGATTGTAATGTTTCTTTATGATTTACCTTTTGTCTGAATTATATATCTTCCTGGGTTCTATTTCTTCTAGCAAAGTTAGGGGTAGCTGGATATGTATTCTCACAATTTGAGGAATGGACAAGACAGGCTTTTCATACTAATTCCTATGTTATTAATTACAGATATGATCTCTAAACAGAGCTTTCATTGTTCTATTTCATTTCCTTTCACTTGGTTCTATTAGGTCTCTCATTCTTGCAGCTCGCTTAGAAATATTTCATTATATTCCTTCTCCCTACGCCCTGATTTTTGCATACATAATGTTTATTTATGCATGTAGTGGCCTAATCAGTTTTATTTTTTGTTTAGCTAAAGGACCTATAGTGGTGAAACTGCAGCACTCAAGGTTATGGCTCCTATGATCTTCCCTCGAGATTTGTTTCCATGCAGTCCTAATTAAACTGTTTGCCATGCCTGAGACTACTGCCTTAGAGCCAGCTCAGGTACTTCTACATGAACATGTCTTTGATCTGCAGCACAGAATTTTAAGTTAGCCCATGTTTCAATATCAAATAGGGTTGGAGAAGAGCAGTCATCTCCGTGCAAGAAGGAAAATAAAGGAATGGTTTACAGATTCCATTTTTGTAGAGGGAAATGGAGTAAAGAAAGATTAAGTGACATGTCTGAAGTCACAGATAAAGTAAGGAGCAGAGCTTACAAAGGAACTCAGAATTTTTGTGATTCAGTTACTTGACTCCCACAAAGAAATCAGTAGATAAATTACTCTCTGACTGACACATGAAGAAGTAAAAGCCAGGGAAGAGAAGTGCATTACCTTGGTTCATGCAATGTGACAATGCTCTGTTTTCAATGACGATTTCAGATTTAGACTGCAGGTATCAAAGTTCCACCATCAGTATAGAGAAGGGGTTCATAATGTATAAAATGGTGGCTAGAAAATGCAAAGTGAATTTTAACAATTAATAAATGTAATTAATTTTATCTATAAGAACATTCTCTCACTTTTATATGTGAAATAGATTCTTAATCTATTCTCTGTACGAAATTGCAAAGAAAAGAATCCATTAATTTAGAGAACCCATATTTACAGAATCTATTTTCCTTTAGCTTTTTGTAGTGCAAATAACACAGCTTAATATTCTTGAAGACTTAACTGTCCTTATTGTAAACATGGCAAACAGGCACTCATTGACTTATTCCAGAAAATGCCTGTATTTTTGCAGTTCCAATTATTTTCAAATGTTCTTTCCTCTTGAATTCAGGTCCTAAAATAGCATGGAAATAATTTTGTTTTAAAATTGTCCTGAAAATGTTGATGTAAGTAGTCCATCGGAGAGGCTGAGTCAGTAAAGGTTTTCAGTGTAGTGATTGCACAGTAACAGCTCTTTTTTTTTTTTTTTTTGGTTGGTTCCTTTTCATTCTGTCATGGCTGCTACATCTGCTTTTTCTTAAATGTCACCCTGCATGTATGAACCCAAAATACAAGAAAGTGCTGCAAAAATTATTATATAATACAAATACATAAGAATCCTTAGCCTTGTTTCTGATGAATCTTTACCTATAATTAGGCACAGGATTTTGGATTCTGTAACACTAGCAACATACATGGGTAATGTTTTGGAACACATACATATTCAGTGATGAATTATATCTTGAACCAGGTTTTTTTGAGAATACTGCATTCTGATAAGATCTGTGAAAAGAAATTTTATAAGAGGGAAAAAAAAAAAGCCCAGCTTGTAAGACAGAAGACAAGCTGTGCAGGAATCCCTGATACACTAGTGCAGTCTTATGTAAGGCAGGGAACCTGGCTTGGAAGAACATTGACTGCTTTTCTCCTGGATTATTTTTAATTTCTAATCTTTTACTGTGTTTATTTAAGTCCCCTTATCCCATATGTCTGTGAGTTTTTTCAACAGAGGAATAAGTTTGTTAACCTGTATGAACATTAATACTTTAAGTTTCAAAACTGTATTGTGCCTGTTCCTTAAGAATTACTTGTGTTTTGAAGTGTGATGTATATACTTGTAACAGAAATGAGGGGAATATATTTTGTGTCAAATTCCTAGTGCTGCTTTAGTCAATATTTTACCACACAAAGTTGAGAAAATATTTTAGGTTGCCCATTGTGTGTCATTGCACTAAGGTTTATTGTATATTAATTACTATTCTATGTTTACATTGTATTTCAAATATACAATGCAAAGTAAGACCCCAAATATATGCCAAATACAATCAGAAATAGCTCTCATCAAAGACACCAAAATAGTATTTTTTAATACCTTCTCTATTTTCCTTGACTGTCCAGACAAATACCAACAACTTCTGTGTTCTGTTCATGACGTGTACCTGAGTATTGCTGTGATTTGTTTTCTGCTTGATCAGGATTTTAACTGCTCAGAGAACATAAGCTTGGATCTGCTGGAATCAAAGAAGGAATGTATATTTCTGTATAGGAAACCCACCCCCACACATTGGTAGCAAAACAAATTATTCAGCACTTTTCTGATACTGAATATTATTGTATGTCTCTCACTGTTCTCTCTGTTGCTTTCCCGTTATATTTGTTCTAACTCCTTTTGTGCTGCAGAGTGAATAGCATATGTCTTTTTTCTAAAAATCATATTATAGGATTTCTTCTTCCACTCCTGATTTCAGTATCCTGATCTTAAAAAGAAAATATACACAGCAATAACTTTTCACCACTGTTAAAAATAGCCTATTGATACCAGATAACTTGAAATGACATGTACTAAATTTTGGTTTCTTTTATTACCTCTTAAAAAAGGAACTCCGTGTTTACATTCCATTACTTTTTTTATCAATAATTAGAATGGGAAGGACGACTTTGGATTTTAAAGGACCATACCTGCAGTTGTATCTGTTAGGATGCAGCAGTGAGGGAAGGGTTTGTATGTGCATGTGGGTGTGCTCACATGTACACATCTCAGTGAGTCAGTTCTCACTGCAAATACTCATGAGATCTAGACAGTTGCAGTTATATAACCTGCCTCATCTATGAATTTAAAATCAATTTACTGGGGTGGATCTGAACGAACGTACTAAACTGACAAGTGGAGAACTAAATGATCAGAAAGTAAAGCAGCACTGTCATGCTATTAATTGATCCAAACATTGTGCACCCCTCAAAAAGTAATAATTTGAACATCAGCTTCAGTTTGATGTAGGTTTTGTAATTGACTTTGTGAAGTTAGGCTTTTGTCCAAGTCTTCCGTGCCAGCTGCTAGCATAGGCAGCCTCCCACTGATGCAGATTGCAGAACTCCCTTTGATACTGTCGCAGTCCTCAATGTAGATGGAAGGCAAAATGCATTCCAAAATTTACAGACTCAAGGAAGAACAGACATCTGGTTTATGAATGGAATATTTAGCAACCTTTGCATCCAAGGCAAGCTCTTCCCTGAAAAAAAATCTAATGCAAAGATTCAACGGAAATTTATTTTTCCTCTGTACCAACGAGTTCTTTCAACATACTGTCATTTCCAGTTGGCTTTATTTAATGACAGCTTCTTCAGTTTCCTGGACAACATTAGATCTTTCTATCCCTCCAAATCTTCAAGTATATTGAAGATCCAAAACAAGTCCTTTATAGCAGTATTTCATCTTAATTTAAGTGAAAAATACTTTTTTCCTCTTCATATAGGAAATCTAGGTAATGTGTAGGGTCAGACCAAAGATCATCTGGTGGCCAAAACAAGGTGCTCAGGGAAAAGTATAGCAGAACAAATAAACTGTTGTGTTTTTCCAAGCAGTCTTCTATACATCAACAGTTGGGAATTCTGATTCCCTGAGCCACATAATGTGCATTTAGTATTCTTTATGGATTTGCATATTCAAATTTGTCCAGTTGCCATTGCAGACAGCTATTAATATCTCTTTTTCCCAATGAGGATTTTCAAGGTAATTGTGTCTCCCATTAGTCCTGGATTGGACAAAGGACAAATAAACTTCCTAGCCTGTTAAGGAGCAGTAGATAGGAATTTTTAAATGAGAATGTGTTGATTTATACCTGTAGCAAATTTGCTATTATACAAGAAGTCATTTATTCAGTTATTATTTCAAAATATTTAAACCCCAAATATAGAAGGGAAGTGTGTGTATCTCTTAAGTATTTTAGCAAATATAAATGTAAGTTTATGCCAAATAAATGCCAAAATCTACAGATATTTAAAGGAATTAGAAGCTCCAGTATATGTGTCACCTGTAGTTATGAAAGTTCTATTTTATATTTAGATTTTATAACTGATTTTCAGAGAAATGGAAAAATTTCTATGATGACAAGAGGATTTAAATGCAAGCATAATGTAAATTCAGACATTTAAGTATTTCTGAATATTACTACAGTATCACCTAAATTGCTTTTTTTTTTTTACCTCAACAGCAACAAAGCATTTGATGTGAATGCCACCTTGAATGCCTTGAATAAGTAGAAAAACAATCATGGCATATGCTAGAACAAGACATACCTTAGAATTTTTTAGAAACTGCTTCAATTTATTAGTACCGTAACTTAATATTTCAGTGATTCTTGATTTGTTTTGGGCAAGGAACAATAAAACCCCCACTGTCAAAAAAAAGGAGGGATTTTATGCTCCAATATAAATTTTGCGCACAGACAAAAGCAAAAGAAAAATCAACATGTACTTTAAAAAATCAAAATGTACTTTAGTAATCAGTGTTTTATAAGGCGCTATTTTGTCAGGGTCTTCTTTCCTGCAAACTAGAGTAATAAATTCATTAATATTAATTTCAAATCTTTTACTTGTAGATAACTTGCCATTCATGTTTAAAAGAGCTGTCCATTCATACATAGCTTTTAAGAAAGGACAAATGCATCTCTCAATTAGAGAAAATATTGTTTTGATGGATTATTCAACTCTGTATTTTTTTCTAACATGTAAAATAACTGAAACTAAGACATAAAAGTAAACTTCTGTTTGGATAACAGGAAAAGTAAAAAAGTAAAGGCAATGAAGGGAGAGCAGTATTGGTAGTTAATTTATATAGAATATTCTGTGCTCTCTGGCTATCAAATGTGCCCATATGAGCTTTCCCAACTTGTTTGTTTTGACCTGGTTTTGAGCTATATCTAAGGAAAAAATCAGCCCTAAAGATCCCTGCAGGGGCACTTGTTCTAAACAATCTGCATTATTTCATCAGAAAGGGAAGAAAAATCAAAGTATATTATGTCTAAAATTGCATGTAAACAAGGCATAGGTCTATCTTCCACAAAAGTGTTCGTTTTCTCCCGCTATTGTTTTATGGCAGATTTATTTTCTTGACCCAAGGATTTTTCTGTCTTTTTTCTGGAATTGTAATAGCACTATAAAGACTAGTAGTTTCCACAGAGAGAATTCTGGGAAAAGGCTTTTTAAATTAAATATCACTTATTCAAAAAGGGTGAGGTGTTTGTGTCCTGCTGCCCTACTATCTTTAAATTATTTCAGCTGCACAGTTTTCTTATGTAGTTGTTTTGCTAACAATAAATTAATATTTTCTTTGAAGAGGAAAGTCTGTCCCCTTTTGGGGCAGTGCAATGATATTCACATCATCATGAGATATTAAAGTAACATCATCAGTGGAATATGAAATTGCAAACTTTTATTAAAAGGAGAAGGCAAAGAGAGTTGATGTAATTTTACCTTTGACTGTTGTTAGTCAGTAACAGAAACTTCTCAGCTCTGAGCAGGGAATAGAAGTCTATCAGTTTTCTTTAACAAGGTATTTGAGAGATAAACTTAAATATGCATGGTATGCTATTTTACTAACATCTCTCAATGTCTAATTCTGTTAACAGTAGCCATGATTCCCTGCTACCAAATTAGACAATTTATGGCAACATTCTTTTCATATTCTGCTAAGTATTGCAATAATAATATGGGGATTATTGTAATATGTCTGTAGATTTGACAGCTCTGGAAATGTGCTTGTTCTAGCTGTCTCATACACAGCCATTTTTCGAGTATGTGAGAGAGAAATGAAATTGTTAACTTTGTTGGTTTTCTAGATTTCTAGTGGTTTCTAGGACCAGAGGGGTTAAATGGACAAAAGAGGAGCAACTATAAGTAACATTATTACATACGCTTATTTTAAAACACAAGAAATCTAAATATTTTTGTTGTGTTTGAGGATATCTGATTCAATGCCCCATAGCATGATTAATATACTGTATTTAGTGCAGTTTCATAATTCAGTTAAATTATTTTTAGTAAAAAAAGGGTGGCCAAAGGTAGCTAAAATGAGACCTCCTGTTTAATTGTATTTACAAAAAGTTTTCATACTTATTGAAAGCTTGTAATAGCGTGATGAAAGAAATTTTGTGATGTCCTGTAAAGCATATAAGAAAAAAAATATAAGCAGTCCTGAAGAACTAAAAAAATGGTGATTGATCCATTTGACAATATGCAAGGAACCTGCACAGCGTAACTCAGGAGTCATGGAATCTGTCTGGATGACACACATCCTTCCTGGAGCCCTCTTTCCAATGTGGTGTTGTACAGAAGAACAGTGGAGCAGCAGAGGACAAAAACAGCATGGACTTTGATTCTACTTTCAGCATGATAGTAGATAGCCTAGCCCTCTCATATTTTAGCAATTTATATAGGCTTGAGAAAAACTGTAAGAAAACTGGGATTTAATAATTTTGACACCATATTATCTTTTTTTTTTTTGGAAGAAATTCTAAAATAATGTATTCTGCCCATAGTTCTCTACTTGGGTGACACCAAGGGTGAAGGATAAATGGTGATAGGAAAAAAAAACCCTAATTTTAATTACACCAAAATGTCTTTATATCTTTTTTATTCAATATAAGAGATTCAACAGCAGTGTGCAAAAGGCATGAATAGAACTGATTTTTCCCACCCATTGTTTCCTATATTGGAAATGGTCATATCTGCAGAATTAAACTTTGGGAAATAACAGTGGCATAAGAAGTTCACTCACAGAGAATGATGAAACGAAATAATTGTGAGAGTAATAGAGGAATACATCTTAGGTTTTATAAATGACACTACAGAGAACAGGCTCTATAATGCCACAGCACACCACTCCTAACAAAGGATGTTGCTTAGAGGCGTAGCACACTTGCCAGGAGCACAGATATGGAAACTTGAGACACAGCCAGATCTAATCTCGCCAACGTAATGGGAAAATGCAGAAAAACCCAAGATGCCCCCGAAGGTTCAGATAAGTGAATATTTTTCTTTTGCTTTTCTCTTCAAAAGGAAACAATTGCCTTTAGCTTTTAGCAGGTAAGAGTCCCACATGCTGTTGTTCATGCTATGAATTTTAAGTGGAAAAACTTTTCCAAAACATTAAGATGTTATCCTGAAGTTCCTTGATAAATGTTAGCAAGCATGTTATGTTAATTGAGAAACTTCAGGAACTTATAAAACTAAAATATCTTCTCTACCACTAGACACCTCTCTGTCTAGTACTGTTGTGTTTTCTGTCTCATGTAACAGATGTTTAGAAGGTTCTTTTTCAGAAGGTCCTAAGCAAACAAACTGTACTGACAAGACAAATTTGTTTATTACTGTGAAAATAAATAGCAAAAGAATTGAATCAAGTTCAGTTCAGTAGTGGTAGAAAGTCATTACTCTCAGGTAACAGTTAACTGGCTTGTATAAAATGAGTTAGCACTGAGAATATTGCCTACTGGAGAGATGCTCATGCCCCCACAAGCATTAACCAGCATCCTGTTGGGACTGTCAGCTCAGGAAAGAGGAGACCAGAGAACAACTAAGATAAAAGGATCTCATACAAAGTCCATTAGTCTTTGAATGGCAATGGCTGCCAAGTGCTACTCGTTGGCCTGGCTTTGTATCATGGAGAGAGTGTTCTGTTCACTCACAACCTGGCACTTCCCATCTGCATTAGGCTTATGTGGAAAGAGAAATTCCACATAGGGCCGAACTTCAGCAGTGGATTAAAATAGTTTCACACATAATTGTAGTGAAGGACACTGGTGGCAGTATAAGCTTCAAAGGAGAATTGATTCCTATATTTCTTAACACTTATAGTAATCTAATTAAAAATGTTCTTATGTGAACAAATTCAGATCACCTCGATGTAAAGGCATGTTTTAATAAGCCTACAATGTGAAATGCTCACTGTTACTTCCTGGAAAGTAATAGTACTTTACAGTATTGGAACTCAGGAGTGCTTTTGCTCTATTAGCAGAAAATAATGTTAGTTGTTCTTTGTAAAGAAAGGGTGGAAAACAGAATTAAATAAATTGTTTTTTTCTTCTCTCTAAATTTTCACCCAATTCTGATCTCCTGCCAAAATAAAAAAAAAAAAAAGTTTTTTCCAAAATTTTACTAAGTTGATTCACTATTTTCTCTCAAAAATATTCCTAGAAACTCTCTTGTTCAGTGAATTTCCCAGTTCCTTGATCACCTCTTCAAAAAATAACCCCATCATTTCCAATTATAGAAATTCACATATATACATACATAAGTGTGTACAATACAGTTTCCAAACAGGTCTTGAAAGAGAAATTGAACATGAAGAAATTTCATTAGAAATGCTTTTTTAAATGTTTGTTGTTTTTTTCCTATGTTCACTGACAAAATCTTGGAGAGCAAAGAGTCTGTTTTATGCCTCATAATTTGTTGTCAAAATCTCAGAATTTCTTGAGCACTGAGAGGACATTTTGGGATTTGATTGCATCATCTCTTTTACTAGCAGTTGCAAAGGGATTATCAGTTTACAACAATTAAACAATGAATTCATTCAGGCAGTCTCAATCTGAGTTATTTTTTCTTTTCCGTATCTCACACTGGACTAAAACTTCTTTAGCAAGATGCTACAATAGCTGCTTCTTTTTCACAAGCAATTCCACAAAAGGGATAAAATATTTGAGCATACACTTTTTCTGAGATACTGCTATAACAAAATAGATTAAAACTTCATTCACGTTACTATAACAGTGTAAAGAAGGGATTTACAACCATTATAAACAGCTAAATATTATTCCATCCTTTAGGCCCTATGTTTTGTAAATGCTCTTCACTTAACTGGCATTTTATACTGAGATATTATGAAAACACTGCTAGTAGTATCTGTTCTACCAGGCTAACCATTATTTATGAGTTTCAAATGACAAGATTGTAACTAATGCTATCAGTAGGGCTGTAGAATTATAGGAAATATCTAAACCTGTTATATTTTATGCTTATTGGATTACAGACACTTCGGATCAAATACTGCATGCTTCAATACATTGTCTAAATCCTACAAGTCTCAAGATGCTCACATATATAATAGAATTTTACTGTCAGAATTAATTGAAAGCTCCCATAAGAAAAACAGACATTAGATTGACCTCAAAACAAAATATAAACATATACAAATTTCTGATAGGTTTTATTTAGCTTCACATATTTTCATACCTCTTTTCCATATTTCTGTGCTTCATTCTGTGCCCCTGAAGTTTGGATCTTTGCTTATAACTTTCTCATATTTCCATAGATTTGACTTTTGCAAAAATAATAAAGTTGGGCAAGTTGGCACTTCTGTGTGTGCAACACGACACTCCCCTGGGAAGCAGAGATGAAAAATATGTAGATGAAATTATTAATAGAGATTATTATAAATATTTTTTAAAATATAAAATAATGTCATATTTATTTTGAAAAGACTCCTTATATTTTAAAATTCAGTCTTATTTATGTATACAGTCAGTTACAAAATAATGTGATATTCCTCTTTTAGCATTATATTAAATGCTGCTGACCTGAGTGGGAGTTGTGATGTCTTGTGACATGAAAATGAAACATCTGGCAAAATATACTAATACATGTGCCTTTCAAGCATCTGATCCCTAAGATACTTAAAAAATTATTTTTAAATAAATCACATAGAGACCTATTTGTTTAGATTTTCCTCCATTTTCTAGTAAGTTTCCTCCTTTTTCATGAAAATTTTAATGTATTTTTTACTCTCTGAAATCTAAACTTAAACAGCCTTTGAAATCTTTGCATTTACTACTATTGCTAACTAGAGCAGACCTGTCTTGCAAAGACCCTTCCTTAGGTGAATGAGAAAATGAAACCAGAAATGTTTCTGAAATAATAGGTCCAAATAATAGGCTTAAAAAACCAAAAAATTTGGACAACTTTTTACAAGCAAATGAAATAGCACCTATGTTCAAATATCAGTGATTAATCAGCAACTCAGGTAGCCAAACAGTAATCTTTACAGGAGAAGCAGTTACATCGTGCTGCATCAGCAAGAATAAGCTGTTTCCACTTTTGAGTCAAACTTAATAATTCATTTCACAGCATGATTTGGAATTGATATTGGGAACTGGAGAGTCTTGGTTCTGCTTTCAGCTCTGCCACCACCACTATGAAAAAAAATGAAAAAAATTCTTTATGAAGCATGTAAAATACATTTCATAAAATGAATAGAAAGTTCTTTGTGATCTTCCTAAAGGGAAATCTGATGATAATTGCCAATTTCAATTTACCTCCAAGTTTTAGTTTGATTAAACTCAACCTTTACTAAGACTATTCTCATCTTCTGAAAAATCTCTCTATATTCATGGTGGTTTGCAAGCACATTAGTCAACAAAGGGAGAAAAAGATTACAAGATAAAGGAGCTATAGAGGTTTGATCTGGACCAATATGTTAATGTTCCTAAATAAGTATTTTTCCTCAGGGTTGAGAGAACTATTAAGTAAACTAAGCACTACATGAATATCCTGTTAATTTTAAAAATCAATTGGCAGTGCTTAATTCTGAAAGAACTGCTCTGACCCTTTCCAAGCCTTGCTGTTCTTCTCACCAAGAAGTTATTTGTTGTTAGCAAGTATATATAGTATCTGGAGCAGGAGGGAAGAAGTTTACAGAGCTTCCTCTACTCCAGCGACATTTGTGAAAGGCCTTTCCTTTCTTGGGTTTGATTGAAATTTTATGCAATGGAGTAGTTTCCAGAATTTGAAGAAGTGTTTGTAGTTTAGGTGCTTGGGTGAAAACAACCTGTTGAGCCATAACTTACCTTTAGTGTAATATGTAGGAGTTCTGTTGCAAGCAATATAATGAAGTTATTTTGCTGAATATTTTAATGTGCTTTAGGAATAATTACCCTTTTTTTTACATATGAATTAATAGCTATCACTGTAATTAAGACAGTGTTAAACCATCCCTCTAGATGTTTCAAAAATATTTTTTAAGCCTTCTGATCAAGTGGGAGACTATTCACTGGTAATGTTGGAGTTCAAAGCAAAAAGTAGTGCCTTTAGTGAAGATGTGAAGATGCCTCTTTGTGCTTCAGAAAACCAGACTTAGGTTTCTGTTTGGGTTTTTAATAAGTACAAAGATACTATATCCTCTGCATACCTTCCAGAAACATATTAGCCATCTTAGCTGTGCCACTTAAATTTTTATATTTGTCATAAGAAATAAAAAAATGTTGCAGCAGATGATTATGTGACAACAGTATAACCACTAATGTGAGAATGAATTCAACAAAAGTATCATTCCAACATTAATTATAATGAATGAGATTCTTTAGCTGGAGAGAATGAAAAGGGCATTTCATATTTATGTTAGAATTATTTTTAATTTCTTTCTACATTTTAAAGTGTCATAAATCTAGCATTTTAAATCATTTTTTACACTTTTTCAAAGGTTAAGTTCAGCTATCTAAAAATAATCATAGTGCAAAGTACAAAGAAATGCATTAAATGCTTCCTTAATGAAGTTTTTTAAAAGAAAATGGATTTTAATTATTTCAAGCACATGAATACTTTCATGTGCACTGAAAAGTTTTTCTATTCCATCTTTCTCCTGAATTAGAAGAGCCTGTTTTCCTTGAGTGATAGATAGTGCTCTATTTCTGGATCATATACACTTCTCTCTGCTGTGTCTTTACCAAAAACCTCTCTATCATTATATAATTATTTATGGAAGTGGTTATCACAGCTCTGATGACAGAATTGCAGCTGTTTTCATGCAGATGAAATCTCACTTGCTTTTCTACATTTTTATGTATATAAAATGCTACCTCACAAGATTTTCTTATGCTCAAGGTGGTAGTTTTTAATTCTTTTGTAGAGGTAGCAAAAAAAAAAAAAAGAAAAGAAAAAGAAAAGAAAGAAAATCAGGAAAAAACAACAAAAAATTGACTACAAGAAACCTGAATTCTTAGAAGGTATTATAATTGTAAAATTTTAGGGCTTTTTTGTTTGTTTTTTTGAAGCAGGGAAGGAGTGTTAGGGGAGGGGGATTTTTGGGAAGGGTATGGGGTTTTTTGAATATTTTTCCTGGAAAAAAAAATTACAGAAATCTTGTTTCAGTCAAAGATGATTTAAGTAATTCCTTACCCCAGAACTGAATTCTGTGTATGGAAAAAAAATTATTCCTCCTTCATATTTCAGGCAATAATTGTATGCAGCATATTTTTTTACATAGCTTCCTTGAATATGCTTACTTAGAGGACTTAATACTTTCCAATCCTTTCTTTTTTTTTTTCTCTTAGAGGGTTTCACTAATAATTTTGATTACTTTTCTAAGAGATGGCATAATCATTGAAGTTAACTTTGCATTGTATAATTCCTTTTTTTTTAAAAATGTTATATGAAAAAAAATAAAAGGTCAAATCCCATTAATTTGTAATATATCTTTCTTCTCTGGAAAACCAATGCGTATTTTTGAATCTCTAGTTACATCTGGTAGTTTTGTAGGTTTGGAAATTCTTTGGGTTTTTTTTCCTTGTTCTATAAACGTTTTTGTATTCAATAGTTGATTATGCTAATAGTGAAGGAAATGATTTAGCTTTGAGTATAATAAATGGCAAAATACTTTGGTCTCTTGTGAGTGTTACCCTCACCTCATGATGATAATATATCATGCAGCTTATTAGCCTTGCAGGGGTACAGAAATGAAACAGCAGGATATGCTGCAAGAGAAATATTTATATCACTGCATGGTAGTTTCCTGAGTCATAGTGAAATGTCATGCAAACCACTAATATCAAATCGAGACATCTATAAAAAATAATTTATACAGGTTTTTACCTATTGGTTTGGAGAATTGAAAATTAAAACCTCAGAGCAAAAACTAGCACAGAGATAATAGCTTTTCCTTTCTACTTGTCCTAACCAAATCTACTATGAAAAGGAACCACTACATATAAGATCCAGTAGATCACCTGATTTTTCTTTGTTGGATCACACCTTAATGTCTATTTTTAGGAGAAAAGGAGGCTGAGAAGTGAACCTACTTCTCTGCAGCTTCCTGTGGAGGGGAAGTGAAAAAGGAGATGCTGAGCTCTTCTCACTGGGATCCAGTGACAAGGATGCATGGAAATGCTTCAAAGCTGTGCCAGGGTAGGTTTAGACTGGATATTAGGAAGCATTTCTTTACTGGATGTGTGGTCAAACACTGGATCAGGTCCCTAGAGAGATGGTCCATGCCCAGGCCTGTAGGTGTTAAAGAGCTTTTTGGACAAAGCCCTTAGAAACGTGCTTTAACTTTTCCTTGGACTAGATGATAATTGTAGGTCTATCCCTTCCTACTACAGCTATTCTATTCGAATTACAAAAAAATGTATTGTAACACAGTGGACTGTTGTGTGTAAGGAGAGGGAAAAAAAAAGAATAAAGAGGAAAGAAATCCAGATCTAAACTCTAAATTATTTTTCTGGGCTTTTATTATAATAGTATGTTTTCCAGATCTCTTTGTTAAGGACGTCTGGTTCAGAGTAAGTTTCTAAAGCTCATATTTTTGTAAATTTCTCATTGAACAAGGAAACTAACATAACTAGTGTTTATTTTCATATAATACATACTATAAATCATGTTGGAATAAGAAAATTTTCAAAAGATAGGAAACATTTATTTCATGCTACATAACTTTACTGAAGGAAACTACAACAATAAAAAGTGCTTTAGATGCAAATACCCTTTTAAAATGTTATACTTGAGATTTATTTTTTTCATAAAATAGAGGCTGTCGGGAGTTGAAGAGGTCTCCCACTCTGCAGTCACATTCTCTCATAAACTTTATTGTATATTTCATGCTATAAATTTGTTGAGTTCCAATTTAAAACCATTACCATAAAAGGAAAGCCAGTTTCCTCAGCTTTCTTGTAAGACAGGCAGGAACTACAATTTTGAAAATGAAATATATCAGTCAGTTAATTCCTTTTTTTTCTCTTATGTCTTTAGGTTTCTTCCATCCCAGGGCTATGAGATAATCCAAATTTCTAAGTAAAAAATGTTTTAATGTTCAAGCCTTCCTGGATCAGTTATCATCAAACCAATGATCTTTCCCTGTATCAATGATATGTGAGATCAATGTTTTTCATTTGGCAGCTAATATCAAAATTCAGTCTTGGAAAATGGTTCAGAAGGTTGTAGATGAAGAGTTATGTATAACATGGAAAGGTAGGTGTGTGTATTTAGATATATATTTATAGAGAGAGAATGTACATAGTAGAAAAAGGGTCTATCTAGAGAAAATTAACAAATTAGAAATACGTTTTTTAAAATCTGGACTGTGAGACAACAGCAATCACCAACTTGTAGCTGAGATTACTATGTGCTTAAGTGAATAATCCTACTTTACTCTAGACATGGTTTAAGGAAAGTTGTAGTGTTGTGACTGCCAGTTTCCCAAGCAATTTAAGAGAGACTATTAGCAGGACTACGCAGGTTTATTAACTCAGAAAAGCACATGACTTTACTGAAAGATAATAATTGCACCTGGCTTCTGCCAACAAAAGAGTTTGAGCTGGGTTTCCCCAGCTGTAACATTCAACTGACCACAGAATCAACAATAACAGGCAGGGCTGAGCCAAAATCTATGCTGTGAGGAAGCCAGATTTAACCACACAACACAAGCAGAGCCAGCATTCCTTTCTGTTCTTTCCCCTTGGTTTCAATCCCAGCTTTTGTAATTCATTCTCTCAGTACCTCTCCCCAGACCACTGGGCTCGCAGGAGAATATAGTTCTTGTTACTTGTTTATATCAAATGCTGAGTGCAATCAGCCACAGCTGTCCCAGTGAGTCACCAGTAATGAACCTGAAACTCCCTGGAGGGTTCTAGCATCCAGAGCAGGATAATAATTTTACTGGCTTGCACTTTTGTGTTTCCTCCCTTACTGAGAAAGGTGAGAAGTAATAGTGGCATTTCACATTTCAGTCAGCTTGAGAAGACCTCTAGAAATCATGCAAGTTTGGCATCAAAATAATGGTCATGTTTAAGACATATAAGCAGGAGCAGTACCATACTCAGCCAGGTCTTTCTGAAAATGGTATTATTAATAACTTTACTTGTAGTATACTTAGTTTGGGAAATGCTCAAATAGGAGTATTCATATTATTTTTATTTATAGGAGACTCAGGAACAAGAACTACTTGTGTATTTTCTCTTCAGGAAACCATCAAGAGTAGACTTCCAAACTCAGAGCTTTGTGTGTTGTGAAGGTAACCCTAAACACATAAATTAACTACATAAAACAAAACAAACAAACAAAGAAACAATCAAAAGAAACAAAACCAAAACAACAGCAAAAACCCAACCAAAAAACCTCAAAACAGCATATATGAGCTAAGTGGGCTCTCAAGAACTAGTCAGTATAAAACTCCGGACTCACCTACAGTAACTCAATTTTTTAAGGTTAAAATAGCAAGGCAATGTGGATGACAAGGTCACTGAGTTTTGTCTTTATAGTAAGTATACTTTTGGTGGGTTTTGGTGTTGTTTTTTGGTTTTTGTGTTTTTTGTTTTTTTCTTGTTTTTAATAGGAATAAATTATTGAAAAATAGAAGATTTTTTAAAAACTGAATTATTATTAGAGTATTTACGCAGGAAATAGAGAGTTTCCTCAAGCTTTCTTTCATCCTTTATGGGAGGCAGGAGGTTAGGGTGAAGTATCTTTGCACCTGATGGTGTGACGCAATGAAGAAAGGAAGACAAAATTCATTAATTTGGAGGAAATAACATACCAAAGAAATGTAATTCTGTGAGGTAGGTTTCTTGTACAGGTGGGGGGAGTCCTGATTTCCGAACTGCTCACTCAGGAGCTCATCATTTTACTCTGCAAGATTTAACAAGGGTGTTGAAAGAATCAAAAAATTCCACATAAAAAGCATGAAATTATTATTGGTTTTTTTGAAGTTTCTCGAATGAGAAGCTTCAATAACTCAGTATGTTGTGTTCATAAAAAATAAATGTCAGGATAACTTGGAATTTTATCTTTCTTAAAACACAGTTCAGATGTGCTTCTAAATCCATAAAAATACATACTAAAACCCATTCTGGACAACTAAAACTGACAGAACACCAACACATTTAAACGCATAGGGGTTTTCTTGTAGAAGAAAGAAGGGCATGTAGTGACAGGACAAAGGATAATAGTTTTAAACTAAAAGAGTAGGTTTAGATTAAATATTAGAAAAAAACCTGTTTTCTTCAAGGGAGATGAGGCACTGGGTCAGGTTGGCCAGAGAAGCTCTGGATGCCCCATCCCTGGAAGTGTTCAGGGCCAGGCTGGATCCAGCTCTGAGCACCTGGCTCTAGTGAAAGGTGCTCCTGCTCATGGCAGAGGTGCTGGAGACAGATGCTTTTTAAGGCTCCTTCCAATCTAAGCTGTTCTAAGGTTCTGTGAAACACTTAAAGATTTTAATTCTGTGGCATACTAAAGGACTGCTCATAAAAGTAATTTCTGAGATTATACTCCAATGAAATGGATATATAATCTACTTTTAATTGACTTTTTTACTTCATCAATTTAAGCTCATCTTTAATGTGTGTTGCAGGGAGGGTGAGCACAGGGAGAGTGGTTTTATATGTTTAAGAGATTTACATTTCCCTTCAAACAGCATATTTGAACATTTTTGGTCAGTCAAGCTCTTTGCATAGAAAGTTAAAGGGTTTCTTTTCTATTAGGTCTGAAATTAGAGAACAGTAGAGAAACCTTCCAGTTACTCTTAATGTTTAAAATCTTTGTATTCAGATCAAGCAACATATGCAGTGCTCTGCTTTTAGATTACAACATTTACCAAAAGTTGTCCCATTTTGGTATCAGAAGTAGTTTAAGGCCATGAATCCTGGTATATGCTGATTTTTGAAATTGCTCTCAGTGTAGATCCATATGTACATATGCACATATAATTCAAGTCATGCTTCAAAATATGTGTCCTTATGTTGCTTAAATTAAAATTTCAGTTAGCAGAGTTTGAAAAACAATGACTTAAATTCATTCTAATTAAACATCCAAATCAAAATGTGCTCTTTATATTTTTTATCATTTTGTGGAATAATGTTTCCATGGCAAAAGCTTAACAAATTAACTTTCAACTAAGTTACTTTTATCATATCAGTAAAAGAAAATGCTTTCATGAAACTGCCCATGGAAGGACAATGAAGCTTGATACTTAAAGAACAGAACTATCAGCATGGAGGAGATGACAGCAAAAGTGCTGCAGGTCCCTTTAGGATCTCCCAGTAGTAAGGATATGACCACGGTGATACACAAATTGCTTACATTATCTTTCAAAAGGGTAGCTACTCCTCACTGTGGAATACAAATTAGTTACCTACACCAAATTTTTTGTGCATGGTAAGCTATGAACAACTTTTAGTCTTTCCTTATATTAAACTATTAGGGAATAATTTTAAAATAAATCATAACATTGCTCTGAAATGCAAAATGGTTATGATATTTCAAGATAATTTCATATAAGCAGCTTGTTTTCTATTTATAGAAATTAGTCTCAGACATAAATTTGTCTTTCTTGGGTTCTCAAGCTGGTCAAATCTACTTAATTTGTTTTTGGGCAAGTCTCTGTATTTGAGTACTCACTAGATTTCTGTCTTATAAATTTCTGGTCTCAATATGTTTAGCATATGACGTGTCTGTTTAAAAATATTTATGTTTAATAAGCAAGAATTCTGAAAATTTTAGGACAACTATGTATGTAGCATAACAATTTTTTTTTATTCAGATAAAAAGTTCTTGCTTATGTTGAAGAAATATACTGTTAAGTTACTGCTGTTCAACTGTAACTTGAACTGTTCAGGTCAACTCAGCATAAGCAGATTCTAATTATGTAGCTGAATTTCTAACTTTTTCAGATACTCTTAGATTCAAACTGAAGTCTTTATGAGAGAAGAATAAAACTTAGATATGCAGTAGGCTTTCTCTTCTGTAATTGTTTTAGTTTTGACTGTTGGTGTGGTTCTCCATTACAGAAGGAAATAACATGGGTGAGACATATGGGCTAAGTTAAAAATTGCCCAAAATTAAGTTTGAAAAGCTTGTAATCATACTACCAGTGATCTGACTGGGATTTTTGGTGTTGTATGACTAGTAATGTTTAGATCGCCTTTAAGGCAGTTATTTTAATTACATCAATTGTTCAGCCATAAGTATCTGTTCTCTCTGAATGACTTTATTTTTGTGGGTATTCACTGTGGGTTTTTCCAAAGACTTCAAAATTCCACAGTTGTCCTGATAGTAGAATTTTCATGGAAAAAAAAGAAAAGAAAAGGAAAATAAAACTATGCCAACAGTTTCTATGATTAGAAATTATCTCCACAGTTTCCAGGAGAAACCTCTTCACTGAAGTATCATCTCATTTAGGATACTCCATTAGCTGTTTAATATATACAGTTACTATAACTTAAATTTTAACCAAAATATGACTGTACCAACAATGGAAATTTCAGTTTAGCTCCTTTACTGTTACAAACAGCTTCTCTCTTCCCCCAGCTTTTGATGTAACAATATCAGATGGGTGATTCACCACTTCTTTTGGCTTCATGCCTAAATTGAGTCAGTCAAGACTAGGTCTTTTAAATGTAGAATATCATGCCAGATGTTGACTAAGCTGTTGTTGTAAGACTAAAAGTCATTAGAGATTTCATATTATCAGTAAATGTAGCCAATTTTTATTTTCTTTTGAAGAGAGACATGAACATAGAATTTTTTTCCATGCTTTTGTCTTCAATTACTAAAATTACCTATTCTTTACTCCACATTAGTAATGTGATTTTCTGAACTAGTGATTAATAAAGAAGTTAATTGATTGCATGGTGTTTCTAGGTTACATATTGCTGTTGGGTTGGGGTTTTTTTCTTATTTTCCCTATAGTTTGTGATAAATTGATGCAGAAAATTATTTCATGCAAATGGGGTTGTACTAGTGTAACCTCTGCTCTAAGAGTTTTACAAAACCTGTCAGATATGAATACAGGGATGAGAATATATTTGGTTTTTGGTTTAGGGTTTTGTTCTGGTTTGGTTTTTTCTGATTTTTATCCTGGAAGAAAATTATTCTGTGTGGCTCCGGGCAGCTCTAACTTAGGTGACCCACACTTACTCAGCAGATTGTTGAAGGTCTCACTGCTCTTGGCATCAAAAATTCAACTACATTTACAAGGGTTAAGCTTTATGGGAAAGTTTTACATGGTTTATCTAGCATTCAGAAAGATATATGCATGTCTTATCTTTCTACCTAATTACTTCTGCAAATACTTTTATTTTGGTTGCTGAAAGAAAAATTAGATTTTTCACTGAATGCTTCAGTTTGCTTGCATATTATGTCACATTACTGATTGAGTAACTGATCATACTCTGTATTTATCTTGTCTTTCTCCCAGCTCACCTTTTAAACCTTACTGTTCAAAATTTTAGAACTGATCACTGGTGGAATGAAATATTACTTCAGGGAGTATGTTTTAAAAGTATATTGAGTTTCATTGTTTCCAACTTTGCAAGTGTAGAAACAACATCTAAACTGAAATGTTTCCATCTGTAATTTCAAGTAATTATTTAGGTTCAGTCTTTTCCCCCCTAAAGAAAAAAACAAAACAACCACCAAAAATCTCAAATAATCCCAACAACCCCACAAGACATATTTTGAAACATAAAGATGCTACCATTGAGGACATCATTATAGAAAACTGCTATACTCCTCTACCAAGTCAATTTTATTCTTTCTTAACTTTTATGTGACTTATTTAATGTATGTGAATAGACCCACATATATATTTTGTCAAGTTATCAAGTGCATATTAGCGAACAATTTTTATGCTACATGAATACACAGTGATCTGTGTATTCACAAAAACACACACGCTTTACATTTCTCCCACTCACATAATTTTGTCTGACAAGATTGTCAGAGCACGATGCAGTGTTTTTTTCCACTTTTATTTTCCTGAACTATATTTAATGCTCCAAAGCATGATGAAACTTTACTACTCAATTCTTTGCCCAGTGTGTAGTATGAAGTCTTAAGCTGCACTTCCTAAAATAGATATAACAGTATCATAATATTTCTCTGCTTCAACAGACTCTATACTTTGGGATGGAGGCAGGCTCTTTCTATCTGCATTGATTAAAACTTACTTGCTGCTTAAAATAAGGAAAATAATTTTCCAAGATGCTGTCGAATCCTCATTCTTGCTTTGAAGTTTTTGCAGTTAATAATACAAGTAGGCAACAACTTTTCAGTTTACACAAAATTCTCAGATTTTGTTAACACACATAATATAATGAGGGGGAGAAAGGTGCAGAACTTTAACTTTTCCTCTAATCCTTCAGACTATTACACTGATGATACTAAAATTTATTTTAAGTTTATTTTTATCTTACAGTTATGCTCAGTAAAATTCATTATCTCCCCAAGCTGTTATAAAACTGGCACGAAGAAACCTTTCTATGTTAACACCAACTTTTGCAAATCTTTATTTAAGAACTTAATTATTATAGCAATTAGATGCAGAATACCTTTTCACTTTAAGAAGCTTGTAGTTATTTTGATGACAATTCAACTGTTTTAAATTATCTTCTTTATAAAACTAACTCCAGTAGTTTATTTGAAGATATATTCCAGAGTTTTTGATTTGCAGCATGGGGTCCTAGTATGGCAAATTCTGCACAAGCTTAAAACTGCTAAGATTTATAAAGTTGGTAGTAACCATAAAACTTTCAATTTAATGTGATGCAAACTAGTAATAAATGGGCAGAAAAGCCTTTATCTGGGAAGCAGTTTTCAAGTTCTATTTTAAAGGCTTTCCTGCGTAGCCAGTGTTAGAGACACATTAGTTGATGCCCAGGGAGAAAAAGGAACTTCAAAGTAGTCTTTTCTGTTAATCTTTGGTGAATGAGTGTAATATATTAGAATGGCATGTATTATTCAGGGGAAACCTAATGTACTTAAGATGGATGCTAAGAAAATGCAAGATAAACATCAGTAAATTCCTTGAAAAATAACATTCAACAGTGTATTTTTCTATAGAAGATAAAAAAAATATACCATGAAGTTCCCTTTAGGTTTATTTAAATAAAACCCTGATTTCAACTGGAGAAATAGATTCAATTACTTCTTAGTCTGATTATATGTGGAAGAAAATCAAAGACAGATCCTTGCATTGCATCTCTTTGTTTTTATGCATGTACCAGTTAATTCTCCTGCAAAAAACCTGCTGATAATTCTGATAAATCTGATTGCAGGATATAAGTTCCAATGATGATGAACAATAGAGCTATGAGTTTCATGGAAATAGACTGGCTGTAAAAGCTTTTCCCCTTGGAACACCTTTTATCTTAAATCGCTTTCTTCTCATCTTCCCACCATCCAGCCTTCACTGCATTAATACCAGCTAATGGTTTGCAGAATTATAGTCAGGTTATTTGTTTAGCCAAACCTGACCTTCATTCAATATAGCCCAAGCTGGTTTGCCAGTAAGGTCAGAGGGACACTTTCTGAAATGTCCTTATTATATCAACATCCATTGGGGTATTTTTATTTAGTGCTATTTTGCTTTTCCTAGTTCCCTAATTTTATCTGGTTTAAGTCATTGTGTTGTATTTTTTGTATAACATGAGTTAGTGTGTTAATAAAAATTCAGCCTTCTCCTGTTTTGTCTTTTTGATGAGTAGGCAGTTAAAAGGCTTGAAATTAGGTGTGGCAGATGCAAAATAAGTTCTTATCATTAAATTGAGAAAGAAAATTAACTGCCAAGATTTTTGTGCTTACAGATAAAAAGAAGTAGAATATTGTGAAAGAAGAGATAGAGGCCTCATATGAACATTTGTAATTGTAAAGCAAGGAACATCTCTTGCTCGAAGGCTATTTTGTTAACCCAGTAGGCATTTCTAGAATTATTTTATGATAAATAGTTATATCTACCAACCACTGCTAAGATTTTTCAAAGATATGTAGTTGTTTATCTCCTTTCTTTAAGTACTTATCTATCATTTAAGTGTCACTGATAGCCTCAAAACAACTCAGCTGAATCTAATCTTTCAAGCAGTTACACTCTGATTGGTGGATATATACAGAGTCATTACACTGTTGCTGCCTTCCTACACCCTTAAGCTCCGGTGTTAGACAAAATCCCAAAACTGTGAAGAAGGATTCTCAGAATATGGGTTTTCCTTCCCTTTTTTTCCCCTGATGCATTTAGCTTGCTGTAAGATCTTCTAAGCCTTCTGTATGGGTTTCTCCTCTGCCAGCATAGATCAATGACGGAAGAATTTAGCTGTAAAGATAAACTGGGATTCAAGTATTTTTATTTTTTGCAGAGCCTTGAATTGCTGACTCCCACAAACCCTGGGAGTGCCTAAACCACCAGGTGTTAACAAGTGACTGTCTTGGGTAAAATGAATAAAAAACTGCTGGGCTGGGATACAAGATTCCCCATCTTTGACTGCTGTAACCAGAGGTAGATTGTAGTTTCTCTTTCTGGGACTGTGTCAGTAATAGGTGGCCAACAGTGGTGAGATGAAGTGAAGAGAATTTCCAGAGTACAAGGGTTCTGCCGACCCAGCTGAGAGTTAGCACTTTCTCCATCTTGTCTTCTATCTTTAATCCAATGAGTTTGTATTTTTACCATAAAACAACAGCACCCAGTGTACAGCCCTTCGTAGTATCCTCAGATTTACTTGTAACTTCATAGTTAGAACCACCTTCTGTAGTTGTGACAGATCCTTACAAAAGTAAAATATTAAATACTTGTGGGTAGGCTTCTATTTTCATAAAAAGGGTCAAAGGGGGTTTTCCCCTATAATGTTTCCTTTAATCTATTAATACTTTAATTCCTGAAAAATACTTGCTTTCTTTACACCACTTATGAAAGGATTTTCTTATCATAGAATCATAGAATGGTTTTGGTTGGATTTTAGAGGTCATCTAGTAAATCCTCCTTATGAAAGGATTTCCATCATAAACAGCTAGAAAATCTGTCCTACAGAAGGGTTTGGTTAGAAAATAGATGCCTAATTTTTCTATCTGGATTTACAGTCTGGGGAATAAACCATGTTTGTATTTGCTGATATCAAGTGTGAAGGAAACACCTCATACACTGGGTTTTCTAAAAAAAAAAAAAAAAAAAAGAAAAAAGAAATAAAAATGTGTCCTATATGGAATAAGAATAAAATAACAAAGGTTGCATCTGAGAGGAGAAAATATGAAAGAGATAAGGAAAGCAGTCATCTTTGGTTATGTAATTCTACATGTAGCATAAACCAGAAGTAATCATAATACTTCTTGTGCCAATGTTCTTTAGCTTTTATTTTGTATTTCTCCTTTTGATTTTAGTTTTCCAGAACAACTTTTCTAAAAATAAACTTTTATGTGTTAATTGCATTTTCGAGGTGAAATATAAAATGTAATTTCCAAATTCAACACTGGATTTCTTATTTTACAGAGATGTTCAGCTCCTCATCAGGCTTAGCAATAGAACTCTTTTTTAGTAAAATACATCTCTTTTGGCTATTTTTAAAAGAACAAATTGTTAATGAAAGTACCAGCAGGCCTGGGTATATTTTTGGTAACTGAAGTGTTCCTGATATAAAGACAATGCTTATGTGTTTGCTTTTAAATGATATAATTTTTCATTAAATGAATGTTTATTTGAAGATTACCCCTCCGTATTATTTTACAAATAAGTCAGAGTTCTGGAATGGGAACTGATCTTGTCCTTTTAAGTAGTAGAAATTGACTAAACAAATCATCAATGTACACTCTGAAATTGTTAATGTTGAATGCACTTTGAAATGAAAAATAATGCTCTGAAGTGCATAAGTCTTAATGCTAAACTCTGAACTATAACTTGCTGGCTTCAAACAGAGAGGAAGCACCTGAAGTTAACAGATTATCACTATTGGTATTAAAAAATATTAATAAATCTGCCAGTCAGAAAGATCAACATAGAAGACCCCAATCAAATCAAAATAGCATTCACTTGCTAACCATTGTTGTTCTAGCACCCAGCAAAACCTCAGTCCTTACAAGCTTCTCTTTATTAATTACACTGCATTATCTGGCCATCTGCTCTATCTGCCAGAAAAGCAGCATTCCTTTGGTGGTCATTATTAACAGATTTCATGCTTTGTAGTTTATTTGTGCTGCCTGCTGTCATCTACAAATCTTTCTTTCTCAAAAGAAAAAGGGAGGATACAAAAATGGGTGGAAATCCCAGCAATCAGTCACTCAAGGAAGATTAACCCTTAGGACTAATTGATGCCATGTGAGTTATCGAAGAACCATTTTTTTTCTGTTTCTTTATGGTCAGCATTTTGAAACTATTTATCATAGCAGAAAGACTGTCTTCAGTTCATTCCCAGTGACAGAAAAAACCAGCAAGTTAAAGAAAGTTGTATGTCTTGTTTGCTTGCTGTTTCTCCAGCATCCATTCCCCAGGAATCTTCATAACATGTATATTCCTCAAGTGCTTTGCCGTTTCTGGATGAGCATCACACACTTAAATTTTCAGCTCTGCTGGGTGTTTTATGGACACCAGTAAAGTAATGTGTGTGTGTATGACTTGCTATTTCTCTTTGATTTTTTTTTTTCTCTCATGGGCAGCTCAGTGCACTGGAATCCCAAAGGATGAAACTAATCTGAGTATACGAACAGTCCACACCAGTCTTCAGTGCAATTACTTAGACCACTGTGAAAGTTAAGTGTGAAGGAATTTGGCTTTTTGCTTTCAGGCACTGTTACAAGTTCCTCTAAACCGCAACTAAAGTACAAACATAACCATCAGAACAGCACTCTGCTTTTGTATTTGTTATTTCACTGCCATTTTCTTGATTTTGCAAATAAAATTATGTTAGTAAATAGCCATGAGTATGTGAAACATTAACTCACATAATATCTATCATTTGTCTAACGTAGTTTCCTTGTAGCTCAGTGTAGGTTAAGAAACTTGGAAGAGATCTGTGCAGAAAAAGAATCCTTCATGGCATTCATACAGCTGTGCTGTAGTTTCAACAGACAGTGGTTTGTACTTCCCAGCTGGAAAGTTAGCAGACATTTTTGGGCAGACCACCCAGCATGGTTAAGTAGATAGAGGAAAAAAATAATTTACTAATCCTCTTTTACAACTCAGATGTTTTGTTCTCATAATTTTGGGGCATAGAAAAAAAATCTTTTACAGATTAATTATTTTCAAACTGCGTACATTAAAGTTTATCCAAACTAGCCATGATACCTCAGCACCTCCTAATGTTTCTGCAGCACCTTAAGATGTAAATTCAGAATTTGTGCTGTACATGACAAACACAGATGAAAAATTTATTTGGTCTTTGTCTGAGTTGGCGACATAATTTCTCCACTGATTCACTAATATATCAGACTCTTCCCTGATAGAATGCATTTATACGGCTACTCCTCAAGATATTACTAGTATAAAGAAAAAAACTAGGTAATTTAATTTGGTCTGATTATGTTAGTTATTAAGCTTATTTAATTTACTAGTATAAATTGTTTTGAAGTAGGAGATAGACTTGGATTAGCCTTCAGATAAATGACATCCAAATCTAGCTCACTGGGTTTGCCAAGTTCTTTCTTCATGCTAAAGTTATTATGAAATGCCAAAGTAATAATATTTATGAGCAGCTCTGTACTTGCATGTGGGAAGGGAACATCTCAGATTATGATTCCTGTTCCCATGTCTATTTTTATTTGTGTATCCCACAGTTGTTGGATAAAATACTAAGATAACATGGAACAAGACCCCTTTACACTCCCATTCTTGCCTCTATGATATAGTCAGATGTTTTCATGACTCATATGAAACCATGTTTTGCATGTTTGCTCTTTCTCTTCCCCAAATATCTTGACCTCCTATAAACAATGTCCAAAATTAGTAAGAGACAAAGGTTCTAGCAGTAGACTAGACAGTGTTTGTGTGTCATCATTGGGGAATGAAGACATGGTGTTTAAAGCTGTCTGACCAAGAACTGAATTTTTCTCACCCATGTTGGAGTGAATGTTTCCCTTCTCCTTGTAGATGGAACACTTGATTTCCAGAAGCTGAGAAGGTGCAGCTAGATGCTTAACTCATACTTACCCAGCCCTGTCAGAACCACTGTAGTTCTGAGTGTGCCTGGAGATGTGTTTTAAAACTTTTGTGCTAAAACACAAAGTGCGTCAAAAGACCAAATCAGTTTTTGCTCTCACAGTTCTGGACTTTCGGTATATCTATGTGTGAATCTGACTTTGCACAAGATCGTTCTTTAAACTGCTGACTGCCATGACTTAAAGAGCTTTGCAATTGCAAAGCAGAGTTGTATCATGAGGATTGAATTCCTTTTGAGAGAAGCTAGACAAAATATACATTGCAGGAAAAAGCATAACATTTCCCAGCTGGTAGTAGGCATTTAGTTCATAGGACCAACATACCTGGAAATAGAATTCCCCAAATGTGTTTTGTGTCCTTGTAGAGTTCTCATCATTTATGATTTATTCTTCTGCATAGCAGTGTGTAAAAATATTGGCTGTACTTGTTTTGATACTAGTCTGGCCCACAGTTTCACATATTTTATTTCTGTAGGGTTCTTTACCTGGATTTTGATTAAATATTTAGTCAATAAAAGTCTCCATGATTTTAGCATCATATGAATATCAACTATCTTGGATGACTGACAAATTTACTTAGAAATTTAGTATTTTTAAGCCATGTCTATAGAAAATACAGCACTATAAGAAGTGACATTTTGCTGTTATGGTTCCAGTCACCTTAGTGTACATAAATAAATGCAGTTGTTGTGTGCAATTCATTAGTCATATATAGAATTAAGTGATACAGTTTCTTTTATAATGGGATAACTTTATATATTCTGCTGCAAATCATACTGGGCTTTTGTTCCATGGCATACATTTATTCTGATATTATGTAACATTTTTCTTTCTACATAATATTCCTCTCTGAGTATTTTTTTATTTCTTTTACATTTCATGTTAAATCTTATTTTTCACTTTTCTGTCCTTATGACTAGTTATTTCCTAATCGCTCTGACATTTTTTCCCAAATTTCTCTATAACAGATTACCACCATCTAGCTGTTTAAAGTAAATAGATAGATCTAATTCCAACAACCAACATTTTGCTTTAAAAAATTTAACTAAGAATAGTTTTTAAAATGAAAAATGATAATCCCTCTGTATCTGTGTAAGAAAGTGGAACATAGATTTTTTTTTGAGCTTTTTTTTTTTTAAGAAGACTCCATTCTATTGTTTAGACAAAGATAGGCTCCTGAACACAGATTAGTGAAGTGAATAAAAAACATTTAGAGTTTGTGTTATGACTGCATTGTCAAGTCTACACTGTGTGGGTCTGTTTGCTGCTTATTCTTGTTTTTATATTGGTGTCCTGGTTTAGGGCAAATATTTAGGAGGAAACCTCTGGGGGGTCTCCTCTAGGAAGAGCCGATTCCAATCGCCCCTCCCCCTACTGGTCCGGGAAGAATTTCCTTAGAGAAAAGTGGAAAAAACTATTTATTTAACACATAGAATATTTACAAGTATAGGGAAAAATTGGATAATATGAAAACAATGAAACCTCTCCTTCCTCTGAAGAGATGGTAGATTCAGAGTCCGTCTGAGTCCGGTTCAGTTCTCCAGTGGGGGGGACGATTGCTGGGCCCGGCTGTAGAAGTCGGCGAGGATGGGGGCCCTACCCTGGGGGGGGGCCCCCAGGGGTTCCCTGGTGTCCTGGGCCCACGAGATGCCAACCAGCCCCAGGAAGAGGAAAAAAAAAGAAATACCCAGCAAAAGAAACAAAGTCTCTCCCTGTAAAAAGCCGGGAAAAAATCCGAGGAAAAAAACCCTCTGCTGTGTGCTCTGCCAGCACCCCCACAACAGAGTGAGTAAAAAAAAAAAAAAGAAAAAGAGATAACGCTGTCTGCTGGAATGCAGCCTCTCCGCTCTCTTGGCCTTGGTTCGTAGTATCCTGCAGACAAACGGCGAGTGTTTTTTTTTTTTTCCTCCACCTTCACTTTCGCTGTCTTCCTTGGACCAACTTAAAGCTGCAGAACTTAATGTCCAGCATAAGCAAGGGGACGATTGGGGATACAAACAGGTCATATGGCTAACCCAGGACAATTGGCAATAAAAAATTACTTGAAAATGTAATTAAACCAGAAGGAAAATTTAACCAATATCCATTTAATGCTGTAATAGTTCTTTCTAGTACAAAGTTAAGAGATTATTGTAAATTTTGGCAATTAGAGGATAACTCCCTACAGTTGCAACAAACAGTAAATACCTGATTTTCAGTAGGCTAACCTCATCAACCCATTACTTGTCCAGTAATGGATTCCTTCAGGTGAACACCAGATTTATTTTTTTAGTTTCTAATACTTCAATTTGACAGTAGGACTGATCACAGGTTAACACAATGATGTCAAATCAAAGGACAGTAAAATGTTAAGAAACATCTATATTTTGACTTTGAGCAGCACATGGTAACTCAATGAGTATACTCATTCTGAATAAAAAAGACTAGGAGGTTAGTAACTCTCCTTCCTGAAAGGAAAGAATCAGACAGTAATGGAGTATTGCATGCTAACCTCTCATTTAGCTTCCTTGATCTTTTGCTTTTCATTTAGATGAAGATATTTTGTATATTCTGTTACCTGTGATCTGTAGTTCTTCATTAGAAAAGAGAGCAGCTGCCAGTCACATACCAAGAGTTGACTCTGCATCTGCTCACCCTTCAGGTACACTGTGGCAGCAGGGAAAAGAGGTAAAAGTATTCTTATGAACAATAAGTGTATTTAAATCCACCACCGCAACAAATTTCACTCAACTGTGAAGAGACATGAATATGTTGCAAAAAGAGTATTAACATCTGCTGGCTTAATGAATTGCAGCAGTAATTTAAATGATGAAACCTTTTTCTTCTTTTATAACAAATTAACTGAAGAAAGATAAGTGGAATAACTACAGGAAGAAAGGATAAACAATGAGATGATTTTGTAAGATTAAAGAAGGGGTGTCTCACCATTTTATCTGACTGAAGGATATTATATGCTTCTGACTAGATCATAAGAGCAACAAATAGTGGTGTGAATTTGGAAAGGAAGAGCGAATGCACAGGAAAACTGTGTCTTGGACTTGTGCTTCTAGCCTCTTTATTATGAAAGGTGAAAAATAAGGCCTAGAACTTAGCTATGCATCCAATATTTTACTTTTTGTTTGTTCTGGTGCCTTAGTACAAGATCGTACTTAGAATATTCATTGAATAAAACTTCACATAAATATGAGAATGTTTTTATGAGCAAGTGTCAATAAGTTTTGGGTGTAATTTAAGCTTAGCTTCAGTAAAAGAGTGAGCATTGAATGGTAGGGAGTGCTGTAAGTCACCGTGAACCCGCAGACTATGGATGCCAGGATTCTGTGAACAGTGCAGCAAAGATGGAAACAAAATAGCTGACTGGTCATTTTTAATCTGTGCCACATGACAAATACACAGATGATTATATTAAAGTCATCAGCATTACAAGTTTCAGTACTGGAAAAGGAATTGATGAAACTGAAAACAATATGAGTTTGCTGATCTGAATTCCAGCTAAGGATCTAATAGTAGCGAAGGCCAATCTTCATAAGTCAAACAAATCTTTGTCACTCTTTGAAATCTTTATACAATCTGCAAATGAAGAGCATTAAGTAAAGATGTTGTATTTCAGCAACTAAATGATGAAACCACGTTGTAGACCTTTGCACTAATGTCTCTTGATATGAATTTCATGATATTATGGTGTATGTTAGGTTATTTCCATCACATAAGATGGCTATGAAATTGTCTTAAACTCTCATGGAAGTAATGTAATGCAAAAAATTATTTCCAGTTTGTCCCCCAGGCTGTATTGGCACGAGGAGACTACTCAGATCCAAGTGCAGCATCTTGCTCTGATCTTGTTAAACCTCACAAGATTCCCATGAACCCACTTCTCAAGTTTGTCCAGGTCCCTCTGGTTGGCATCCCATCCTTCATATGAGGCAACCATACCATTCAACTTGGTGTTGCCTGTAAATCTGCTGAGGGTGCAGTCATTTCTCTCATGTATGTGATTAGTGAAGGTGTTAAATTACATTTGCCCCAACATGGACTCCTGAAGGACAACATTTGCCATTGATGTCCATTGATAGCCATTGACCACTACCCTCTGAATGTGACCATCCAACAAATTCCTTTCCATCTAACAGTCCACCACTGAATGCATCTCCCTGCAATTCAGAGAGAAGAATAGTATGAGGCAACAATGTCAAAGACTTTCCAGAAATCCAAATCTGTAGCTCTTCCTTTGTTCACTAATGTAGTCGCTCCATCACAGGAGGCCACTATTTTGGTTAGGAAGGATTTGACCTTGTTGAAGACATACTGATTCTCAATACTGAGTCTCAAAATGCCTCCCTGTCCTCCATATGTCTTAGTATAGCTCATTAGGAGTGTCTGTTCCATGACCTTGCCAAGAACAGAGGTGAGGCTGACAGGCTGGTCAATCCCTGAGCACTGCTTTCTGTCCTTTTTAAAGATGGATACAATGTTTACTTTTCCCCAGTCACCTGTGACTTCAGCTCATTGCCATAACCTTTCAAATAACATGGAGACTGACTTGGCAACTACATCAGGGCAAATTCCCTCAGGGCTCTGAGATACATCTTAAAAGGTCCCGTAGGCTTGTGCACATTCAGGTTCCTCAGGTGGTCAGCGCCCCTAAATTTTTCTTACAGTGGGAAGCATTTTGCTCCCCAAGTCCGATCCTGCTGTCCAGCCACTTGAGAAGTGTGGGAAAGGAGGCTGTCATTGAAGAATGAGGAAAGAAAATTTTTAACATGGTTGTAGCAACCCTTGTGTTAATTCTTCACATCCCTTGCCAGGTTCAGTTCCAGCTTTGCCTTGGTCTTCTCACCTCATCCCTACACAATCAAACTGCTTCTCTGTTCTCTTCCCATGTTGCCTGTCCTTGTTCCCACTGTCTGTGCATTTTCTTCTTTCCCTTTAATTTGACCAGCAGGTCTCTACTCAGCCATACCCGTCTCCTGCCTTCCTTGACTGATTTCTTGCTCTTGAGGGCTGCCAGTTCTTGCACTCTATGGATTTCCTTAAAGATCGGCCACCTTTATTCCTCTCCCTTGTTCCTGAGGGCAGTCTCCAAGGGATCCTACTTACTATCTCCTTAAAGTTTTGGAAATTTCCTTTCATAAATTCCAGGGGCCTAACTTTACTCTTGGCTGCACCCAAATCTCTCAGGACTGCAAAACTCCATCAGTGCACAATCACTGCATTTCAGGGTGCCTCTCATCTTGACATGCCCATTTAGCTGCTTAATTGTGGCGTTAGACCTCCCCTCTTTTTTCAGTGGCCATTTCCTTAGAATTAGGGTAAAGGTCATTAAGTAAAAATTCAGAATAAGTTGTGTGTTCCAGGTATTTTAAAATAATATGACTAGTTAAATTTCATAAACAAATAGTAATAGTGTGAAAATTGTGCTGAGTTTTTTGAGAAGAAAGAGCTTTTATTTTTATACAAAGTCCTCTTAAAAAGAATAGTGAAGTTTTACCTATTTTTTTGTTTCATTTTTCATCTGGATTGCATGATTTTTAATACTAGTAATTTGCCTTTTTTCTTTTCAAAATAGATGCTAATGGGTATAGTGGATGGCAAAATTGAGACCTCAAATAACTGTTTTTAGAAAAATCAAACCCCATAGATATCGCTAAATATAAACCTAGTTTTATGGCTAGACTTGAGAATAAAAAGGTGTGATAGGTCTCAGTCACACAGCTACTGAAATTTTCCACATGTTTAGAAAATATTTTTCTCATTCTTTGTATGGAAAAACTAATAGGTTAGCAATTTTTATGCTATATGTTTATCCTTTTATTTATTTTTATTGTACTTTGACAAACTTTGCAACCTGCAGTAGTTTAATGTGACTATTTTGATTTTATTAGGCCATGTATATTTATACAGTAATAGTAAGCAGTATGCATTCTGTGTGGAATTGTAACAAAATTGACATTTTGAAATATGCAATTTCATATCCGAAAGTGTTACTGGTTATGCTTTAACCAGAATAAGATCCTGAAACCAATTACTGTGACTTCATTTTTCAAATATAGCATAGTTGCATTTGTCTGTAGATATACAGCATTACAGAGTTGTGCTATACTGCTAATGTAATGAAACTGTTCCTTCTTGTGATTTAAAATAATCCTAGATGTTTTCCATGTTGAGGAAGCTTCTGAGAGCTGTAACACATACCAAATATTATTAAGACAATGGAAGTCAAAAACCGCAATACATATTGTAAATATGCTCTGGCACACAGTTATTTTTTTGTTTTTTTTTCTTACAAGCAAAGTTAAATGTTATATAATAGGGTAGGTTTAAGCAGTCATGGTAAAGTTGTAAATACATAAAGATTTATATGTTTAATAATAGAGCTATTCATAAAACAGAAAAGTAATGACATTCCTTAAGTACTTATTTCATTGTGAAATAGATGATTTTATTTTTTTTTTCAGACAGCTCTCTTATGAAGTCCTTGAGTTACACAAAAAAAAGGACAATGTAAAAGTCTGCCAAAGTAGTCATAATCTGCCGTAGAATATCCTGAGTTGGAAGGTATCCATAAGGATCACTGAGTTCTAGTCCCTAACAATAAACCATGTGACTAAAGGCTGCCCAGATGCTTCCATGAACTTTGGCAGGCTTGGTGCCATGGGCTCTTCTCCGCGCAGCCTTTTCCAGTGCCACCTCCTCTGTGTGAAGAACCTGTTACTAACCTGAACTTCCCCTGATAGTGCTTCATTCCATTCCCAAGTGCACTGGTTCTGGTCACTGAGAGACCAGTATCATCTTCTCCTCTACCTCTCTAGAGGAGCTTGAAGACTCTGATGGGGTCATCCCTCAGCCTTTTCTTAGACAAATTTGATCAGATTTTGACAAATAGTGTTTTCACAGTCCGCAAAACTCCTGTGGTTTAATTACTGCTTCTTAGTCCTACAGATATTGCCCTAAAATTTAGTAATCTTAAAAATTCTTTAAAGAAACTGATGCATCTTTTCTATTTTGGTATTGAGATATACTACCTGTTTGTCACCTGAAGCCTATATACCTCCTTATTGAGTGGATTATTGCAATGAAGATTACTTGTTGATTTTAAAGAAATATTTTATTTCTCAAAGAACAAAGTAGAATACAGGACTTGAACTATTTTTTTATGATTTACAACTCAGCATATAGAACCTACTACACTGCAGCATACAGATTAAAGAGAAGTCTCTAATTTCCATATTTTCAATTACAGATAAGGTTTTGTGTGATACTTTTCTCCTGTTTAATTTTTTTTTTTTGTTTGGATTTGGGGTTTTCTGTTTCCGTTGTTTGTTTTATTTTTTCTTTTTTTTCCCATTTTTTAGTTTGCTTTGAGTTTTTTTTTTCCTTCCCTTTCAACCTGTTTAAGACTTTTTTGGTATGTTTTTAGAACTCTTAGGCATTCCCAAATACTCATTGAGTTAGTGGGGGTTCTGAGAATTGAGAAAATCTGTGAAGTCAAGCTGAGCTCCCAAATTAGCAAAAACGGGCTGCCCCCAAATTTAAAGGCCTTAAAACAAGAAACTGTTTAATATAATTTTGTTTTATATGAATAAAATTATAAAGCTGCAAGTCACAAAATTTTTTAAGGAACATCAAATTGCTTTAAAGAGGCTAGTCATTTTAAAAGAGCTTCCTACAGACAAAATTGAAGAATTGCTAATAGAAGTATTTAATAAATAAACCAAAACCATTGACTCATAAATTGAATTCTGTACACCACTGTACAATTAAAATAAAAGCATAAACAACAGTGAAATTTTTTGAACTACATAACAGATTACTTCTGACACTCAATATATAAAGACTGTCACTTTTTTAACTGTTCAGCTCTAACTCTTTAAAACACTCTAGTCAGAATTAAGTTGAAACAAAGTTCAGATGGAAAAGGAAACCTAATATTTTCCATATGCACTGTCATATTCCATCCCTTTTCTAATATTCATGTTCCATTAACATTTAGTATTGGATGAATCTAGGCTTGAAGATACAAAAGATAAAAACAAACTAAAGTATTTCTCTCTTATTTTGATATTTGCTATCCATGCAGTATTTGCTCAGCCAAAGCCATTTTGTTTTATAACAAGGCAGTACAAATTCTGAGGCAAATAATCAAAATCTTGATTTCTTATAATATTGGATATAGAATTGCCACAGAAGCATACTACATTGACAAGACTGAAATTTGCAATACTAAAAACTACTACAGCTTTGATAATTTCAATGCAAAACTTAGTGTTGGAAATTCCTACCCTCGGCGTTGGGAGTTAAAGATTTCAAATGAAACTGGGAATGGAAGACCTCAGTTTACCTGCAGGCTATCTACAGCAATGGTAGTGTTAATGCATGTTTTTCTGTGTTACCCCTTAAAATATCTCAGTCAAATCACTGTCTTTCCCAGAAAAAGTTTTGCAGAAAGATAAATGTGCAAGGTGTGTTTGAAATAAATCATTGTTCTTTATGTCTTTGTATAATAAAGTGAGTTATATTAGGCAATTCTTATTATTTTCCTATTTCAAATGAACATAAAACACTTTGAGTCAACTGATAAATTCTGATTAACCTGAAATATATTTTGTAATATGGTAGACATAATTTGGTAGACAAAATTTTTTTGAATGGCTTTCTATACCTATATTTCATAAAATTCTGCCTAATTTGGACAAAGATAACACAGGAAAATCAAGCAATTGCAGTTAAAAAATGGCTGACATTTTTGTACATTAGAAATATTGAGCTATAAATTCTTCATATTTCTCAGCTGCAGAAATCCACAGATACCTGATGATATGCAACAAATTCAGTAGCTATCTAATGGAGTAGCTTATATCTCTTCATAATGAAGAATTTTCATTTATTAGAATGTTTAATTAGAAATGGCCAGTTTCTTATTTACAGGATAAGCATTAATTGTAGCTGTAATACCTACCACCTGTAGTGTGCCTGCAGCAGTGCATGTTGTCTGTTTTATATGCAAATATTGTACGTCTGTAGTGTGTCTATAAGTTTCTGTAATATACCTGTAAGTGTATGTGCTAACTAACCTTTTACAGGTGCTGCAACCAACTTTACCAACTCTTCAGATTTTATCATGAATCTCACAATATTTGGTGTGTGTGTGAGTTTCTTTTGATTTAAGTTGAATTTTCAGTCCAGTATCATAATTATTGGTAGAGACCATATATATACTTGTTCTAAATCCTTTTGAATCTGTCTTCCATTACTTTCATTTGGGCTGGTCATCAAGATAAGTGGTATTTCACTGTGGTTTCTGCATTGGAACTGAGGATGCCCTGCCCCTGAACCAACATGATTGCCATATTCCGTTGTTCTCAGCCCCACCTTTATTTAGATCATTAAATATTCAGGGAAGCCGTCTGGGAACTCAAACTTTCACACTGAAGATGAGTGCTCTAGATATTGGAGTGAAAAAGTTAGTACCCTTGTGCTCTACAAACCTACAGAATAGTTTGTCCTCATAAAGAACATTGAAAGGCAGAGACATTACTTTAGTAAAGCTATTACTTCTTAGATCTTATTCCTGTCATTGGTGGATCATTAAGTGAAGACCATCTGGCCTTCCCTTCAAAAAGGGCTTTCCCCATTCAGCACCAAAGGGGTCCAGCAAGGATTGCTTCAATGAGCTCTTCCTGTGAAGAAAGGCTGAGAGAGTTAGGACTGTTCAGACTGGAGAAAAGAAGGCTTCAAGTAGACCTTATTGCAGCTTTTCAGTACCTTAAGGGGGTCTACAAGGAAGCTGAAGAGAGGCTTTTTACAATAGCATGTAGTGATAGGACAAGGGGGAAACACTTTAAACTGAGAGTAGGTTTTGATAAGCTCTTAGAGAGAAATGCTTTCCTATGACAGTTGTGACGTACTGGAAAGTCTTGTCCAGGGAAACAGTTCATGCCCCATCCTTGGAAGTATTTAGGCCAGGTGGGATGGGGCTCTGGGCACCCTGGTCTCATGGGAGGTGTTTCTGTCTATGGCAGGGCGATTGGGACTAGATGATCTTTAATGCCCCTTCCAACCCAAACTACTCTATTTGATTCAATGTGAATACCCTGAAGAGAGCTTGAATTTGGTGCTAAACCCCAACACCTTACTGACACTTGCTTCTGGCTTGTTTTGGCAAGTGCCTTCTCAGCTTTCTATCCTCTTCAAATAACACTCATATACTTAATTCTGTGCACACACTATGGGGTAACACAGCACAATTCTCATTTAGAGAAGCAGATTGAGCTAACTCATATTCTGCAAGTTTTTGAAGGTCTTTCAAAGGAAGAAATTATTTAAGAAAAGGAAGTCCTCGTATGATGCTATGAAAATGTCCTCTGGTGTCAAATGTCCTCCTTTAGTGTCAAATATAACTGAATCATACTGCAGGTTAGCTTAATACAAGGAATTCTTTGGTCTCTCATTCAGTTTTGGGAGCATATAACATGTGGGGAAACTGCCATATTGTCAGATTAGATGTAGATTAACCCCAGATTCATTAAACATTAGATCTTACAGAGTGAGTACATAAAATCAAGCTGTTTTCAAGAAATGTTTTCAGCTATTTTTCTGTGTATCACTAACTGAAAGCTTATTCTTTAATTAATTTTAATACTTTATATTGTAAACATTTAGCCAGGAACATAACATCATCAGTGAGTAAAGGAAAATGGATTTATTTAGACGCTTGAGTAATTTATTTTTGCCCCAATCTGGCAAGACAAGAGCAATAAAATAGAATTTTTAAACTACGAAGAAATCTGCAGTAGTAATATATGGTAATAGATCCTAGATATTTAAAAAACATAAATGATGAGAAATAGCCTGTGAGTGCAAAATCTGGTTTATATCATGTAAATCTGTAAAATATGTGAATTGTTTGGCTTTGAACTTTTTGAGACTCAGTCATAACGACAAATAAAATGTACTGTGTATTTCTATATAAAAGTAACACCTACATTTTATGATCCCTTCACTAAATTTTCTCTTAGTCTTCTATAGATTTAAAGCATTTGAAAACAAAAAAATATGTGATCCCTTGAGAGTAGTCTAAGGAAGTTCACAGATATACTAATGAGATGTGACAATAAAGGATTTATTCTGCAGATGCCTGGGTTTTATTGCTGAAGTCATTTCTAGGGTTTAAAGAAATTATTCTGAAATGTATCTTTTCTTCAGGGAGCAATGTAAATCTCAGAAATATTACCGCCCTTCTTGCAGAAACATCTGCAATTTCTGCTATTTTGTTGAAGAACATATGAAATCTCCAATTAGATGAGTATTATCATCATGTATATTGTATAATGATTACATGTGCAGTCACAAAAGGTGTTTGTAGTCATAGCAATGGAATTCCTGTTAAGATCTGAACATGTTATTTGAACATAGGGAAGGTGGCTATATTCACAAAAGTTTATTGTGATTTTAATAGTCAGATACAACAACTAATTTCATGATATACCATCTTTTCCCTGGATGTGTTTTCCTGGTGTTCTGAAATATGAACTCATTGTGGATATACAAAAGAAAAAAAAATCAACAAATGAGAAATGATTTAAACAAACAAATAAACTAGAAACCCATCCAAAACCCTATGCCAAAGAGAAAAACTGAGGTGGTCCTGCATTCCTAGCTTTTTAAATAAATCAAAAGCTGAGGTTTTTGTTTTTTTTTCAGATCCATATTCTGTTCCTTTTCTATTTTAGTTGAATATTTTCCTATTACAAATATATATAATTTTATGGAGAATAAGTATTTTCTTTTCATTTCTCTGAAGTAATAAGTGGGTTTCTTTTGTTTGTTAATATCTGTCTGTGAGGAACTTTACAAACAATTTTAAAAAATTCAAAATATTTGGAACGTACTGTGTGTGCATTGTTTTTAAAGCCAGCTGCTTGAGGATGTTCTAGATTTTGAGGATTAAAATGTACATGACAGCATTTCTGAAAATGGATTCTGTATAAAGTAGTTAGTAGAGTAGAAGAACACATTTTTGATATTTTGAGATCATAGGCGATTTTGTATTGAGGAAAATAACAACGGATAAAGAGAATAAAGAATGAATTGGAAGATGTTAAAAGCAGTTTCCCTCCTGTTCGTAACTTATAAATTATAAATGCTGACCCGCAGGATGTTTGCAGTTGCTGCTATTACATATGTCAGTACTACTAGGGACATTATTAAACAGATGATGGAGTGATGACGTGTAACAAAGATAAATATACTATAGTTATTTAGGACCTTGAGAATAGGATGATTCAAAAGATGCAATTAGATGTTAGCAGAAAAATTAGTGGCACTCACTTTTTGATATTTGTGAATGAATATCTATCCCTTAAAAGTTAAATTTGTAGAAGTCAGCTTGGTGTCCATACACTTAAGGAAAATCATCTTAAAATCTGTTTATCTTAAAAAATTTAACACTGTGGTATGTAATAAAAGCTGACTAAGATAAAAGCTGGATTAAGAAAGGTGTTAAAACCAAAACAAAACCAAAAATTCTTTTGTCTGCTTAGGACCTTAAGGTCCTTAGGACCTCTGGTCTCTGACCCCGTTGGTGGGGGATGAATGAGCAGCTGTGAGGTGCTTGTTTACTGGCTGGGGTTACACCTTGACAGACCTGCATAAGATTTCAAACACGTAATCAATTAAAGAAAAATAAATGTCAAGTAACTGAATTATTTCTTTTATGGACACAATTTAGGAGTGATGTCATCTAAATGTTCCCACTAATGCGAAGCAAGGTCTTCTTTCATACAGCCTGTAGGGCAGAACTCAGAGTGCTTTCACAGAAGTAAATGAATTATGTGTTCAATGGAACAGCTTCACTTGCTCTGTGAAAGCTGAAAAAATTCCATGTCTAAATGCAGGTCTTGATGCTCACTTTTAGTGGATCTGGAATGGTCAGTGTTATTTGTGTTCCTGATAATTAAAAAATTATAATCAAGGATGATGGATAGAAACTCTGTTTTCAGTCCAGTGGTGTTTGATTTTAGCAAAGTGGATGTCAGCTATTACAAAACAAGTTCTCGATTATTCACTAAGATGCTTTCAGACTCTCTCTCAAAAGTAAAGCTAATTCTTTGACATTGGTTTAGTTTTTTTAGACAATGAAGTGATAATTAATTATAATATTTAACCTTTCTATTTTCCACATAATGACAAAAATTATTCTGCTCTACACCAGGAGGTCATAAAATAATTAATTTCTAATACATGAATGTGCATAACAGGTTTGCTTCTCTCTGCTGAAGTGAATAATTTTGAGTTATTCTTATAGAGAGATTCCCCTCCTCCCCTTCCCCCGCAGTAACTTAGAAAGTCTTTCCTGAATCTTGATGCAAGAGATTTTCTCATCATCACACAAGAATGTTTTGTGTATGTCTGTCTGTCGTTCCTTAGACTTTAAAGACGTGAGGCAAGTAAGATAATGTCAGACAAGGAGAATTTCTCTCTTCTTGTCTTTTTTAGTCCCTGTCTTTATTAAGGCTGTGGATTGATTTCTTTCATTTTTCTTTCTCTTTTGTGGGACTTATTCATGGCATAAGGGTGAGGAGGGGTTGCAGATGTTCAGTTCTGATTGAAACCACTGATGATTCCTCTGAGCAGGGAAGTAATGCAGGGTTTGAGGTTTCTTAGTTCTCTTCATGTGGTGTAATAATTTCTACTAATTTTCCTAGGGTGATTTTAAAACACAAATATTTATCTAAATAAATTGAAGACAGCTTCACAGTATATTTATGTGTAAGGTTAATTCAGCATTGCTTGAATAATTTTCTTTCTTCTTGCAGGGAAAATGCCTTAATTTAGAGCAGGGAAAACAGTTCAATTATTTCATACTCTGGCCATAGCTATCTGAGTTCTTAATTGTCAGAGAGAGCTAAAGAAATAAAATTAGTGATCCCTAAATGGACTGCTATTTCATCACAAACATTTATTAAATTAAAAGCAGTTAGATTTTTTCTAAAGGATTCTTCATTATTTTCTTTTTGTTCAACCAATATTTCAAAGGCATGCCATAGAGTTTAGCCTTACATTTGTTTAAGAAAAATATATCTATCTATAGGAGATCTGGAAGACTGTATTTTTAGAATACCACCTAAACTACCTGATTTTAGGTAATTTTTTTTTTTTTAATATATATTGAAATAATTCTCTTTTGAAACACTGAGGTTTACGCTAAGGGACAAGAAGTGTTACAGTTTATTTTAAGGTTAGAGAAACACAGCTTGGGCATTACACTGATGCAATCTTAATTCAACATTAGGTTTGGGAATGTGTACCAAATAATAATCAGCTCCCCCGATAATTGTCACTATTCAAAATCTAGGAGCATGCTAAATGCAGGAAAATTAAATAATGCATTTATTTATTTCACAGTGCGAAAGACATAAGGAGAAAGCCCAGTGTTTTTGAAGAAAAATGTAAGTGTGAAGGAAGGTTAGTTCCCCAGTGTTGGAATTAACACTGCAGGCATCCTTTTGTCCTAGCACAGTTAAATACAGCAAGGTTTCTTGGAAAGATCTATATTTTAAGATTCTCTCATGCAGCCCACTGCACTTCCACAGGTACCCACTGAAGTTCTGGATGTAGGTGGTTGGTAATGTAAACTGAAAACTTTAGAGTCAAATTAGGTGTTCATCAGGATGAATGGACAAAATACAATCTGTGTTTTAACTGGACCATACTTTATCCACAAATAAGTAAAACTACTTCCACCAACGACCTTTTATCACAAAGAAAAAAAAAAAATATACAGGGACACTTAGCTACCATGGAGCAGATAGGCTGCAGGGCAGAACCTTTTCTGTACAAAGGAATATTAGTGATGTACAACTTGCTGGGGAAAGAACAAATCCACAAATGGCATCATGATGTGTATGACACAGAGTGATTTGAGTTTTGTTTGTTTACTTGGTTTTAAGAGGGTTCTTTGCTTTCTTCGCTTTCTTCTTGAACAATGATACTTCTATGAAAGCTTCTCTTAGACAAAGAACTTAAAGCAGATTCTGAAATGGATTTCATATCTTAATATAGAATAACATACTGAATAAGTATTTTACTCCTAATGTTAATTATACAGTGATAATTGAAAGTAAATTTAGACAGTGTCATACTTTCTGAACATTGTTTGGAAGGATTTATTCTTTAAATGTATTACATTATTAGGTAAGATCCTAATGATATATTGACACATTCTGAACTGTACAATTTAAATTTTAATTGTAAGATAATTTTGATGATACTGACTAAGGCAAAAGTTTCTTTTGGAGAAAAATCATGAACAGAATGCTAGACAACCCTGTACTGACATTAAAGGCATAAGTGGCTCAGTAATAATGTTCATGCTTAGTGAATTCCCAGAAATTTCAGCATGGAACAATTGAAACAAGAGGTATTAATTTTTCTCTACCAATGAAACACATTTATTAAATATGTGCATGAATTTTGTCCCTGGGAGTTAGTTGATGTTTGCACAGTTTTCACATTCTGTGTAGTAGTGTAACTAGAAGACTGAGATGCCTTTTTTGCATCAAATCACAGGCCAAAAAACTCCTTTACAATTCAGATATTTTTTGCCCAGATTGGATTTTCTATATCTAATTTTTTTCATATAATAGTTGTAGCCCCAAAAGAGTTAGGTAAATTGTACATCTGAGTGTAGTGTTATTATTTTAATGAATCAACTTTAAATAAAAGTAGCTACATTAAGGTATTCTACAATAATTTTTTTTAGGAGTTTGCAAGATAACTACAAAGATGTTATGAGTAGTCTCAATTTTGTGAGGCTCATAAAATTTATCCAAACTTACTACTAGAAAACAGTAGTTTTGTATTAAATACAAAGTGGAAAGTCAATGAGAAGTGCAAAGAGAGTCAACATGCTCCAGATTGGAGCAAATTCAGAAATACTGTGGGTTTTTGTAGTTATTCTATAATTGTGTCCTCTAGCCTGTTGTAATTATTTTGCTTTCTGTCTCATCCCTGGAAGTGTCCAAGGCCAGGTTGGATGGAGCTTTGAGCAATGCTGTCTAGTGGAAGGTGGTCTTGTCCATGGAAGAGGGGCTAGAACTAAATAATCTGTAAGGTCCCGTTCTATAATTCATTGGGTTTTATAATGCTAACCTGCTTTCTCTGTTTGCGGCAATTATACCTTTGGCCCAGTGAAAAATAGCTGTTAATAGATAGGTATCTTGTGAATTCTCTTGTTTATTCAGTCAGAGTACATTGAGCTGGATTATTGCAACAGAAAAGCTGCAAAGAAACCAGACACACAGATAAAGAGGTCAGGAAGTATTCATGAGTTAAGAGTGTTTGATTTCTTTTTTTCTTTTAAACATAACAAAATGCTACTTAGAGATCTAGGACTAGTGCAGTAAAAATATATTTTTTTTGGTCAGGACGAATTATTTTCTTTCTGAACAGCTAAGTACACCCAGAATAGGTTTAGACTTCATTCACTTATAATATGCTAGATTTAACAGGTGGTTATTGCTTTATGAATAGTTTTAGTGTAAAGCTTATATGTAAAACTTGCATGTCTAGTCTCAGGGTAGAAACATAGTAGAGTTGAGTTTTTTGGTAGTTTGGGATTTTATTATTTCCCTATGTGCCTTCTTACAAGAATAAATCTTTTTGTTTTACAAATAAAGCTACAATTCAGAACAGTGATATAATGCATACACAATTTGCCTTTAAAAAAAAAGTTTCTATTAAAAACAGGTTTGACCAGATGTACAAAACTGCACTGAGAGGGAAAGGTGGTGTTCTTTTGGGCATATAACATGAATCATTCTGACTCACTTTTCAGAAAGCGCTATAGGAGCAGAGAATTGTAGAAGAGGCATCATATTTCAGTGAGATGCCTCTTAAGGTCGGTGAAGTTTCACAACTGATACATGCTATCTTTAAAGCAGCCAGGTAATTGGAGAGTGATGTAAACAACTACAAAGGCATAACCTGCCTGGGCAAATGCCCATTAACTCTATGTGTGTTGTGGGATTCCCAGGGTGCAGCGCACGGACTTAAAAGCTTAGCAGTAAAATAATTAAACTGCCAGCTACAAGGAAGTAAATTATGAAAAGGAGATAGTATTTAATAGCCCTATGAGAAATATAAGAAAGTTGCTAAATCATCCAAGATATTTTAGCAAGCTGGCAGATGACTTGCCCAAAGGCAGAGGCCATTGTGGTGTAGCAAGCCTGATACAAGATAAAAGAATGGGCAAACATGCTGTCTGCAGGCAGAGTGAAAAGAAGGAGGTTCACTGAGCAGTTTAAACGAGGACTTTAATTGGCTAGACTTTTTCTAGTTGATGTCTGTGTAAGCTGTCACAGGAACAGCAAAGAATTTGATCTCCTGAAGTGTAGAAAAACTTCATGTATTTTTATGGTTTATGGTTTACCTTTGTTAACTTGACTTTTTTTTAATGTTTGTATTTTAGGATATTTCTTTCATATAAGGCAGATGTATTTTTATTTATACTTTTCCAGTTTATACCAGTGCAGTGCAAGACAATATTGCTTCAATTCTGACTCAGTGCTGAGAACACCTGTGAACATGTTCTGGCCATGGACAGGAGTATAAAGCGAGCAAAATTACCAAAGGAGGTGGATCCATAACTAATACCTTTCAGATCTTGTATTTGAAGTTGCTTCAACCCAGATGCTCAGAAATCAAGGGTAAATTTTAAATATAGTCTTTCTTATAAGACTGATGAGAGTCTGATATCATATGCTTCCCAAGGAAAAAAAAACAGGCAAATAGAATTCATAGGATATATTTATGTACTTTGACATTACTTTGGTTGGTTGGTTGTTTTTTGTTTGGTTGGGGTTTTTCTGTTTGTTTTTGTTTGGGTTTTTTTAATGTGGGAGGTTTTTTTTGTTGGTTTTAGGTTTTTTCTCTTTTTATTTTTTTAATATCTGACTTGATCAGGGTAAGAGGAAAGGCATTTTATGCGATAATTAAACCAACTTTTAGTTCCAGTAGAATTATACAACTGAGTTTAGCTGGTTTATACAGCCCTGAAATAGGTCAGGAATGTTACAAGCAAAAAACTATATTTAACATCCAAGTGTTACTCTCTGGGAATGTCTTCTGAAACTGTAGACAATGTTATTTTCAGTGTGATTGTTTCAGCTGCACTTACTTCCATTGCCCTTTGGTTGATGACTACTGTTAGAGACACTAGTCAAAAGAAACACTTTTAATTCTGAGAACTGATGGACTCTAATTGTATTTGTCTTTCACACCAACTGATAAAGTGAGGAAATTATTCTCTTTATTGCCTTGCTTTCATTTCTTCTGGGTAAGCTCCAATTGTAAATTTTTTAAGCTTGCATTGAGTTTTCTGCTAAACTAAGGGTTCTTATGTGGATCTTATTTCCAGCTGATATGCAGCTGCTGATATCCACTTATTAAGGTATGATTCTGTCTCTAAAACATAAAATAAACTATTTGCATAGTTTAAAAACTTCGTATTCCCATGTGAGGCCTTCAGTGGGCAATATTCTTTTGTTACCCTGTCCTTTATTTTCCTTTGCTGCCTTTGAATTCTGTGTGTAAACTATATGTATATTCAGTATTATTCTTGAATTTCTAGTTCATCTTGCATTGACTTGTGATTTCACTCCAACAGGAAAAATTATTGGTTTATTTTGTAGCTTGGGAGGAAGACTGGTGGCAGCCTATTGTATCAGCTATCTAAATGGTCAGAGCTTTGGGCTTGCTTAATACTGCTCCTTTTGTTCACAATAGCATTTTGAAAGGCAGGGAAATGTGATACAAAAATATTCAACAAAGAATTTTTGAAAAATAGAGGGAGGACCTGAGAAGGGAAAAACCCCATTTTTGTATAACAGTTTAATAGAAAATATGGAGTGTACTAATATATAAAAATAAACTTAAGGAGCTTAAATTCTATATAAACATTAGTTGTAAAAAGATTTAATTTTTTTTTCCTTATTATGTACTTATAATAAAGCTATTTTTTATTGTTTGCTGAACCTTTTAGAAGATGCATTTCCATCAGAATCAACTTCAAATACCAAATGTGGCATAGTGCTATTTATAGAAAAACTTTTCCAGCAACAGAACTTTGCATGTGATCAGTCTGGGAACAAGGTCCAAATGCTGTCTTTATATGGCCTTGGTTCATTGCCATATAATTGATGAAGGGGCTTGTGTTTTGATATATTAGTATAAAGACTTGTACCTTATTTTAAAAACTATGTTTGCTTTTTGCCTGACTTTCTCAATCCTAAAGTGTTTGTCTGTTGTCTCATGGTCTGGCACTGCTGCACTAGCTTTAACCTTATTCACTGTTTGGGTTTTAAACTGAGCAGTAATTCTCAATAAATAAACTGGCTCAGTTTTCCTAATCTTGCCCAGTCTGGCAGGGCTTTTGCCTCCTGATCTGTCCAGTTACGTTCTGTTGTATCTTTTAACAAATACCAGAAAGAAAGAAAAGTTTTTGATCCCTGTCTTCTCACAAGTCTTTCAAAGACTTTTCCCCTCTCCCATACTCCCTCCCTACCCCATCTCAATTCAATTGTTATTCTATCTCAGTTTTACTCAGTCTTGTATCCTCTGGAGTCTAATGCTGGAATATGTTTCTGACAGACAGATAATGTACCGGTCTAACACATAATTCTCCTCTGATCAATCTATGCCATACTTTGAAGTTTCCCGGCATTCATCTGGAAAACTAATGAGAAAAATTAATCTAAAAATTATTAAATATTATCAATCAAAGGATTTGTACACAAATAATATATATTTCCAGTGCCTAAGATAACAAACATGCTTTGATTGGCCTATCCTCTTTATTCAAGTGATTTCTGGAAGAGAAGCATAACAGCATGGTTTTCATGGAGTTGAAACCAAGGTCAATCCACTAATTTTGCAAATGCAGGAGGAAAAATTTAACTGAGGAAATTTTTGCACTGATAAATATTAAATATGAATGAGCAATTTTTTAATGGCTTGTGCAAATTCATAAAGACCTCTGGCTTTAATGTTGTGAAAATGATGCCCAAAACATGTGCATTGTGATATTAACTGAAACTTGCATAATCCAAATACCATTCTATCTGGTCTAGCATAATTCCTCCCCTTCTGATGAAATCTGCAGCACTTCAGAAAATAACTTCCTCTCTCATAGCACATTTAGTGCTTCAGTCTCATGTAATGCAATCCAATTCTTAAAAAATATCTTATACCTGGAAACTGAAGTATACAAGTTTATATCCATATATCAAAGTAAGGAGAAAGACGTGATAAACATGTTCCCCTGTACTGTAGTCAATAATTCATTTATGATGAACTTCACTCCAAACTGCATCTAATATAGGTCACTTAAAAAAGCCTCTCTTGAGAAATACTTTTGAATATTTCAGTGATGATGACTAAGCTATATTTATGACAAAGGAGAGTTTAAACCTGAAATTTTAAACAGAGTTCAGGAACAGGTACATACAGGCTGTGTGCGATTTAGTAGTTACACATTTGAAAAGTGTCTAAATTACTCCAAGTCTACCAAACTGTATCCTGATGGATAAAGTACTTCTTCTACCCAGTATTCTGAGCACTTGTAGAAGCTTGTTTAGGCTAATACTTATCTTACTTCGAAGATAATAATGGAATAATATTTTAGAAAACATTATGGTCATAGTAATGAGAAAACAAGACAGCCATATCTATCTGTATTAATTTCTAGAATATTGTGCATATGGAGATATGCAAGTAAAGAAGGAATCCTTGGGAGTGGAGAGGGAAAATCTGAAGAATAATTTGTGGTTCAAGCAAATGTTACAGTAACTTTTCCACTCAGATGCAAGCCTGTTAATGGACCGGTAAGACAAGTGAAATGACATTTTTCCAATATTGAGCTTAATTACCTCATTATAACCAATGTATATCTAAAGATACATAAGTATTCCATATGAGAAATTAATCAGCAATACAACAAAGAAAATATTTTCTTGAAAGATAGGGTCATTTTTAGTTGATACTCTATGATGTAACATACAATTTCAAACTTTCTCTTGGAATTTCTTTTATGTTGCTCTTTCTCTTCCTTTATTTTTTTCCCCACTTTAGAATGTATGTTTGAATTTTTCAGTACGCCACAGAAGGGGTACAAAGACTTGATGCACGCCCTTCCTTCCCGCCCATGCCCTCCTAACTGGAGGCAGATGTTTCCTGGCCTCTTAATTGAATTTAATATGCCAATTAGGACACACCTGCACTAGATACAGATAAAAAGAATCAAGAAAGAACTGTTAGAGTGCACTTCTTCACAGGCTTTTTTCAGAACATCATCTGTAATCCTGCCTTATCATCTCTTGCTAGCTAAAATGTAGTCATAATTAGTGCTGTATGTACCCATGCCAAAGTGAGATGAGTAAAATGGGACAATCACTGAGATATATGAGTTTAGGTGTAGAATAATAGAATAATCCATTCCTAAACCTTAAGAAAATAATTTAGAGGCTTCCTTTTTTGTGCAAAGAGACTTGGATAAAATGTATTTGCTTTGTGGGAAGTGATATTGGATAATGATGGAATATGGGAAATGAGCTGGTCAAAACAAGTATGTAACACTCATTCTCCAGTTCTATTTATTGCTACCTTCCCCTCACTAGGGTGAGATAAGAATACATGGAGTATTGCTCAGAGTTACCTTAGACAATGGTTTCAGATGCGTTCACTTGTACTTTAGAGCTATAACCCTGTGGCAGTTAAAGGGAGCCAGAGAGCCCATCAGGTTATGTGGAAATGGATCGGATATTTTAGGAACTGTAGTGTCTATCAGAAGTTCTCCTGTGATTCTGGTTGTGTATGTTTACTTTGTTGCTTCCAAGAAAGTTGTAATAAAGCAAAGAGAAAAGGTAGCCAGAAATTGTACTACTAGTAGGGGATGTTTGAATATATGTTTAAGTTGCTTACTTTTGTTACTGCTCTGATATTAAGAAGGAAATAATTCTTCAAGGATTTTCTGCATATGACATTAAGATCTACAGTTTGTGTTAAGTTTTTTAGAGCAGCCAAATTAAGAACTGAAGTTCACCCAGGGAACAGAATCATTTTCCCACCCCTGTACTTGAACTAGAGATGGAAGAGAAGCTTCCTATTACTTTTTTAAACCTTTGTTTTAGGTTAATTCTATTCATGGTGTAACCTAATTTGCATGAAGAACAGTTTTCCCTGAATCTATCAGTTGCATGGGAAAATGGATATTATTCATTCAAGTGGAGCTTAAACCTCCTGAGACAGAAAAATGTTTCTGTGCAACAAATAATACTTAACACGAGCACTTGAAGTCAATGGGAATTGGGATTACTATGCTCCATTTAGAATGTGAATAGTGTTTCACAGGACTAGGACCTCATTTCATTTGTATCCATCAGAAGAAAGAAAAATAGTTTGTACAGCTTCCTCTGTTATAGTTTGACAGAGCTCTGTTGCACTCTTGAAATTTTTCATTATGGGGGAGTAGTGCAGTTATTAAAAATGAAACTCTCCTTTAATTAAAAAAAATCTTCTTTTATCGAAATCCATGCTCTGTATTTTACTTATTTGTTTAGAATGAAAATTGAGATTGCCATCTCTTCTCAGTATCTGTTTCAAAGTGTTTTAGATTTGAAGAAATGTTAGGCCATGACTTTTCTCCTCTTCAGTTTAGTCAGATAAATAGTTAAAAGAGACTTTAAAGGAGGGTGAAATTGGAGTTTTCTCTTTCAGTGTTCTGCTTCTCACCGCCTACTTGCGATTTTTCTGGATAAATAAATCAGTTTATCAAGCTTTAGAATCTAAATTACTCCTGTACCAAATAAAGTAAGCTTTGAATAAAAAAAAAAATAGATGAGAAATAACTGTTGCTGCTACTCCTCCAACTGGAGCAAGAAGCTTGTCTTTTTACATGTCTTGAAGTATTAGATTTTAGGAATATTAGTTAAAATATTTTTATTTTTACAATAGCATTTAGAGATAGTTTGTAATCAGATCTGAATTTTATTAAAGAAATCAATAGAAATACTAACCAGCATGGCACATAGTCCTTGCTCACGATTAATTATTATGTCTCCTGGTAATATGTAATTATATGTGTATATTTATGAAGCTGTTTGTGGCTATAAGCATCCAAATGTGAGTTTAAGTGAAATTGTGATGAGAGGAGGGTGTAATCTCCCAAGCTTTGTCACTAGATGTGTTGAATGGCTGGCTTGCTCACAGGCCTGCACACTGAGGGGACACTTCATAGCTGTGCCACCCACTTTACTTTTCTACTGGATTTGGAGTATTTAAAGGAAAAACCAAAACACCGTTTGGAAACTACAAGAATTTTCAGCACTGTTATAAGGAGAAGGAAAGGTACAACTTTCTTAGTCTCCAGTCTTATTTTGTGTTGTCCTCTTACTCCCTGTCCATATAAACTAAAGCTGCAATATCTTGATCTGGCAATTTCTTCAATCTGTATCAAAAACTGGGGAGAAACAGAACATTACTTTTATATGTATACACAGATGTTTCTGTGCACTAATGTTGTACTTACCATCAATAATGTGGTAAAAGAAGTCAATATAAGAAATGAAAACATATTTTTCAGTGAAAGAGCCTTCAGTACCATAACTGGATATTTCATACTCATTCTTTATATGGCTGCTGAGGTTTGTTTGTGTCAGATTACACCAGTTCCATGGGTGTTTTATGCAGAACTGTTTCTGTGCTGCTTAAAGGGAGTAACTTTATTCTGCTTTCTGGTTGTGTGTCTCAGTTTTTTAGCAAACATGAAAATAGTATCTCTCCAGATTTATTTTTTTTTTTAAATCATTGATTAGAATCTGGAAATGTTAAGTTTTATTCACATATATGTTAGATTCACAGACAGTGCTTGAGTAAGATTTTGCTTTGTTTTGTTAATATTGCTCAGCCAAAATGACAAATATGGATCTTAAAATCCACTTAAGGATTTGTAGTATTTTTACATAATTGTTAAAAAAACACTCAAAAAAACTCAAAAGAAACCCAAGAAAATAAAAGGAAACTTTTAAAATGATAAATCTCCTTATGTATTTTGATTTAAAACTGATGATATAATGGATAAACACTTTTGTCAGGGGAATACATGACAATATAAAAATCAAATTTTCTTCAAATCTACCAGTTCTAAATTTTACTAAAAGGTATGCGAAGACCTCTAGTGAGAACATACTTTTCTGCAAGGGCATCAGGAATGATAAAGTGCTATGGATTAAGTATATTTTTTAAGAATTACAGTATATATAGAACAAGAAACATCTTGATTCAATCTCTGCAAATATAATCATAAAATAAATTTTAAATCAAATTAAATTAGGTTAGACACTTGCCTGTTTATAGTAGTGTAAAATTACACTACACCATTCACAAAACATTAAAAATAAGCAAATGTTTTTTGCCAAGGCTTTTGCAAGATTTCCAAATCAGGTTTGTTTTAAGGTTTGGAATAAAAACAATCTGAAAACCTCTGAAAGAAAAACATTATGGCTGTTATATATGTAAATTGTTGTAGAGCAATGAAAAATTTTAGCAATAGACACTGAAACAAGAAACACATGGCTTTAGTCTTTTTCCAGAGAAAGAAATAAAACATATTCAAACCTGTGAAATCTCTCATTTATAATTTTTAAAATGAAATATGGGTGAATTGAACAAAAAATTTAAAAAAAAACCCCAAAAATAAACCAGAAAGTATTTCTTGCTGCTTCTCTAATGTAAGATTTACCTAATCCTTAATTGCTTTATTTCATAGTTCACTGCTAATATTCCTAGTCGGTACTATATCACATGGCTCTATGATATGCTGTACTTTCCCAGGCAAACTAGAAGAGGACCTGCGTTCACTGAAAGGTCCTTTTCCAGGATTTGCCCCATATCAGACTGATGCAGTGGCAGAGATGAGTTGGAACCAGTTATATGTTGGGCAATGTTACAGGCTGCAGAATATCCAAGACACAGTATAGTATTCCCATATATTTGAAGTCAGATTAGCTTAAAAATATACTTACTGGAATATATTGAACCAATGAGGGATCCAATGACTTTTAAAATTTGTTTCATGTTTATGGAGCTTGCCAAACTAGGACCATTGCCATTAACATTAGTAAATTGACTGTAGTTGTTAATATCACCCAGTAGTATAGAATGGAGTCTTCTGTAAACTTCAGTAGATGTTGAATTTGATCCTATTATCATCAAATCATTTCAGTAATATAAACACAGTGAACAAGAAAACATTCCCATGAATTGGAGAGTTTATTATTATCCTCATTGACTACTCTAGGAACCGTGGGGGTTTACTGTATGGAACACAGCGCATACAGCTTCCAATTTGCTGTTCTTTTTTGTTAATGAGGATAAGGTCAGAGTAAATTAGCCTAAGGATTTGCAAGTCTTAGCTAGCATTGATATAAGTGGTGACATAGTGCCATTGCTGTAAAACAAGAAAATACTCTGTTAACAAGGATAACAACTATGCTGCACTGTTTTAATTGTTTTTTTTAAGAAATTGTGTGAACTACTGTTTCATAAAATATATCATACAAATGTGAAGAAATCATGCCTTTTATTTATAGGGTTTGGGTGGACTGCAGGTCCTTAGGACTAACACCATCTTCACAGTTAATCTTCATATTCTTAATCACATTGATGTATTTTGGAAAATTATTGTTTCAAAGAGAAATTTTACTAGGTTTGGCTAGAAGATTTGGATCCTGGCCCCTTCTTTAAATGAATGCTTGATTTAAATTTAAATATATATATTTGATCTTTATGTTCCCTAAAAAGAATTTAAATACGTCTTAAAACTAGGGCATAGTAAAATTCCCCTGTTTTCCCTAATGATTTTATGTTTCCTGGAAAGCAGATAGGTGTGAGCAAAGAGATTATGTCTTAGACTTCGTAACAGTGAGAGCACTCTTGAAGTTTAGATGTGTCAATATGTGTCTTCTTGGGCAGGAAAGGATTGTGGTAATCCAGGGCATTGTATGTCTAACAATTTAATAGACAGATGAAATGGATGGTGTTTGTGTCACACTTCATCCTTAAACCCAAATTCTAAAGGCAGAACAAGGAAGAGTTTAGATATCTATATGCTTAAAATTATCTGTGTTCAGACTGTGGCTAGACATAGTCACTGAAGTCACTACAAAACACTGTTAATAGCAATTTAGGTCACAAATGTCAAACTGAATTTTAAACATTATGTTTGCTTTTCAGGTGAGTCAGTGAAATCCATTTAGTCCTCTTATATCTTTTTATTTTCTTCTCTCTTAGAAGAACTTAAATTATTTTAGGTACAAAATAATGACTTATATAAACTTAGTGGACATGAGAAATTGGAAATGTTAGGGACTGTGATAAATTCAATGCAAATGATGAATCAAAACATTTTCTGAGCATACAGATACATCTATGTTATCTGTCGTTATAATTTCAGTGGATTAGAACAGTGATAGACACTCTTCCCATACTTGGATTATTTTTAGAGTTTCTTTTCATGGATCCTCTTGTTGATGGGATTTTTAAAAGATATATTTCCATTTTGCATTGTAGATTAGTCATGGTTTTGGCTGGGATGGAAGTAGTTTTCTACCTAGGAGTTGATAAAATATTGTGTTTTGGATTTGGGATGAGAGTAATGTTGATAACACTGATGCTTTAGTTGTTTTTGAGCAGTACTTCCAATAAGTCAGCCCCTGACACCACCTCACTCATGAAGTGGGTAGGGATGCACAAGGAGTGGGGAAGGGACACAGCCAAGGACAGCTGACCCCAACTGATGGAAGGGGTATCTCATGCTGCATGATGTCATGCTGGACAGTAAAATTGGGGAAGTTTGGACAGGGGATGGAAGCTCATTGCTCAGGGCTTGGTTGGGCATCAGGCAGTGATTGGCCAGCAACTGCATTGTGTATCACTTGTTTTGTATATTATTTTATCACAATCATTATCATTATTGTTATTTTCCCTCCCTTTTCTGTCCTATTAAACTCTTATATCTCAAACACTTTTTCTGATCCTTTCCCCATTCTACTGGGGGATTGTGAATGAGTGGCTCTGTGATGTTTAGCTGCTTGACAGATAAACCACAACTGTATTGTCCTAAGGTATTTTAAGCAACATTTCCATAATCCTGTATGGAATGAGGAAAATCTTTGGAAAAAGGAACATAACCTTAGTTTTGACACTCACTGCTTTTGGACTCACTTTTGTGAGTTTCACTCACAAATTAATGGAGAAAGTTGTATGTGATTATCTTTTGCAAAAGTAGAGTGGAAACCTTTTCTTGTTCTATGTAACTTAGAACAGAGGTGCAAAATGATGTCTAAGCAACAGAAAATACAGTCTTCTGTGACCAAAGAGAAATCTTGAAGTAGGAAAGGTAGCCTGTTACTTTTTAAGATTGCATTCTGCTGCAATATCAGATATCCTTGAAGTTGGAGACTGCTTCTCAGGAAAACATGCTTTTTGTGCATTCAAGGAATGGTTTTTTACCCCGGTAGCAGCTGCTCTTCTGTTTCTATCAGGTTCTACTGGAGGACTAGCTGTAGTCAGCTTGTGGTCCATTGGGGCATAAACAATCTTCCTAGCAGATTAGCTATGGTAGTTCACTGACCACAACTGTCACCCAGATTAAATTGTTTAACACAGTGTAAATATTTGGTGTGTTCTCCATATAGCTGAGTGATACTTATTTTGGCAAATATGCTTAGTTTGTACATAGAGTAAAGTATACTTTCAAAAACAATTTGCATGCAGTGAGGGTGAGGGTAGTTAGACTCTTGTCAGACATTTTTGGGACTCTAACTGAAAGGCATTCTGATAATTGAATTTGGAGAAAATATAGTGCATGTATCTATCTCAGTGACTTTCATATCATGTCCTTAGGGCTACCTTTTTTACTTATTCCTGAGATTTAAGAAGTTACGTCCGATTACAGGGACACTGTCAGCCACATCTGCTAAGCATATTTAGATGTTTCCACCTCCCATAGAATCTGAAAAAAATCTCACTCACTTAATTCCATATGTCTGTTGTTACTCTAATGCTTCCTGGGTAACCACAGGAATTGAATAAAGAGAATCTGAGAAACTTAAGAATAGTTGCAGTAATTCTGGTCTAATTTTAAAATGTTTTTGCAATTACTGTTGAATAACAAGTCATTCAGCACTATTGGTTTTCTACTTCTGTGAGGCACTGGGATGCTGTTGTTTTTATATGTGTTTGGGTTGTTCATGCCACGCTGGAGTGTTCAGAGGAGTGACTGAAGCTGTGATAGAGAGTGAGAGCCCTGAAGTATTGGCATGGCTAACATCATAGTGCCCTTTCTAGATCACACTTTTCAAGATAATTGCAAGCCAAAGACACTTTGGCGTTGATGGTGCTGGTCTAAACATTTTCATCTCTTGTCACTGTTCTTGCTTCTCCTAAGAGAGTTGACATGTGTCATACACTGTTTGTTTAAAGCAGCAGACTCCAAGTAGGGCTGCAGTCTGAGTGAAAGGTTTGCAGTGTTGTGCCCAACAGCACAACAGCACAGCTGGAAGCCTCATGTCCTTCTGCTAGGCATGGGCAGAACAGTTTTTGTTCCTTTGGGAGCAAAAAAAAAGCTGTCCCCCTAGTTCTTACTGTTTTGATTGCACAATTGTCTAGCTTTGGAAACAACAGCCCTGTGCTCAAATAACAGCTTGAACCATTTGGGTGTGTAGTCCCCACCTCACTCTTTGCATTTGTTGCAACCAGGAAAACAAAGACTTTGATTTTCGTTGATCAGTTGTAGATCAAGATTCATATTCAAAACTAAATTAGTTTTTTGTTTATTTTCTTTTCCATTTTTAATTAACAGGTTACAGCTGGAAGAGGAGATAAATGAAAATATTTCAGATAGCATCTAATGGCCCTTTGGGTGTCCAGCTCTAAATAATTTTGAACCTCAGATTCTGATTCCCTAAAAGTCATTAAAGGAAGAAGCAAAGACTCTAAATTGATTGTTTCTTTAAGGAAAGGGGAAAATAATAGTGATAATAATAAAAAACTGAGAACCCATCCTTGAGGGAAATAAATCATTAAGACAAAACAAGGCCAAGGACATGGTTTTAGTCTGAAGACGTATTATCTGACCTACTCAGTTTTTGTGATAAGATTCAGCTAATTCTATTGCAAACTAAACTTTTTATTGCAAACTAAACTTTTCGTTGCTTTTTTTTTCCTGTCCTAACATATTGAACTCTCACTCTGTGTTACCGAGGGAACAGTTTTCAACCCTCCCATTCTTCCTTACCTCCCCATTCCCTTTGCAATAGATTTTAGGAACCCCCCAAAATTTCTATTGATTCATTCTCCTTTGCTTCAGTTTAAAACAGTTGTTTCAAGGGGAAATTCCTAGTTACTACTGTGGTAGACTAATACTTTCTGCCTCCAGATGAGTTAATTTCACTGCCAGTCTTACTTGAAAAGTACTGTCTTCTCCCTTTCCCTGTATCTGGTATTTGTGTGGTTTTCTGTAAAGATGACTCAATGCAATAAGCCTCCCAGTAGGATAAAAAAATCCCTGGCAACTACACCTTCCTAATTTATAGAATTAAAAATAGAAGTGAGAATTGTATTAAATTCTTGATGCAGCTTCCTTTTTCATGAACTCCTGAGTTTAGAAATGTCTTTGTAATAAAAAAATAAAATTAGTGGGAACCATCAGCATGGATTTTAAAAGTGATTGTTTTTCTGATCCTTGGAAAATTACCACAGCAGTAGTGTGGTTCTACTAATGTGTACATTCTACTATCTTGTGGGAAAAGTAGATATAGGTATAAGAGAATGTTTAGGAAGAAGGTATGAAAGCATATAAAATATTTTTAAATTCTTGGTAAGAATAGCAAATATTAACATTACAGTATAGTTTTATGCATTTGAACACATTGAGATATGTTAAAAATAGAAAACAGGAAAATATGAGATTTGAAATGATAAAGCAGTAGGACAGCATGAAAGCAGTAATTTTTTTTGTTTGTTTTTCAAAGCTATCAAAATTAGTATATCTTTAGCACAGAAAAATATGACTAATTTGTCCACCTAGTAACTTTAAGGGTTTTTAAAGATCATTTCCTGATGAATTATCTTTTACTAGATAGAGGCCAAATGACCTGATTTTACATATGTTACATTACTGTTATGTTGCTCTTCAGAGTTCAGGGAACCTGAAGGTAAACAATGCCAATAGCAGATACCATGGACCACATCCATCCTGTATGTAATTCTTTTGAAGTGTATGAATTATACCACAAGGAACTCAATGCCTTGAAGGTATTTCTTAGTAAAATATATTTTAAGGGTAGCTTTGCTGGCACAACAAAAATACTATGAAGTAAAATATGTATTGCATACACACATTAATCCTTATGGAGATATTTTAGGAAGATTCTGTTCTCTTTGAAAAGAAAGTACTGCATTTTTCCTTTACTGAGAACTACAGCTTTTTTTTCCACTTTAAGTCATTGCTGACCTAGTAGAAAGATATTAAAATATTAGAAGGTGATAAATGGGCTAATGTTGAATTAATTGCTATAACAGCATTGTGATTGAAATAGGGTGGATGTACTTGTCTCAGAACATCACTTCAACTAGATACTTTTCTGTCTGAGAAAGCCTTTTTTATGGATATTTTTAATGTAAAAATACGTATGTATAAGCAACAGGGTATTGCATGTAACCATTTTTGCTCTCGGGGCCATGGCTTTAAATGCATCATGCTGTGTAGATTGTTCCTACTTGCCTGTTGGCTAAGGCTACAGCAGGTATGACCTTAAAAAACTTTGAGTGTTAACTGCTTTCTGTTTCAAGTCTTATTGTATGTCAAATATGATAGCAGATTTTAATATCTGTGTAGACAGACTAGTGTAATGTGTAAGTTTCAAAGATCTTGGAAAAACAGAAGCTAGCCTAACCTTCAAGATGCCTCAAGTACACAATCCTCCGATCTGGTTAGGAAAAGTTTCCCGGGAGACATTGTTTATATTATTACTAGGAGATGGTGTTAAAAAAAAACAAATTTTCCTAAATTTGACATTCAATATGCTCTCCTGTATAAAGGTCTCGTTTAGTCCTAGAAGAAACCATTTTCTTTCAGAAACCAAAGTTGATCGATAAAAATGGTTTAGCATAATTGGAAATATCATTCTGACTTAATAGTAGTGCAGCTGCATTAGAACATGTCATAAATCTGTTAAAATTAACTAGACCCACCAGTTGTTTCAGGCTACCATGTGGCTGTTTTAACATGAGGCTGTAGAGATTGAGTCTGCCTTTAAGCTCCTTGTGAAAGCAAGGCCTATAAAACTTTAACGCTGTACACTTAATAGCTTGTTTAGCTAGTTGTAAATGGAAATGTCATGGTAGATTACCTTGCCCAAAACAGGTTTTTGTTTTTTTGTAAAGGAAATTGGAAGCCAAAACTTGTTTAGTTTCCCGTACTAACCACCTTGATCCCCTTGAAAAATTGCACTGGACAGAAATGAGCAACAATTAATGCAAGCAAAGTGATTACCTGGTTCAGAAAAATTATTGACATAAGCAGATGGCTTTATTTACAGCTTTTCACTGATCAGTTGCTGGAGAAGTAGGCACCAAAAACCAGACGCTGTGCATATAATGAGTTTCCTTAAATAGACATGCTTGCCTATTAGTACTGCCAGACTATGGGACCTAAAAACTACTATAATGACTCACCTAGCCCAGTGTGGCAGGTGCATAACTGTGAATGTGAGGAAGCCATTCAAATACTTATTGGTACAATAATGCTCTTTCTCAGTTTGTAATACTTTCTATTCTATTTGTTCTTTAGTTGTTTACTAAATAATGAGATGGGATAGACAAAGACAGATTTGTGGCACCCTCAACATCCCATTCCTGAATCTGCAGCTTAAAACTCTAGCCCATTACTTCCACATAAAAGTAATATTTTATTTTATGTTCTCTTCCCTTATCCCCTTTGGTTTTCCCAAGCATCTGCTGGAAGGAAAAGTTAAAGGAAACTTTTCTTCCCTCAAGTCTGTTATGTTAAGCCACCTGCATTCATAATAATGACTTTTAATATGTTTGAGTGTGTATTTATGTGTGTACACATACATACATGCGCATATATGGACAAATATTATAGAAATATTTATGTGTTTAGTGAAAATTTTTGTAGTAATTCCAAGGTACAGAAAAACCATGGCAACGTGCTTCTTTCACTTCATTCTGAATAAAGTTGTAAATAGATTTGGTGTTTAATTTTAGGTTAGCCTAAAGTGACTCCTTACTGTCAGTGATTTAAAAAAAAAGGAAAAGGGTACAGACTTTACTGTTCTTTTTTTATTCTTTTTGAATATGAGAGCCTTGATAACTAACTTCTCTTCTTGTATTTGATTGCTTACTAAAGAAGTTTTTTTCTGCCTCCAAATAAAACAAATTCTACTAATAGTTTTATAATGTACGTCTTTCTTAATATAATGGGGTTTGAAACAGATTTGGAAAAAATAGAATAAAAGAGGCATTTTATTTTTTTAGATTGTTTTCAAATACTTGGCATCCTTTCAGATGATAATATTTTCTTTTTTTTTTTTCCATTTTTCTTGGCTGTCAGAAACTTGCAAAACAGCCTTAAATCAATGAAATTCTGTGTATTACAATCTGAAAGGAGATGAAAGAATTCAGAAGAGTTTGATCATTGTAAGGGAAAAATCAGCTCCTTATCTTTTTTTGTTTTTCCACTTGCAACATATGCAACAGATGGCAAGAGTTGACAGAACTACGATGTATATGTTGTCTGTTTATGAATTAGTTATGCTCAATTATTGCTCAATTTCCATGTAATTGTGCTTCAGTTATGGTCCTTCTAATGTCTACTCAAGCACAATTTATCAACAGAGATGGCTTAATGTGGACAGGGACACATTACCTAGCATGCATCTCTTGGGCCATTCCGATTGTGCTGTGATACTTGCACAGCAGGCACCTTATGCTTTCATTGACCTTAGCTGTATTGCAGGGATAATTCTGCTTCCACAAGAGGGAAGTTGGTACTAAACAATGGCTTGAATCTATTAGGAACAAGTATGTTTGCCTCAGCCATCTGGAATGTGTATTTGTTTGTACATGTTTTACTGCCCCAGTGTAAGAAAACAAAAATTAAAGCAAAACCTGCTACATTGTAGGCTACCTTTTGTCTCTTCCCACACACAATATTTCCATGTAATGATGAGTTCTATTATTTCTCTATGATATTTGTTCTGAAATTCCAGTTCTGCTTGTTTTGGTTATTTTTTCATTGGATTTTGAAAGCTTCAACCAGCTTTGTTTAAGGTCATATCTTGAGCTGCATTCTATTTCTTGATCTCCATCTGTGTAAATCACCTCTAACTCTTTGGTTCAGGAAGACAATTTGAAAAATCTAGATATAGTCTGAACTAATACTTTGTGAGTAGCAAAGTCGTACATAATTGAGGAGGTGGCATTTGCTCAGGCAGTATGCTTCACATCTGCTCCCCTCTCACCTACCTCTGGAATATAGAAGCCTCTTTGAAACTCAGTTTACTACAGTGGTAAGGTGTCTACTTCAGAAAGTAAAAGGGGTTGCTTAGACATGGTTATTCCTTCGTAATGACTATGTTGAAATGATCAAATCTGAGACTGCTTTGAAGTAAGAATTCTGGTATGCATTTTAAAATTGTGAAGAAATATTTTTTAAATCTGTCATTGTGTTATTTCACTTTTCTCCGGGAATTCTGTGTGTGTTTTCAAGTCACTTGAGACCTAATTATATGAAACTATCGTTTCTGCGTCAGCTTATCTGACATGAATATAATTTTCCATGTGATGGGGGAAACACTAACCTTTGCTACTGCTTTCAAACTCTGTGATGTAAGACAGTGGGTGTTGTCAGGGAAAACATGAAGGTGTTCATTAAAATGTTGAATTTTCAGAAGAGCAAGGTAAATATTTAATGCCAATAGAGCTGCAAAGCCAGACTGAATATAGTCAACCAGTATTGTTTGTTATCTTGATGAAAATACTGAGTATGCAGCCCCTTCAATAGATTTCAATAAAAGAATAAAATAGAAGTCTATCTTGAGGGTTCCATATGCTAGTAGTCTCAATGCAAAGGAGTGTTCATACCTTATTTCCTAAATGGATAGATTCAAAGCTGAAGAACTGTGTATGGATTTAATTTGTTTTGAGTCACATTATAGCAGAATAACAATTGGAAGAATTCTATTTCATCTCTACCTGACTTCTACAGCATTATAACAGGGTAATAATCCTTTTAGGTACCCTTCTTCATCACTCCTGTGACTGAAGTAAGATGTAAAAATTCTAGAGCATATGGTATTACAAATTTAACTAGAAAGTATTAACAATTATTTGTAAATAAATCAGTGATGAGAACATATTTTGTATTTTACGCAAACAGATTTCCAGCTGTGGATAGCCTTCAATCCTCAGAGTGTTCTTGCATTTTATAAGAAGAATGAGGTGAGATATGTAATCTCTGTGGTACATAGAACCTGTATTCTGTTTACAGAATTGAGAGAGTATTGTACCTCTGAAATTGTTGAGAAATTTGTAGAGGGAGCAAGAGAAATACTACCCTTTCCTGTTTCCTTCCAACCTCATGCACAGTACAAAACAGAGGGAGGTTCAGGGAAATGGCAGTCATTGCAGTATAAAATTCCAGAACATAATAAATATGTAATAAGAATGAAGTAATAAAGGTAAGACTGATGTAATCAGATAGCTACTGAGTTTTAATGTAGTTAATTGCAAAAATGGTCTAGAATGTAGTTTTTACCAGCTCTTCTAGGATTAATTATGAATGTATTTGACTTGACATGAGACTTTATACAGGTAGTCACACAAGATTTTCTTCTTTCAATGACTTAAAAGATGTTATAACTTTTTAGAATATTTGCTCTTTGCCTTCCAAGCTACCTACTATGGCTTATTGGCTCCATTCCTACATCTTCACCCTAACTCCAGCTAACTGAGGGGTGTAACATCAGTTGTTACCTGGGAGAGTAAAGACGAATTTGCACTGACCTTGTGTACAAACCTTCTGAATCAGCAGAGTATTTATGAACTTATTAGGAGACAGAATTTCTTACCTGATCAAAGAAAACACAGCTGTTGTGCCAGTGCAGAAGTCCCTGCTTTTCACTGTTGTATCAGTTCATGCCATCTACAAAGGCAAGATACCATTAGTTTTCTTTTTGTAGTTCAAGAAAAGGTAGCATTGTTCATTTGTTTAAGGCTATTTGTTTTGTTTGGGTTTGGTAGTGGGTTTTTGTGGAGTTACAGAATGTAGGTGACAGAGGAACAGGCCTTGGAGGCCAGGGTGACCTTTTGTCTCTAGTTCAAAGAGACCCTGGGACCCATGAAGGTACATCCAGGTCACCAGGGAAGTGGTAGGAGAGCATTGTGGGTTTGTGAACTGCTGGACTTGTCAGAGGTGAGAATCACTGTTTGTTACCTTAAAAGGCATTGTTTACCCGTTACCATAAAAGGTAATACTGTGAAATAGAATAGATAATTGGGATACACTGCAGTGTAGAGTTACATCCTGTTTATCTGATAATATATAAGGAATTTTCATTGTGTAATAAATGTCTTTGCATACCACCATATTGTGAAGTCTGTGACCTTTCTGCTCAATCACTGCAGGCTTCTTTGGATTTTGTTATTTGTTTTTTTTTTAATGAAAGAAAACCATGTACCTTATCCTCATGTGTTACCATCTTTAATTTAACTAACTGATAAAATGCTGCAGTACGTACCTACAGGGTCTTTATGCTGCTCTTTCCAAACAATGTTGTTAGCAGAACTCCTATCTTTGTAAAACACGTGAGTTGTCATTAGAAGCTTTTGACATGCTAAAGAAAGTTACGTGTCCTCATTTTCATTTACAAGATCAACTTGATATAATATAGCTTGCTGTAAACGTGACAGAAACAAATATATATAGAAGAAAAATGTTTCCTGAAATAAATAATTTTTACCCATTCCAAGCAGTTACTTGTGCTGTAAAAGCACAGCAGAAAAATTCTTAGGAACATTTCTGCTGGTTCCAGTTATTTATGGCTCAGCACCAGTGACTTAGAAGCTAATTTGTCCAATAATGAGCTCTCTCTGTTCTGAGATAGATAAAAAACAGTGTTATAATACTCAACACCAGCTACTTGTTTCAGTCTTTGAGGAAGTTGCTGTGAATAGTGTTTGTCTCCAACATTATTTAAACTGATGAATATTACATATGGCTTGATCTTAGAGCTGTGGAACACAAGATCTGACAGGTTAAAATGCATTCCATACAGCTGAAGACTAATAGAGGTTAAGGAGGTTTGTGTGTTGCAATTTTCTTCACACAACTGTAATGCGGTAGTCAAGCTACAAATAGTATGTCTCTTAAAACAAATTGCTTGTGTGTGGAGTATTAGAATAGCACACAAATAAGAAGCCTAGGAAGCACCCTTTTCTTCTTTCCTCCATGTAGCAATGAAGAAGCACAAAGGAATGCAGACAGACATATTCAAGTCCTTAATTGAATATTGTCTAAAAAGATAACATCTATTTTTTTTATTGTCAAATTGTTTTTTCCCTCAGAAGAGAACATCGTCTGTGCTCATCTTTGCAAAGACTTCTGTAATAAACTAAGAGCTGCTGTAATTTTCCACTCTAACTTATTTTCTTCTGTATTTTTCAATAAATATGACATGTTGTAGGAATGTAGTTTACCAAAAGAATCTAACACCAGTTCAGGTTACGGAGGGTCAACCTACAGCTTTTTTATCTATTCCTAAAACAGTCAATTCTTTATTAATAGTGGGTAGATAAACTGGTTGTAAAGAATTTCCAGTGTACTTTAGAATTACATGCAAGTATATAAGCAGCTGTGGTATATGGTATGCCACCTATTTTTGTGCATATAGGAAAATGGTGGTCAGGGATGTACCAAGGGTTGTTTATTTCTCTTTCTCCTCTTAGATTCCTTTTAGATTGGAAGTCTTTGCTTCATAAAAACCAAGACATTTTCAACACTTGATTCCTTGGAGTGTAAAAAAGTTTGAGTACTCTATTTGACGAAATCAGAAACTTTTCCAGAATTTTTTCTCCTTTCCTTTTCAACTAAAGGGTACTTAACATTAGCATGCTAATATTTTGTGTGTGCCACAAAGTGAGATTTGTAGAATTGTGCCTTTAGCAGGAGAGGCAATGTTTTTCGATGAAAGACCCGTGAATCTTCATTCCCCTTGCCATATTGCTTTAGAATGGAACTTAAAGGCTGTGGAAATAGGAAGTGCTTACTAAGCACTACTTTTTTCCCCCAGAATCTGTTCTTCTCCAGAGCCCAATTCACAAAAATACAGTTTTGAATTCCAGCTATCCATTTTCACTGAAAAGAAATTTTTAGTTAGAAACAGATTTTTGTCAAACTGCTTCCAGAAATGCAGCTCATAAATGTCAAAGTTTCACCAGATGAGTCTTGCCTATCAAAAAAGATCACATAAAATTTTTTTAGGAACGGCTACTCGTTTAGAAGGTTCTGCTATTGAGATAGCCAGTCTGGGACGTTGCTTGTAAACCTGGTTTCTTTAGAGAGCACTAAATATTTTCCCTCTAAAGATTGCTTTCCCTTCTGAAATGTAATACAGATGTATCTTAGGATAAAACTTTGAAACTGGTTTGCTGTCTGTATTTAATGGTGCAAGGGTGTAATTCCTTCCTACACACCAAAAAGAACAAAAGAAAGAAAACCCCACCTCTAAAAATCATAGCTGGGATAAAAATTTCTTTCCAGACAGCTCCTAATATTGACGCTCTCATTCAGAAGATAATCCAAGGTACCTGTAGGCCAATGTGTTCTAATATACTGAAGCAATTTTATTAGGCAGGAAAGAAGTATCACAAAAATATTGAGCAACAGTGCCTCTAAGAGGACTCATATGCAACGGATTTCACCCAAATGTATAGGTTCTGGAAGCAAAGCCCTATTTGTTGCACAGGATTACCTGCCCTACTCAGACATGTCAAAAAAGGACACGAAAATTTTGACTAATGAATCTGCCAATGTTTGTCCTTCAGCAGCAGTTATAATATATACTAAACACAAAACTATGTTTCTGATTGCTTGAGAAGTGTTTGTTGAGAATGATCAATGATGCTATCACAAAATAGTTCTTTGAATTCTGATAGAAACTGTAGTGACCAGATTACAATACAGTGACTCGCTTTGCCACAGCATAGAAATGAGGATACCTCTCAGAAATTCTTCTCATTTTTAGGAAGGATGATCATGCTTAGCAAGTCAAAACACAGTCAGTACCAAGTACTGGTTAAAACCACATTCCTCTGTGTGTTGTGGGCTGCACAAAAATCCCTTCTTTTAGAGAATCCATGGAATGATAGTAAGCAACTTATGCAAACTAAAGTCCCCATTGACCTGTCACCCACTGTACTTTAAAATTCAAGTAAGAGCCTGAAAACATAATTTAGGCTTTGCTCATGTGCGAGTTCGCGTATGTACTATTAGTTGCATGTATACTGAAAAGAAAAAGTTGAAATACCTACCAAGAGAAGATTTTGCAAATGTTACATGGCACATATGCTTATTTGAGATTTAACACTTTTAGGGTATGTGCAATCTCAGCCTGCACATAGTTTTGCAATTCAGTAACTGAACAGAACCGCAGGGTTGAGAATGTACTTAAGAGAAGAAAATAATTTAATAAATTCTCATACTTTCTTCCTCATTAAAAATGTTTCTGATAAGTGAATAAATAAACAAATACTTAATAAGGCAGAGTAACTGCACTGCTGTTTGTGAAACAAGGTTTGGTAATCTGTGGTAATGTGAGTGGGTCATGGGGATATAAAAAGTAAAAAAAAAAATAACAAAGCTAATTTAAAAGGTTATTAGGTTTGCTGAGTTACCAATCTTCCTAATTATCAGAACTCCTCCCATTTGGGATACTGGATCTGTCAGCTTTGTAAATAGTCATACTTTGGGATATCAAAAAACGTCCTAGCCTTGGCTGGTAGATTTGTTGAACTATTAACATTTTCTCTTGTGTGGTTTCCATCTAATTTATGAAATAAAAGACCAGAAAGCTTGATAAAGATAATGTTATTTCTCTGTTAATTGCAACATGATTGATTATTTGTCTGCTTTTGGCATGACAAAGAAGGATTGTATCTCTTCTATTCTGCTGTTAGCATGATAACACCATTTCTGGTTTTAATAAAGACATTGTCTGGCAAAGAATAAGTCCTCCTTTAGTAAAGAATGTTAGATGAATAGTAAGAGCAAACATTAAGCTCATTTCATGGAAGGGTAATCACAGTAATTTTGAGTTGGGAGTTTAGTAAGAGTTTTCTCCTCTCCTTTGAAAGTGGAAGCTATGGAAAGCATGAAGTTCGATGTAGCTTATTTTTTCTCATGTGGTTGTGACAAGGGTTAGTAGACATGATACAATTATACCTGATCAGCATTTAGAAGAGGGTTTTTCATTTATGTGCTCCTTCTGTGTCTGTGGGTCTGTGTGTTTGTGGTTGTGTTGGAAGGGATTAATGAAATTGGGTTACTTTGTTTGTATTATCATTTACAGACCATGAATTAGTTCCAGATTCAGAGTACCAGTTATTAACCTTGACATTACCGTCTGTTTTTAAAACATAAGAACTTTTTTATCCCTATGTATACATATGTGTGAACATATAGATATATGTATATATATGTATACGTATAAATAGGAATGTAATTAAAAAATTACCTGCAAAACTCATTTTCACTATGCTTTAGGGAAGGTAATTATTGGGCAGAAGATGAGAACATAACAGATGAGAACATAAATAACGTAATACCTGTAGTAGTGCTGATTGCTGTTCCAAAGACCACATGACATGTTCCCACTCTTCAAGACTAGCCACTCTCAACCCTTGATTCCAAAACTCTACATAATAGTCACCTTTTTCACACTCCTCTGCTTTTTCTTGTGTTTGTAGTGATATCTGTGCTTTACCATTTCTGCTCCATTTAACCATAGTTGTATTTTATGTGTTTTATACTTCTGATGAAACTTTTTATCTTTCTTATTGTGTTACCACTGTTCTCCTAAATCTTGTATTTCTGCAGACAGTCTTTGACATGCTATTGACATGCTGGCCTTTAGTTTTCAAAGCAGTTCCAGTGATGAAATCCATCTGATGAAAAATGTTGAGTGTTCAGTGCTTTTATTTTTGCTCTTATCAGTTTGACATTAAAGACACCTTATGGATGACCTTGTCTTGATTTGGCTTTATCGAGCTATAATTTCAGAGATATTTGGGTGTCAGTATGACTGAGCATCCAGCATTAGATCTACAAAAGTGTATCTCACTACCCATCAGCTTGTTTGAGTGACTGGTGTCTGTGGAACTCACCTTTTATCTAGTCTGAGCTATTTATGCCTGTCTCCATACAGTTGTCTGCTAAGGAAGGAAACCCATACAAGGCAGCATCCTGAATGAAACTGCCCTGGGTTTGTCAGTAAGAAATAACTGGGGTGGGGAGAGGGGGAAGGGGGTCACAGATTTTTTCTTCTACTACAAGATTCACCACCTTGAATTAAGCACTTTAACCCAATCTTTCAATATATGGATAGAGAGGAAGATGCATTCTTGTCTTTTTTTCAGTAGTCAAATTGTCAGAGATGTGGATTCCTTTTAGAGAATTCCAGTTTGTACTGACTGTGTCAAGCTCTGTTGTCCATGTGTTGATGACTGGAATGATTGGAGTACTTATTTAGAGAAGAAAGATGAGGATTTTAATGGTTGCTTTAAATCATATAATTGTAGATTAAGCAAACTGAATTGGGTCTTGGGAAATTTCAAAAACTATGTTGAATACACATCTACATAGATAAATAGTTAGGTACTTTTCAGAATTCAGAGCTGTAAAAGGCATAGCAGGATCTCTTATCTGGTTATTCTTGGAAGTTCCTGATGTTCTATATTTTTACAACGAGAATATATGAAAACATGTTTGGGAAAGCATATATGTATATGTAGTTTAGCATATACATATATGTTTTTTTAAAACATTTATTTCAGAACATATCTTGATCTCGGAGATGTCAATTTCTTCTAAAAATTTGTTCATATTTTTCTGGAAATTAGAGACTATGTAGACAGGAAATTTTAAATTCTGAGATAAGTCACTGGATTTTACAATTTATGGACAGCAAAATAAGAGTTTTAAGTAAATAAAATATCATCATCAATTATGACAATTTTCAAAGCACCAAATATTTATGGTAACTCAAGACATGGTTGTATTCTGTATTGATCAGGGACATGTTGGATTTGTGTAGTTTTGGGGTGGGTGGAAGTCATAAGTTAGAGTTGAAGTTTTCCATATATAACTGACAAATTAAGGAGTAAGAAAATCCAGCTAATTTAAATGTGTTTTAACCCAGTGAGGTACATTCCTCAATGAATTCATAATATTGTTCTAAAACTTCATACACATGAGATTCACCTGATGTGCCAGGTAGCTGGGTAGTCATTCAGGCTGGAGAAATGAGCCAGCAGGAATCTCATGAAGCCAAACGATGTTTAATACCAAATCTTGTTACTGGGGAAGATTAACCAGAATGGGCTGAGTGCTGACCAGCTGGAAAATATCTGTGCAGAGAAGCATTAGGGAGTCCTGGCAGGCAAGCTGGACATGAACCAGCAACATAACCTGGTGGCAAAGGCAGCCAAAAGCCTTCTTAGCTGTAATAGGCAGAATATTGCCCATTGCTTGAGGGAGTGATCTTTCTTTCTACTCAGCTCTGGTGAGGCACATCTAGAGTGCTGTGTCCCAGTCTGTGCTCCCCAGTGCAAGGGAGATAGGGATATTCTGAAGTGACAGGAGAAAAGGGCAGCAGTGATGATATGCAGGGTGGGAACATCTGTCGTGTGAAGAGAGGCTCAGAGAGCTGTAATGGTTTAGCTTGGAGAAAAGGTGGCTCAGGAGTACCTTAGAAAATTGTGTGAATACCTGTTTAGAGGAAGTAAAGATGACAGACCCAGACTCTTCCCAGTGGTATCCTGTGAAAAGACAAGAGACAGCGGGCATTAATTGAAAAATAAGAAATTCTCCTGAAACACAAGAAACTTTTATTGTGAGAGTGATCAGACACTGGAACTGTTTAGTAAAAGATCATGGATTCTTCATCCTTGGAGATATTCGAAACTTGACTGGACATGGCTTTGAACAGCTTGCAGTAGGTGACTGTGCTCTGAGCAGTGGTTGGGACAGTATGATCTGAAGAAGTATCTTCCTACTTAAGCAATTCTGTGATTCTGTAAATATATGCACTGCATTTGCTGCTTATACTGACTGTTCTTTACATTTGTAAAAATTTGTAAATTGGTTGAGAGATAACTTAACTTAGTATGAATAGACCTCAAGTCTGTTTTACAGGTCTCTCTTTACAGGTTCAAAGTTTGAAACAGAGAACTAAAGAGTAGCAGTTAACTTTGGACCGTGAGAGCACTGAGGTACAACCCATATGGTGTGGGTATTTTTATGGCGCCAACTTAGTGCATATTGTCTTAGTATTTAACACTGGATGGCATTAACTTCCATCCTGTGTTTTGCCTACTTTTGTTGGTTGTTCTGTCCTAACTGTAAGTTTTCCAAGGCAAAAAATATTTCTTATTGCATAGTGCCTTGCATTTTCAGGCCTTAGTCTTTTGGTTCTGTCCAATAATCAATATATTCAGGCTGCTACTTTTCTGTATAGTTATGAAGTCACTTATTAGGCATGTAAACTCTTATCACATGTCTATCAATTTGGATGTACTTTGGGTGTGTAGGAATTTAAAATACTAGCTTTGATTTCTGAAAGAATCCTGCTAATGCAACCATAAGAAGTAGCTGTAAGAATATCACTACTAGTATTTTTCTTTGAAAAAGGAAAAAAACAATAACACACCCTGTTTGGAGGAAACGGTTAAAATAAGTTTTGGTGAGGGAGGGAATAATTTCACTCCGAGTGAAATTCCCACCTTGCAACTGGGAATGCTAGGAATGTTGGTATGTCATTCATGCCTAAGTCATTCATCCTCTGCCTGTTTTGAGAAGTAGAATTCCTGTGTAGAGATAACACAGTCTCAGAGGCATGCTTGAGCCTCCTGCTGGGAGGGAGAGGGAGATCATAAAAGCACAGGCCTGTGATAAACTCTGCTTTCAAGAAGTTTTTTGTTATATTGGGGCAGGCAGCAACCCCGCCCCCACCCATGCTGGGTGAGAGGATGAACTGAGCCTCACTGAGCCCGCCCGTGTTTCTCTGCAGCCCAGCATTGTTAGCGAGGTACTGAAATAAATGCACTCTTTGCATTTCAGCTGTGGTTTGGTGGTCACCCTGGTTACCTGCACACATCCCTCCAGAAAACAAGCAACCTGCCCACCATTACAAACCAAACCGAACAATTATCACAAATCCCCCAAAATGTTGTAATGAAGTCTGTTTTACTTAGTTAATAATACCAATACTGAGTACTAAAAATACTGCATTTACTTGATGTAGAAAGGAATGTTGTGCTTCTCTAATATTGTGTGACTCATCATAGTCATGGGGTTTTTTACTGTTCTGCTATGTCTGAGGTCTCACACATAAGCAGACAAATACACCGAGATTCAAACCAGGAATATTAGCACAATTACAAAGCACGTTGGAACATTCACACAATTAAAAGAATAACTTGGCATGCCTGTCTTGTAATGATCTGATTGCTGCTTCTTCAGCAGTTAAGTCAATTCATCAACATTAGTACCTAGTGAGAGATTGACAGCTTCAAGATCCATATGTAATACTCTGAAATTATTGCTTCTACTAACAGGGGTTGGTGCTTTTGGCCTGTTTCCCCAACATGGGTTTTTAGGCTTCTTTCAGAATAAGTCATCATATCTAGAGGGCAACATTTGATTTCATGTAACTGTTGTAAAGATGTTATGTCTTTAAAAATAAAATTATTTTAGATTCACAATTGGTAGGTATTGATTTGTTCTTTTCCACACACAGGTCCAAAGAAAGAAGTGGATAAGCTTCCTAGTTGTGGATATGTATTCAAAATTTGGCTAATGTGCACATATACACATAATTTTTAGTAAAGAGTATTTCTCAACCAGGATAAAAATAGAAAGAAAAAAAATAATGAAAAGAAAAAGGGTCCTTCCCCTTGCTTAAAATTTCCCAATTAATATTACAATTTTACAGTAAGGGATTAAACTTACTCCTCAGGCTTGATGCCAGTAAGAATATTTCCATGTCAGTGGACTTCAAGACTAATTTGCTGTGATTATCAGAGAATTACTTTGTCAGCCTTCCTGTTCACTTTTGCAAGGACAGATTTGTTAATTCCAACTCATTTACTTTATGTGGTATGAAAGGTAAATTCAACAGAAGTGGTCATAAGCCTCAAGCTTTTACTAATAACAGTTGATCTCCATACTGTACTCACAGGATAAAACATCAAACTGTGCTTTAGAAACGACAGGATGCCTAATTCATCAAGCAAGGGCATTATTGCACTGCAGCAAAGGGAATGCTTGTAGCCACGTGCCCACTGAGATATAGCCAAGAGATACAGCAGAAACATTAAATCTGAAGGTTGTCTTAGCAAAGTATCTTCTACAGACATCAACAGAGTAAGACAGAGTAGCCCCTTAGAATTTTGAAGCCAGTGGTACACAGGAAGGACAAACAAGTACATAATGTATGTTTAGGGTTAAAAATAGAGGTTATAAAAGAGAAAACATTTAAGAGCATGTATTCTAGTTCCTGCTATGTTTAGAATTGCATGTGACATAGGAGAAATTCAAGCAAAATGCAGATGAATTATTTTTTAAGTTGTCAGCTCATTTTAAGTTGAGTGTAATTATTCATCTAAGTAGTCCTTTTCTTTAAAATGATGATTCTGTGCGATACTAATATTCTGTATCATCTGATTAGCACTTTCCTATATTCTATAATTAAATTTTTAATCTCATTTTTATACTTAAACTGAATTTATAGCTCTGTTATAATACTATGCAGATGTTATACAAATGTATTTTATATATTTATATATTGTTCATATAATCTGGAATTTTTATTTTTAACTTGATTTAGAACTTTAATGGTCAGTTGCTTGCTTCAAACACTGAGACAGAGAGTTGTAGAAGAAGGAGAAGTATATTCAGTATATGAAGTCTAATATGTGATAGACATGGAGGGATAAAAACAATTATGAATCTTCATTCTGAAGCAAGTGATGCTGAGTCATAGTAAAAAAAAAAAATCTGGGCAAAGATTTTGTGTATATTTCATTTGTTGTGTTAGATATAAGTGGAGAGAAAATGTAGCCAGAGGTTCAGATAGGTCATGACAAGTGTTTTTTCCATTGTTCCTGGTGTTGTCCTGTCCAGTTTCAAGCATATTCAATGATGGATATTTCACAACATACTCCTGGACATAATCCTCCAATTATTTGACTTCTCTCACTGTGACATGTTTTTTTCTAATATCCAATTGAAATTTCCCTTGTAAATTCTGTCCCCTACTTGTTGTCTCTTTTTTTTTAAAATTTTTTTATGTGCATCTTCCAGCAAAATCTGATTCTATTTTCTTCATATTTCCCATTGTACAGTTATGGCACCCTTATGGAGAAGGGAGCAGACAAGATTCATAAATTCTTGTGCTCAAAAGGAACAACAAAATCAAAAGGTCTGCAAAAGCTTGTCCCCCTTACATTCTAGGCTTCTACAGCAGTGGAAGACTGCAATGAAATCTGTTGCAGATTTTCAGGTTTTAGGACTAGATAAACCAAAGTCATTAAGTCGTTCCTTTGGTATCACATGCTTCAGTCCCCTAATCATCTTGGTGCCTATTTTAAGAAAAAACAATAAATCACTGTCTGTCTTGTACTAAGGCACTGGATATTAGACATATACACCCTCCTATAAGATGTTGAGTGGTAGAGAATGATCACTTCTCTCAACCTGCCGTTGGTGCTTTTAGTGTGGAGGTGGATACGTGGTCGGTGTTCTTTATCACAAGAATATAGTGCTGCTCTGACTCAGCTTGTCCAGCAAGACCCCACCCTCTAGGTCCTTTACTACAGATTTAAGTGAATATATCTTAAAAATAAAGTGGAAGGAATTAAATATTCTATTTTAAGTAGAAATGGAATTTTATTGCTGAAAGCAACTGCTATTGTATCTATATGAGGACAGGGAATTTCTATACTGTTGAACACTAGACTTATATGACCTTACCTACAATGATATATGCTCAACTACTTAATAATCCATGAGTGGTAACTGAAGTACTTAAAATTGCAGGAAAAGATAGAAGTACGAACAAAGGAGTACAAAATGTGTCTTAACAGCAGAAGAAATAAGAGACCTGAAAAGACAGAGAAAAGGATGTTGCTCCTTGCAAGTGCTTGAATTGCAGGGCTTGTCAGGGCATCTTAATGTAATTGTGTGCTATATTAATTATCTTTTACCATTAGGTGGTAGTATAATAGCAGATATACTAAAAATAATTTAAATAAATGCATTTATTTTATATATATAAGTTCTATAAAATATAAATTGCATTGCTAGTGTTCTTTCTTTCAGACATTGATATTTTATTTACAATGATACGTAATACCACCTATATTGGCACATTGCTATAATAAAATCCATTATATTAAAAACATGTTTTAGCAATTGGTAGATGGGAGAGAAGATTGTAGAGCTTTCATTATTCCAAAGTGATCTTTATAGGTATCTTATAATACCCTGGGCGTAAGTGTATGTATACTGGCTGTACAGTGAGCAGTGTTAGGATATGCAGATCATGAAGACCAGAAGAAAGTAGTGGAGTAGAAAACTTCAGCAGGAGGTGGATGAGCATATTTTTTAATAACTATCTTCATATCATAGGAAAGTCTCTAAAACATTAGTTATAAATCTCCAGCTTATAGCTTTCCTCCACTACCTGATTATATCAACCCTTGTGGAATAGCCCACAAAACACAGCCCACTAATGTTTTCTTTAGAGTGTGATTTAAATTACATGAAGTCTGAATAAAGTGTTTCCAGTTGTGCTTTGGCCTCAGGAGTAGTAGAAATACTCTTTTTTTTATTACCACATGAAAATAATATAATGACATTGAATTTGTCTTAGTCTAATATTATACTTAGCATTCACCTAAAATAGAACCACGTATTAGACTGGAGTAATACATTTTTTCCTTTTGGATTTAACCTTTTGTGCTACTTTTGACTTCAGACTAGATGCAATCTTTCCATTGTAGTATTTTTTTCAAGCTCCTCACTATGTCTCATGTCTGTAAAATCTTATAGATTTGAAGTGAGGAGAAGAATTGTTTATTTTGCTTATCTCTCATTTATTGTGTAAGAATAAGGTGCATTTAAAATGTTAATTCTTTAGCTCAGTTTTATTGTCATCTTGGTTATTTTTCATCTCAGGTCTGTGAACAAGTCATCTATTTTTAACTTCAGAAGCACTTTTCCTGATTTGTTATAATAATGTAGATTTTGATTTTGTTCATATGCTTTTTGGTCTGACTTTATGAAACAGACTATGCTACCTTGTTTGGTTTGCCGTATTTTTCTAAAACACACACACACACACCCAGACACACACACACACCCACACACCCACACACACCCCCCTCTCTCCCTATGCAGTTTGCTCATTTGTTTGCTTTGTCAATTCAATTACTTGTGACGTAAAGGAGCATAATCTATACATATTCTGATTCTTTTGAAGGCTTTGGGAGTCCTTACTTGACTCAGAATATTGTATTCTGATCCACAGTTTGAATCTGAGATGTGAATCTGAAATGATTATTTTCATGCTGTAATAAGATGAATCTATGTCTTAAGATATTTCTGTCGTGGGAAAATCAGCTGCATCATGTTCATTGCATATCTTGAAATATACAGAAAAGCTAGGCTTTCTTTGTCCATAAGAGAACACTCGGGGAACAGCAAGTTCTCAGGAATATACTAACCTTAGGTATTAAGTACATAATGTACAGACTCACAGAAAAAGTTCTAAAAAGTCAGAAGATGGTAGAGTATCCTTCCTTGGATAAATTAAAAAGCCACCTGGATGTGCTCCTGAGCAACCAGCTGTAGTTGGCCCTGCTTGAGCAGAGGTTTAAGGCAAAAAGAACTCCCAAGGTTCTTCCAACTTAGTCAGCCTCTGATTCTGTGATTTTTGCAGTTTTTCATCACTTCTATGTGGCAGATTATCAGGCTGTTTCATCATACTCTCAATCTGGTTTACTGAGTGGTGAAAGAGTCTGATTATTTTCAGTTTCATATTTAGTTCATATTGATACATATGTGTTGCAATACTTTGTATAATTTCACATAAAGAGATCATCTGAGAAGAAGACAGCAAATTCCTAAATCCAAAATGCTAAAAAACTAGATATGTGAAATGCAGCTAGTATGTTTTTGACAACACTCTTAATAAAAATTTTGACTGTGATCTGATGCTAAATATCTTTGGAAACAACTAATCATTCTTAGAGTACAGCACAGTACACAATCACCAATCTGGCTGTAACAGCTGGGTCAGTCCCCAGCTGGAGTTGCTTCGGCCTTATACTGTGTCACTTGGAAAGCAGAGGGATCACTCACACAGAGGAACAGACTATTAAACACATCTGCCTCTGATTCCTTTTCACTGTTTTAAATACATGCATTTGGCATATCTTGAATAGTCTTGAATTTCACTTCTAGGCATCTATTTATTTAAATCTTCCAGTTCACCTAAGGGGCTCTGTGGTTTCTGTTTGTTAGTTTGCATTTCTTTTTTTCTCCCAACGCTGTGAATGAGAATCCAGTACGTTATCTCCTTTTGTATCTACCTTTTAGGAAGTAGTACACATCTCAGACAAGGTGATACTGAGTATATTGCATAGATGTGTTGCTTGGGGCAATGATTGCCAAGGGGAACCTCATCTACTTACATGAAAAGCACTTCTAGTATTTAGAGAAAAAAGTGTGTTCCAGGAGTTGATTCTTTCTCTATTTTATTTTTTTTTTTAAGGGGAGCATGGTGGGTTACCTGTCCTTGTCCTAGAAAAAAATATTAATAAATAATTTATTAATGCACCATTTAATTTCTAAATATTTTTAAAGTATTAATACTTAATTATGTGGCAGAGGTTGCAACTCTTGTCTTCATTCTTTCTTTATTCACTGTGGTGGCCATTCATGTTCAAGGGATATCCATAAAAAAAACTGGGATACAGATTAGATTTTACGTAGAATCAGATACTATGAATTTTTCCTGATAATTTTGATCATCAGGGAGAATTGTGTTAAAACTAAAAATTTCTTTGGTTTCAGATAAACTTAACTGAAGTCATATTTCAGTTGCTTCTGGTTAGAAAGCATACAGCGCTCTTGCTAAGGATAAGACCCTCTATGATTTTCAGTTCAGTTTTTTAGAAGTATTACAGGTAGTGTATCATGTACTGTTTCTAAACTGATATCTAAAATCTTTTTTAGTGACTTGTACTCAAAACCAAAATTTAAATTCTGGACAAGATCAAGTATATATTATCTTTTTCCACCCAACCTTTTAAATTCTATTATTGTGTGTCCTGCTGTTAAGAAAGGCAGTAAAACTGCAACCATTTAATAATAAAGAAGAGAGGAAGTAGAAAAGAATAAAGCATCCAAGAGATAAGAAACAGGCCTGAAAAAAGCCACTGCATTATAAAAAAATAAATTATACATAGTCCATTATTACTGTCCATTATGTACCATTCCAATTTTAAATGCTTTCTCGCAGATGAGGCAGTTCATTACGCAAAACCCATGAATTTATGTCTCACTTCACAAAACACTTCACACCAATTTTACCTCAGTAAGTTTCCACTGGCCTTTGTGGAATTATTCTCAGTGTACATAAATGTAAATGAGGATACAATCAGGCATTGGGACTGAGTCTTGGTCTTGCAGAGTGAAGCTATCTGCAGAGTCAAGAATGCAAGGAGAATAGTAATTATCTATTGTAGCTGCAGTTCTTTAATGACTCAGGTTTAAACAGGAAAAGATCAAAGAGTCATTGCACTATATCCTGATAAACCTGAAGGCTCAGCAGTTATTACAATCTATCAGCATGATCCCAGATCAAACTCTTCTAGCAGGCTAAACACTGAAAGGTTTGAAAGATTCTCCTGTCCAGCCCAGAGAAGAATTTTACACAAAAAAGCTATGATTATAAGAAAAAACTATATAATATACATATACATATTATATATACATAATTTAGTTGCTGAGAAAAGCTGCACATGAAGACTTTTTACTGTATTCTTTGTGCAACACTTAACACAGCGGGATTCTAATTCTACCTGGAAGTAAAATAATACTGGCATTAGTATTGCATATATAAGGGATGGAACTGGTTCTGTATAATATTCACACTATATGTGAGTTTATATCCCTAATCTTAAGGGGTTTATTTCCCCCATTTCCTTTAATGCAGATGTTTGATGTGATGATGATGATTATTTTTATTAAACTTCTCCCTTTTCTTTTGCTATGAGGATTCACACCAGGACAATGCCAGTAATTAAAAGATGAGTAACAACCTTTGCCTGGACAGAGTGTAGACACTCTTGATGACGCGGAACCTGCTTTTTATAAATATATTCCTTGTGTTAGGAGCTCCTTTGCTCATAGCAAAGTGAAAATCAATAGAAACAATTTCCATCTCCATTCATTATCTACTCTTCACTGGTTTATCTTTTTTATTTTCTGGATCTCCATTCTAAAAATGCCACAGGGTCCAGACAAAGCGAAACAATTAATTTATTCATTTTTCTCCTCTGACTGAATTCCTAACACCCAATTTCTGTTTTAAATTTTTAATGTCTTTGTGTCACTTTGAGCCTGCTACATAAATAAAAAAATATATATTTCTTCATGGGGTGATAAATTCAGAATGTCAACAGCTGTTGCTCTTTTTGGTATAGATTTCAAGCTTTTATCTCTGGGTCGTAGGAGTCAACAAAATGAGGTTAAGTCAGAGCCTGCATACTTATGAGGTTTAGAGAGTATATTTGTGTGACTCTGAAGGGAGCTAAATGTGCTATTATGACAAAATAGATGCAGGAATCTGCATTAGTTGCAGATGTTTATGAGCTAACAGAAAAGAAGAAGCTTGAAAATACGCTGATAATCCTTACTTGCAGGAGACTTTATGAAGTCCTATTCAGTGCTTTGCATGGTATAAAATGTTTCTCTACATTATTAATAATAAACTTCTGGATGCCCAGTCTAGAAACTGCTTTTCTTTGACTCTTCCTTTGTATCAATTGCCAATTGGTAGTTGCGTATTTTTCCTTGGAGGATGTAGGCTTTTTGAAATCAATACATTTACCAGAAAAATCAGCAGAAATATATTTTGATGGAACATGAAGTGTACATGTTTATGATTATATATATACTATAGTTGTATGCAAATGTAGATTTTTTACCATAAAAAAAGACTGCTCACATGATGAATCTGTCAGCTGGAGCTTTCTAGAAGCAATTGGGATATCAGGAGTGCTTGAAATATTATCATTTTCAGTTGTATTCTGTTTAAGCACTAAGATGGTTGTGTTCTAATCTAAAGTTTTTTAATTGTACAATTTCCAGCCGACTGTTTTTTGGTGAGTCATCATGCTACACAGGAAAGATGTGTTCAGGAGTGGAATCAAAGTTAGTGATATGATCTGTGGTAAAAAATTGGAAGAATATAGTCTTCAACATTAATGGGAAAGAATCTACCTTGTGTTCAAGCTTGTAATCCCTGGTCTCCATTGGAAGAATTGTGTTTTCTTTAGGCAACATAAAATCAAAATAAGGCATTAGTAGCAAAAGCAGAGGTTTTGAAATACATGTTTGGAGAATAACTAAGATGATAATATTTTCTGTAAAGTACATTTAAATATAGTGAGATACGCTGCCTTTGGTAAAGAAATCAGTTTTTGTTAGATAGTTGTCCATTATAAAATCAAATTTATGCAACAAAACATTATACTAGTAAAAACCCAAAAATAACATTTCAAAGACACACTAATAAAAACAAAATGAAAACAAACCCAAAGCCAAAAACCAGCACTGAATAAATTTCATTAATATCAAGAAACATCTCCATAGTTAAGACTTCTGCTTTGAGTATATTTTCTCTGTTTATTTTAGCATCTTTCCAAATGAAAAATCCTCTCTGAAATCAATCATTTAAATGTACAGAGAAAGTAATTGCCTCAGATTATGAGAGCCACTGTTTCTAGTTGTAGAAAGAGTGCTAAGTAACAGTTTTCCTCCTCTGGGACTGTTCTGTGGGGACAGTAAGTCACCAGCAGATTTCATTGACACCTCAGTGAGAAACATTGCTCAGGCTATGAAGTTTCCCAGATTTCTGTGGGGATTCTTTACAGTAAGTGTCGACTTTTTATTGACAGTCACGTCAAATGTATAATGGAAGTGTAGACCTGCAGAGGAAACAAATAAGACTGTTCCTGAAACTCAGTGTTACCTAGTCTGGGTGAGAAATAAGTATTGGAATTCAGATTTAACTAAGAAAAGAACATTTTCTTCCCTTTTATGGTCCTTTTGTATATTTACCACTAGTGTCATTTCTGCAGCTGCTGATTACCATCAGATGGGGGTTCCTCCCCAGCTTTTCCTGAGAACTTAGTGTTTTTTTTTTAATCCGTTGTTTTTAAATCTGGCTACATTTGGAAGAAAAAAAACCAACAAAAACAAAAACAAAAACAAACTGAAAAAAAAGCAGTGTTGGCTCATAAGTTCACATGTTAACAATTTCAGAATTTCATTGTGTGAGTTCAGGGAACAAAGGTAAACGCCTGAGATGGAAGGGATGTGCTGCACAGGAGAGGTAAAATTTGTTAACAAGCTGAGGCAACACCTTATGACTGCTACGTAAAGTCACGTTAGATGAAAAAAATGTCCTATTTCCCTTGCCTCCTCCTTCCCTCACCACCCTCTTTTTCCCTGGAGACACGGGTGAACAAACATGGCACAAGGTGCTGTTGTTCCTGCTGCGTACATGGCTCACCTCCTGCCATGAAGTCTATTAACTCCTGATCGTGACAAGTGCGAGTGGAAGCTGGTGAATGACGATGCTCAGCACCTGCCCCATCTGCTAGGCAGATGGTTGCACATATGAATTTATTACTGCATCTATAAAGGACTTGCTCTGTAGGTAGGGAGCTGCAGATGACAAGGTGGGGAAAAGGTGAAGGGACAACATCTGCACCAAGACATACCAGTGTTGTTTTAACCTTTGTATTCCTTCCTCTGTAATCCCTCTGGTGCTCCATTTGTATGGTATCTACTTTTTATTATTATGGGATTTTTTACTTTACTGTCCTTTTTTTTATTTTATTTTAATTTTATCTTCATGCCCAATAATGCACTTTAGCTTAATGGACTTCTTAAAGCTTAAAAAGCAGTCTCTCCTTGTTTTTACTATAAATCCTGCCTTTCATTTGAGGAAGGGAGAAAAGTCTGAATATTGAAACTTGCTGGCTCATTTTACATTCTGTATTACATTTGAAGTATGTAGATATTGTTTATGGAGAAAGGAAGGAAGAAAACTTGGCAGAGGGACTCAGGTCATGCCATAGAGAGTAAATGAAGCATTGTTTTTACTCTATGGGACAATCGTTGAGCTGCTGGATCTGCATCCTAGTGGAACTTTGCAAAACAGACACAGTAGGGGGTAAGAAACTAAGCTTTATGCAACTCTAAATGATTTACTGACATGCAAAACTGTAAATGCTCCGCCCATTAATGAGATGTTTGCTATTCAAAATTCCTCCCTTTCACAAAGTTGTGCATAGACATCCATGTTTTGTCCTCTTATTTACAATTTGTAAGCTGAACTAAATTAGGAAACCCATATCTATAGTTCCCATGAAGATTCTAAAGCATAATTACTCTATTGTAAAGCAAAATATGAAGAAGACAGTTTTAATGTAGGTTGGTTTTATGGCTAAGATTTTTCACAAAACTTGTTTTCAATTTATTAATTTCTAAAATGCCCCAGATATTTGGATTTGTCCTTTATTTTTTGCTGACTAATTGAAAAAAAAATCATCAAGTATTGTAGTTTGGCTTGCTAGATAAGAGAATATTGTCAAAATACAAAAATCAGATAATATGAGACATAAACTCTCTGAATAGTGGTGATTACTTGGTAACAACTTCTCTTTGCCTTTGCCACACTATTCAGTGGCAATATAGCAGTATTTTGTTTTTCTCCTAGTATATAAATATTGGCTACTGGACAGAAAAAAAAGCAATTTTATACACAAAGGAGATAAATGTAACCAGAAAACATTACATATCATGTCTGAAGAGCAGAGTGTTGTGAATAGAGTGAGTGTACTGTGTTGTATGTTTATTTTAAATAATGCCTTTTTCCTGGTGTTATGAAAATGAAGCTAGACATGGTTAAGAGGGTTGGGGCCTTTACCTCAGTATTTTAATCAGGATCCTGTTGGATGTATCCACTTCACCCAGGTGACAGCATGGCAAAATGCACACCCCCCACCAATCACACACACCAGTTAGACTTTACACATCAGCATATCTACAAGGGAGCCCAGTAGGGGCTGGGGTGGTCTCACCTCTAGTTTACAGAATCTGTCCTGCTTGGAGACCTTGATTTCCTGAGATAGTAGGAATGTTTGGTTTCCCTGGCTCTGCAGTTCTGGGGTGTTTAGTCTCATGGCCTGCAGAACACTTACAAAGCACTAAACTAAGTAAAAGGTTTCAAGTATGCATGCTGCTAATACTTGTGGATTCAGAGAACTGTGTAAAAGGTATATAAAGAAAAGACAAAAATCATTCCGGCATCATAAAAGGGAAAATTATTCTTGCTGCTACTGATGACGACATTACAGGCTCCTGATGGCAACATGGAAAATTGTTAGATTGGAGGTCAGTTGTGATCCTTCTTCAAGTAAGCATAACTTCATTGGACAACCAACCTTCATGCATGTCTTTCTGTGAGAAAGAAATATTTTGTTTATGCAGACTTTTGCTTTTCCTGTTCTCCTGTTCTGCAACCTGCAAATCCCTTCACAGCCTGGCATTTCCGTTTTTTGTTTATTTGTTTGGTTTTTTAATTTAAAGAATTTTGCAAATTGTAAATTGGTTATATATATATATGTGTATATATGTAAATATATATAAATATATATATTCATTTATGAAGGACCACTGGAAAAGTTCAGAGTTTTATATATGTAGTGTTCAAAGACTACAGTGTAAAATCTGAAATTTTATAGAATTACAATATAGTTTATGAAACTGACAAAGATTTAATAGCCCTATGAAAGACAAAGGCTGTTTTATTTATACTTATTTTACGGTTTCCTAGTAAATTAACCATTATATAGTCAAAGCTTTTTTTCTAATTACTGAACAAATGAACTGAAGTTTTGTCAAAGTTCCAGTAGGCTTCCTTGGTTCTAGATGTGCTTCAGCATGTGTTTGTCTGGCAGGGTGAGTCTGTTACAGGGTGATTGACCTATCCTACCAAAAATTGATCAGCAACATTATATTTGACCTGTTTCATTAAAGCGATACTTTTCAAAATATATAGGCATGCATCTGGTGATTAATACTTTTCAAACTATCTTGGGAAACTTCATCACATTCAGTGATCTTATATTATGATATACTTCCAGTTTAAATTAGGTATCACTGTAGAATATACTACTCTATTAACAGAAAAGAATTTTTAGTTTTAGATTGATTTTTTCAAGGACATCATGCACCTAGAAATACTCACAAAAATGTACATAATATAAATGTGGTAGCTATTATGAGGGAATAGGTTTTTCCCCAAGAAAATAATGTATAAATGGACATATTAGTTAAAGATATAAATACAGAAACTATTTTTCATTTGTTCTTAGCCATAGTGATGCTGATTTTTAAATTCAGTTTAAGTATTGCCAGTCAAAATGAAAAGCACTGCAAAATATGCAAAAACATTTCACTTCTGCATGTCTTGAAATTGGACTTTCTCTAAGTGCTAGTTTAATAGGCCAAAAAAACCTCAAATCAATAATCCTAAATCAAGTTCCCATTATTGCAAGGTCAAAATGAAAGAAATAGAAGCTTCAACAAAGGGAATTATGCAGTGTTTATTGAGCTTGTATTAAGTGCTATAGATGTGTTCAATCTCACCTTTTGTCTGCGAGAAAAACCCAGTTCTGTCAAAGTGAGTGGAAAAGCCTTTCTTCTTTGTGTTTGCTTTTAAAGATATGGTCTGTGTGGATGGTAAATGGGTTTGACAGAAGAGAAGTAATTCAAAGCCTGTTCACAAGTTGAATTGTTTTACATCCTGATGAGGAGAAAATATCCCTCCATTTTCTTTATAGAGGGCATTAAGAAGCTTTAGCATTAATCTCTTTGGAACAGGTTATCCATTCATATAGTCCATTCAGGCTGTAAGCATCCATCTGTAAGAAGACTGTCAGTTCTCACTGAAAATATGTTTCATGGCATTAAGTAGGTGGTAGGGAGTTTTCTTCTTTACAAGCAGGATGATATATTGATTATCTGAAACAAAATTTGCATAGAGGTGAAGGAAAATCGTTATTACTTGGTGTGGTAAGAGACAGGCATTATGGAAAAATCTATTACACAGTATTAGTTGACAATCATTGATTAGTTATAAAGCTGGTCACATCCATGATGATATCACTCTATAATTACTTTTGTAGACAGAGAAAATAACCCAGACTTTCCAGGAATATGCAGGCAAATCCTACTACTTCATACTCTGCAGCTGATGGACTACTGATAAGTGTATTATAAATTAAATGATATATAGATTTCATGTGGCAATTAAATTTTGGCAGTTGAAAAAATACTTAGTTCATTCAAGGTCAAAGTTAATCCATGTTTCAGTCTATATTCTTTTCCATTAATTTTGGCATTAAAATTCCTCAAGATTTTTGAATATTTTTAATGTTCATTGAGGGTTTTAGAATGATGTTTTAGTTTTCGCATTTGTGCAGATACACTTATAGTTATGCTTATCTCTATGCTTACAAATACAGCTATGTCATTACTTGATCTGTTGCTGAGTCTACAGTCCGGATTTTATCCTCAAGCACACAGATGCTTGTGCTCTTACAGGCCAAGCCTAAACTTATTGGAGGATTGAATCACAGGGTTAATTAAAGTAAAAATGAGAAACATTTTATTTATTATCTTATTAAAAATATAAATAACACAACAAGAGAAGCATAAAAATTTCTAGATGACTTGCAACTATGACCTCAAAATATATTCAAAGACCTTTTAGGGAGATGAGATAGTCCAAAGTTCAGTTGTTGACAATAAAACATTAATTTCATTGTTGTAGGATGTGCCTTCCTGTGGATAAAATTTTAAGTATTCTGTTGAATGTGGTAACATTTGTACATGATAATTAATGTATTTAATTCTGAATCACAATACTTGACCATGGTTTCAAATTGTCAAGTTGTGGAAAGATACCTGTTAGAAGACAGCTCTTAAATCTAGTAGAATAATATTATATTGGTATATAGTGATTGTACACTCAAGAAAAATATATCTAAACAAGAGGTAAAATTATTTTCTTATGCAGAAGGTTAAGCAACAATTGTAAGTATTTCTTTAGAGACCTACTAACATCTCTGCCACTTGTTGTTTAATTCCTGATTCAAGTTATTTTATTTTCAAGACTAGAAATGCTTTCTTCAGAATTATTTCTCAAATGAAACATCTTTAAGGGTTTAAATTATTATTGTGTTAATCTAGCACAATTTTTGGTGGGGTTTGGTGGGATTTGTTTATTTGTTTGTTTAGAAATTTCAGAAACCAAAGCACAAGTTAATCAGAAAATAAAAATATCAAGGAAGATCTAAAAGCCTTTTGTTTTTCCCTGGAGCTAAGAATACAGTGGAATATTTTTTTCCTTTCACCCTTTCTTAATTTCTTGTCCTATGAAAATATTTCCTATATATATGTGTGTGTGTATTGAGAGAGACAGAGAGAAAAGTGTAAACTTCTATTCCTCCTCTCAACTCCTGTTCTCATACATTTCTTCTTGATGCTGTTCCATTTGAAATAACTCTTGGTAATATGAAGAAGTAGTTGGTATGTCAGCACTGAAAATGCATAAAAAAATATTGCACATGTGGGATCTTGACAGGGACCATTTTTGTCCCCGATGAGTAGACCCAGTATAAGCCACCTGACAAGAATATATGTTGTTTTTTTACTGGTTTTAAATTACTAAATAAATAGCACCCTAAGTTCATTCTCAGTTTAATTGTCGTGGTCTCTGGAACTGAGGCTTTGAGACTGATTTCTCTTTGATCATAGCTGACTGGGAAGATATTCAGACACTGACATGCCTTTAAAATTCCTGAGTTACAAGTCATAAGAGTAGACCCTCACCTACACAATATCAAGCATAATGAGGGATCGTGATAGGAACAGTGGACTGAGCACTATTCCAGATTGTGGATCTACTCCTGGGAATAAGTCTAACACTATCTCTCTTTAATTAGTAAATGAGAAGTAAATTTATGTTTAATGTTCTGCAGCTCAAACATCAAAAGGAGTAAACTTTTGTTGCTAAACAAATTAAAAATTTTCTGGTTACTTAGGGGTATTTCTATAGTCTCTCTTTCATGAGAATATAGAGATTTAGACATAGTATATGTTGTGGAATAACTATTTTGAGAAACAACAAACAACTTGTAGCTGATAAAAGCACACATTTTTGTTGAGCTCTAGTTTTAACTGGAATTGAAATATAATTAATTTCATTTTCTCTAGCAGAATATTTTGTTCTATTGTTTTTGTGGACAGTCTTGAAACCTGTACTTTCTTCTTGTGCCTTTATTAAACAAAAACAAATAAGTAAATAAGTGGTAAAGCACACTTATAAACTGGTTTGAAATTTATAAATTTATAAATATATAAATATAAATTAACTATATCCTGATTAAAGAAAAAAAATAACTCCTCCAATAATGACAAAACATAGCAAGATCCATCAGCTGGAACCTAAATTTGGTGGGAGTGTCTCTTACAATGATTAGCCATTGAAATTAATACTTTTAATAGAAGTTTTATTTTAATGACCAACAGTGATTTTGAAAAACATCCCCTTTATTTCACCTTTAAATTAGATGTACTGAAATGCTACGATGTTATTTGGTATGAAGAGAGAAATTTTGTTATCATTGATGATGCACTGATATTTGTGAATTTCATCTATCAAAACTGTAGGTCAAAAATGTATTTAATTATTTATTACCCTTTCTGGATATGTTTGCTTAGCAAAAGAACTATAAAGAATAATTTTTTACGAAAAAAATATGTACTAGTTTTATGAGTTGCATTACACAGTAAGGAAAAGCATTCATCCAGTTTTGGAGGGGAGGGTGGGGGACAGCCTGGGGAGTGTTATTGACTTGTGGCTTTTCTTTATTATTCTGTTTCTGAGCGTAAAAAGTTCTGAATGGGCTCTTTTCTGACTCCTTGTGGTCCCATTCCTAGAACAGATGAAGAGGAACAATCTCTTCCCTTGTTTCCAAAGAGTTATTTGAATAGCATAGAAGTATGAAATTGCAATGAGTTATAGAAGGATTCTTATCCTGAGTCAGGATCTGATTAATTTCAAGAATCTACAAATTGATTTAGTTAAAATAAAAAAATACCAACTATTTCTTTTTAAACCAAATATAAATTTGAAACATTCTTGAGGTCAAGGAAAACATATTCTTTTAACTCTATCTCTTTCTTCTCTTCCTGACTTGGATTAAAAGAAGAAACTGAAAGAGGTGAAATATGAAAAAATATTCCAATACTGTTTTACAAACAAAACTGTTTCAGGCTGAAATTCAGTTACATAGATTGGTCCTAATTCATATGAAACTGAGAAGTTTCTGAACTGTTTTTTTGAAGAGACTAGATCTTGTGGCCTGGTTAGAGGGAAAATTCCGCTTTCAAACCACTTCAAATTGTTCTAAATATTTGTCATGCATTTAATTTGGAATGACTGTGCCTTACTCTGCAGCTCCCCAGTCAGCAGATGAGTCTAAAAGGAGTCTCTGTTCCAGTTACTGAACTCACTATTCATCTGTTCCAAAATTATCAATGATCTATATTCTCAGCCTGAGTTAGTCTTTTGCTTTTTATTCCATTCTTATTTTCCATCTAGTGCAAGTTTTATGAGCTTAACTGTTTTAGATAAGCTTTTACTGATGTTGCTGTGAATTTTCTTTTCATATTTTTCTGCAATCCATAATGAACAGGAAGAATGCTCTTCATATCTGTTTGCAATAAATATGTAGGAAGGTCATACAATTTCATTAAATACCCTGGTGCACCTTCAATTAAAACATAGGAATAGATAAAATGAGATATTTAGGTGCGAGTACAGCTCTATACCTTTTTTTTGTAGCTTGTTGCAGAGGAAACCCACTGCTCCTGTAATAGGGAGCATGAAGCTTCCCAAGAGGTGACCATTACAATCCAATTCCAGTAACAGAAATTGTGCTTGAATTACTCAGGTTAGGGAGACATAAAATTGGGATGCATATCTCCAGTAAGTCTTCATAGGCTTGAATGCCTTCTGCAAGGTCATTGTTCCAGGCAACTATCGTGTTCATTTTTTATCATTTTTAAAACATGGTGAAAGGAGAAGATGTTTCTTTCTCCTGTTATAGCATTTAGAATACTGATGGCATGAGCTGACTTCCTGTTTCTGTCTTTGTGGCTTTAAAATAGTCCTTTAGTCCTTGGGAGCATAACTAGCAGGCTGGTTATAGAGTACACTTGTATGGAATTGTGCAATTTCTTCTGCTGCAACCTTACAGTGTGGCTGAAAATAATTCATGTGATTGAGCACTGGAGCTATATCACATGTCACTGTAGCCCAGAATTCTTACTGTGAGGACAAAAAAAAATGCTTGTGCTTCAAGCCTAATTTCAATATGTATTTTATTATTTTTCATAAGAACAAGAATATCTTCACTAGTAAGCCATAGAGACATACATTTATTCCCATAAGGGCCAGGGGGAGGAAAATGATGAATATTTTTTTATGTAATACAGAACATTCATCAGGTATGAATATGAGTAAGTGCACAAACATTAAGTTCAGAATAGCTGAAGACTGCAAAATAGGGTTATATTTTGAGCAGAAGATGTAACTGAATGTGGTTTTCCAGTGTTATTAATAACCATTGGAAATACTGAATTGTAAAGGGAAATGTGCATGGTGCCACTGTCACTTTTTTTAGCTGCAGATGTGCTCTGAAAATGCCTTGATTGTGCATTGTTGTTGCTATAGGGAATGTGTGAAATGTATGGATTAAACCTCAGCCAGACTTCCAGCTATTTATCCTGAGGCCTGTCTGTTTAGGAACAGAAGCAGATCTCAAGATCATGTCCACTTGACTACCTACTGACTTCTTAGGCTAGCTAAAAGCCAAGAGGCTTTTTAGAGTTTATGATTCAAAGCTGAGTATAAAAAAAATGTAGAGTTCTATGGAAAACAAGTGGAATTTCTTTGTATGCTTTGTATTTACTTGAACACTCTTATATTCTGAGGAATGCCCTGTCCTGTATTCAGTATCCTGATTTTCCTTTTAAAAAGTGCATTTATTTATACAAGTGATTCAATACTTCTCTAGATAGCTTTCAGGTGATTTATTAAAATCTTTAAATCAGAAAGTACAGAAAATGTCCTACTAATTGTGTGATTATTTAGTGTATGTACAATTGTTAATAGAGCAGATGGGAGAATTTAAAATGAAAAACAAAATTTTCAGCATGGATACATAAAAAGTTGTACCGATTCCAAATTTGTTTCAGTTTTGCTTTTGCTTTTTAGCTGCATACAATGTTATTTTAAACCTTTTGATACTTTGATGAACCCAGTCTGTCAGAAATTAGCCAGAAAAAAAAAAACCAAGTAAGCAGATATTGATATATTTACTCGGTTAATAATGATACCTGCTTTGAAAATAGCCATGAAAGGCACCAGTTTTCTGATAAATTAAGAGATCTTTTTACTATCTTTCTATTGAAAGTTCTCTCAAGGTGTTAATATGCAATAATTACCCTTGCGTATAGAATATGGGATATTTTGTGGGAAATACTGTAAGAAAAATATTTTCCTAGAGGGTTTATTTTTTTTTTTGAATTTTGCTTAACTAGCTTTTGACTCATTAGTGTAAGAAAAGGAAAGAGATGAATGGAGAATGTATTGTGTTCTGATAAATACAAAAATTACTTTCATGAGTAAAAGAAATGAACATATAAATATGCAATCACTGATATTTTTATTCTTCGTGGTGAAAAGATTAAGTAAGAAAAATTAATAATTTAACCTACTCTAGATATTCTGCATTCCAAATATTTTTTTGGAATGGAATAAATTTTTTAAAATGCTCCTTAGAATGGCAGTCATAAATTACTTCTTGCTCCAATAAGTGCTCTACATGTTGAATTGGAAAGATTTATTTCACAGACTAAACAATCCAGTTACTGGGATACCAATGCTTCCCAGATCAAAGCTCAGTCCATGGTAGAGCCAGAAGCCAAAGCAGGGTCTCTGGACTTAATAGTTGCTTCCATAGCAAAAAGAAAAACAGAGAGTGTTTAATTTTTAAAAATATAATTAACAGATGTCACATCTGTGGTTTCTGTTACTCACTGTGCTGAGTCCCCATAGTGTAGAAAGTTTTAGTACAAGTAATCATTTAGGCTAATATTTTGTAGGCAACCAAATATAATAAAATAAGGCATTATCTCCGCAAGTTTCAATGACACTAGTTTCTAGAAAGAGTCTAATCTTCCCTTTGTTATAGCAACCCAAATTACCTCAGTAATTCTAAGGATAGAAAGAAATGAGCAAAAAGTAACGGAAAGGGAAATTATCTTCTTCTTCATTATACAGGGGTTTTAAGTGTACACTAATGATATTTTTTGTATATTCATTAATATTCCCAAATGCAATGATACTGCAAACTACCTAATGGATCTATACAAAGAATCACTATTGAGACAATTACTTCTATCCCTTTGATCAAATGAGATGGTTTTTCAGCAGCTGAAGGTCATACATGTATCAGCACATTTTATTCTTTATCATACAATAATTCAGATTGAAAGAAACCTCAGGACATCTCTAGTCCAGCCTCCTGCTCAAAGCAGATTCAGCTATGAGGTCAGAGAAATTATTTAGGTCTTTATGTCGAAGACCCAGTCTGGTCTTGAAAACTCTCAAGGACAAAGACTGCATAACTTCTCTGTTCTGCCCCACTGTCTGTCTGTCATCAGGGTCAAGAGGTTTCTTCTTATATCCAGGTAGATTCTGTCTTGTTCCAAATTCTGCCCATTATATCTTACTCTCCCTCCATGTTTTTGAGCTGTCTGACTCTCATGTTTTCATGACCTTCTCATAAGTATTTGGGGGCTGCTCTTAGGCCCTCCAAAGTTTCCAGCTTGCACAGTCTCTCTGCACAGGGCAAGTGCCCCAAGAGACACTGGTTTGCCAGTGTCTCATAGTGAGCAAGAGATCCAAAACTGGACCCCTGACTCCAGTCTCACATGGGCTGAGGAGAGGTGCTAATCACTCCTATGAACCTTCTGGGTGTGCTGCTCTTGGTACAGCCCGGGATGCTCCTGCCCTTCACTGCAGCCAGGACACATTTCTGGCTCACACCCACCTTGCCATCTAAAAACACCTGCAAGACCTTCTCATCAGAGCTACTCCAAAGATGCTCCACCCCAGCCAGTCAAGTCCCAGCATACATCAACTCAGGGTCTCTTCCTTCTCAGGTCTCACATTTGGCATTTCTTTATTTTGATTTTCATATTTCTCCTGCTGGCCCACTTCTCCATCCTACCTGCATCTCTCTGAATGGCCGTCCTGCCCTCAAGAATTGGTCCCATGATTTGATTTTGATCTGCAAAATTGATGACTGTGCACTCCACCTACCTCCTCCAGCTTACTGAAAAAGTGAGAAAGTTATTTGAAGTCAAACCTCTAGACTTTGTCCAACATCCTGTTCTGATTATTTTCATTAATCCATTATTCCAGTTTTCAAATGGAGAGATGCCAAAATATCTCGCTAATAATGAAAATCACAGTAGGTAACAATAGTACTGAGTTTAAAAGCCACCTTTCCGGCAAGAATGTAAATGAAAAGACTTCAGGATTCTAGCTGGAATGTCTAAAAATAATGAATCCACAAAATGTGTTCTGAAATATTCACTAAACAGGAACTGAAACTCAAATGCCATGAATTCTAATAGAAGCTGGCAAGCTGCACAGTTTGAAATGCTCTATTTTTTCATACCTGAATAATGATGAAAAATGCCTTAGGGTTGATGATGATGATGACGATACTTAACATCTCATCTGAATTATATGATATGCAAAACAATAAGAAAATATATCCTTAAACCATAATTTATCCTTGTGAATTTTCTACCATGGTGAATACAAAATTGCTGTTGAAACTCATGAATTTTTTCCTGAAGTAAGCAAAATTTCAAACTGTCAGTGGGAAAACCAAAAGGAATTAAGTGATTAATATAGAAATTGTTTCATCTAAATGTTAATAGATAGAAACAGTGGCTTCTGTAGAGTCTAAAGTGATAGTGCTTAAAATTTCAGATTTTTAAAATCTGCAATATGCCTATAAAAAAATCCCAGCAGCTTCAAAACCTCTAAATTTGTCCTGTTCAGTTCTTTAATCAGACTATACACACAATGAGGAGCACACTGGTTTTGCGGGTATTCCAGAAAGCTAATTCACGGTTAGAAATCTGAATACTGAAGGCTAAGTAATAGTGATTGTGCATGAAATAATGCTAATTAATGATGACAGTAAAGTTAATTATTCAGAAAAGTAGATTTAAGTACCATAGGAATTTATCTTAGTAGAAGGATATACTGCACCATACATTGCAAAACAAAAAATTAATTCCTACTCTGTAAACCAAGTATTCAAAGTTTTCATATCCCTATTCTATAGTTCCAATATTATGATCAGGATTTTTTAGTTTACTGGATTCCTGGTTTTACAAAGCAAAAGTAAATTTAATCTCCTTAATCATTATGGAAGAAGACAAAAATTCAGGGAGGTGTGACAATAATATTTGTTAAAGTATTATAAATCATTAATATGGCTAATAATTTTTTATTTTAGTTTTTAAAATATGTAATTAATCATAAAATTATTTTTCATTTTTTTGCATAATTTACAGTCTGACAAAATGCTTTATGCCATCAAGAAACAGTGCTTGGATGAAATGCCTCCTCAAATTGTATGTCTCATATTTATTCAATATGCAATTTCTCTCTATAAAGAGATATTTCCTTATGGATTTCAGGATCTCTCCTTACATTATTGGTAAACGACAAGCATGTATATGACTTGCTTTTAATCATATTTGTGGTTTTAGAAATGTTAGCCAAACAGGCTTGGTTCTTACACAGAGGCTAGCATTTTTGTCTTTGCTTTCAGTTTTCTGGATTGATTTCACTATTAACATGAATTAAAAAAAATACCAAATAACTCCAATAAATAAAGAAAGCAACCCAAAACCTAACAAAAAAACAAACAAAAAAATCCTAGAACAGACAGCAACAATAAGAAAGTCCACCTTGGTATGGTCATCAATATGAGCAGCTATGCTTTGCCTCACTGCTTCCTGTATAGACAAAAGATAAATGGGACAATACCTGTTGGTGTCATTTCCACTTTATTTAAAAATAAATTTGCTCCAGGATCTAAAAGAAAAATCAAACATCAATGCAAGCAAAAAACTAACTCTGTTACACAGAACTTGCTTTTCAAGAAATCTCTCCGGATAATCCAGTTTAGAGCAGCATTTTTTGTGTTGTTTAAAACTGTATATTATATAAATTTTCTTTCTCTGTCTATGTAGTCAGTTGAATAAGAAGTAAAAACAAATTTTAAAAAAAGACAATAAACACCATCAAAATTTAAAATACTGTTACAGAAAGCCTATAGCTTCATTCCTCTGTGTTCCTCAGATTTAGAAATGAAACTATGTTTCATAGGAATAATTTGTCTCTACAATATGATTTGGTCTTTGGGTTTAAAAGATCAGCTGGCTGAGTGGGCAGCTTTTCGACTTGTAGAAGTAGAGGTTGTTGAACGTGTTATGATGAAGAAACAAATATTAATTCTGTAGAAATTTAAACCTCCCTTCTTCTCTGCCCGTACTCAGGATTAAAGAACAGAGTAACATACTTCCTCCTTCACCTGGCAAATCTGAAGCATACATCTCAGAATTATGTCTGAAGGTGTCAGTGTTCACTAAAGGTGAGCGAGAACACCAGGAACTGTGCAAGTCTGATCAGGATTCGTTTGCTAGTTAGGAAGTGATTGGCGGAGAAAGAGGAATTAAGCACTCAGGCTCAGAGAAACCAGAATGAATGTACAGCCAAGATTACCATCTGTTGAATATGAAATGCTTGGATCAAGACATTACAGATACATTTCCCCAAACAGCAGGGGAAGCAGTCTTTTTTGGAAACACTATCACAGCAGAGTAGGGAAGCATTAAGATAGAAGCAAAAAGCTGTTCACTAAATTTTGGAGAGCAAATTACTTTATTGATGCAATTGAACTGTATTTAAATTGTGCTGGATCTGTGAAGGACTTTACAATTTACCTCTGAATTAATAATTTGGATTTCTGACACGTACTGCACAAGCTACTATTATTAATAATAATCATGATCATCATAATTAGAAGAAGGAGTTTTGGGGGATCCCATCCCAAGTGGCCTTTGAGCTATGATATGTGATCTTTTAGCCTGAATAAAGCCAGACATTTTTACCATTTTCAAACCTCCTTTTCCTGAGCAAGATGACCTTTGACAAACACTAAAGCAGTGAAAGTTATTTTACTTCCATATTCAAAGAATTTTTGAAGAAGGTAGAGGGCAACTGAAACTTATGAGGGTAATAATCTATGCAATTACTCTTTTTTACTTTCCTTCTTTAAATATAAATTGGAATGTAGCAACTAGGACTAGATCATCATCATCCAAAATTAATCTCATCTGTGCAGCCAGCAGCCCACAAAGTATCAGGAACATTTGGACTTCCAGAAGGATTGAACAATCTACATTGGTTCTTTCAGTTCTTCCTGCCCTGCAGTTCAATTTTTAAGAAAAAAAAAAAAAAAAAAAAAAATATTAAGAAACCACTGCCTTTACCTTTGCTGAAAGCACCACCAAATAACTACAGAAATGTAAAAATATGAATGGGGGTGGAGGGTGTGATATACTTTTACTTCTTCAAGGTGTGGTGGGTTGACCTTGGCTGGACACCAGGTGCTCGCCAAACCACTCTACTGCTCCTCTTCTGGCTGAACAGGGGAGAGAAAATAAGATGGAAAGAAATTCATAAGTTGAGATTAGGCAGTTTAATCAAGAAAAAGTGGAAGTTTATATGCACGTAAACAAAGAGTGCATGTTTATTCTCTACTTCCCATCAGAAAGCAATGTTCAGGGTAGCAGGGCTTCAGCACATGTAGAAGGCAAACACTGTAAACAACAAACACTCCCTCTTTCCTCCTCCTCCTTCCCTTAGCTTTTATATCTGAGATGACATCACATGGTATGGAATAGCCCTTTGGTTATCCTTTTGGGTAGCTGGCCTGGCTGTGTCCCCTCCCAGCCCCTTGATGATATTGAGACAGAACTGATGCTGTGCCAGCCCCGCCCAGCAGTAACTGAAACCCTGCTGTGTTATCAACACCCTTTCAGCTACCAATGCACAGCACAGTACTGTGAGGGTAGTTATGAGAAAATTAACTCTATCTCAGCCAGACCCAATAGACATGGATTTTGAATGTTCTGCCATAATCTTCTATGAAATCTAGGTAATTATGATCATTGAAGCTGGAATGGAGCAGGTTAGAGCTGGTTGGAAAACTATTTTCAGACCAGTTGCTGAAGTTTTAGTGTAATAATCTAGAGAGATTTGTCCCAAATCTGGACTTGATAAGCAATTTCACTTAACAGTGGAATAAAGAAAGTTGTACTATTATTAAAAATCTAATAATATCATTCTGAGAGGGACTTGGAATATTTAGAAGATAGGAATAGAAATTTAAACGATCTTGGGAACAAAAAAATTCCCAAAGCAAATAACAAAAAACATTGTAAAGGTATATATAAAGAGATTGGCTATGAGATATATGATGTATTTTGTCTACTCTACTTTTATTAGTTGATCAAGTAAGGTGTCATCATTTTTGTGTTCCTTTTTAAAGAAAATTCTTAGAGAATTTGGAGAAGAATAGCAAGCTTAGAATACTAAGAAATATGTTACAAGAGCAGAAACTGGAAATAAATGGGTTTATTCTAGTCTGGAGAAGTGAGAGATAACTTAAGAGACAAGAAAATAGCTTTCAACCACACAAAGCCATGACAGAAAAAGTTCTGACTCGAAGAATGAGGCATTTACAGTTTCTATTAGAAAAAGTACTCCAATTACAAAATTAAGCCAGAACTAAATGACTCAGGAAAGTCATTAAAAGTTCTAGAAATGAAACCAAACAATTTCTAATAAAAGTCCAGCTACATGGTTTCTCTCTTGCAACAAGCAGAAAAATGTTTTTTGAAAAATTTTATATTACAAAATATGTATGTACTGATTAAAAATTGTAATTCTTTAAAATTCAAGGTAAACAAAAGTCTTCTTTGTACAAAGCATTAAGGTACATTTTATCTAAATATTGCCAAACACAGTGTATGTAATGCTGTCCACAGATAAAGTGAAATTATTCTGTTGGAAAGGAAGGATAAAACCTCTCTTGTAAGTTTCAGGAATAATAATCTGTGACTTTGAGCTGAGAAAAGTCCAACTCTACCTTACTTCTTTTTTTTTTCTTTGTACAACAAACCACATCCTTCCCCTTTTCAATTTATGCTTTTTGTACCTGAAGAGGGAGGAGAGGGGATAAAGGACTGTAAAAATATGCTATTGATCCTATATGGGTTCTTTTTTCTAGAATATACTCATGCAGTAATAGAGAATGCTTCCTATGGTGAAAATTTTGGTGAACTGCACAATCTAGAAGAGCTGCAGAGCTCAAACTGCAGAAAATATCATTTGTAGGCAAAAGCCCTACAGCAGAGAAGTCATAAGCCAATTTATGTCTTTAGGTTTAAAGTTAATTGTGGAAAATGTTCTTCATTACACAAAGATCTGTTGCTTGATATTGCAATTGAACAGAGCTGAAACTGTGGCTAAAAGTCAATGTTTCTCATGTTTTGGAATAAAAGTCCTTTTCTCCAAAATTCAAATCATGTTGTCACCACAAGGTTGTTTACTTTCATTAGAGATAATGAGATATTTCAGACTGATCTTAGTTGTAATGCTTTCTCTTTGTACGACAATTGCTGAAATAATGCAGACTGTAGAATATCAAGGTGGTTACTGGTGGGAAAACTTTTAAACTCAGGATCAATAGAAACTCTTCTAGCTGGTGAAAGAAACCATTAAATGTTAATTCCAGATGATACTGCAGTATGGCAGGCAGGAGTTTTGCTGGCTGGTGGCTGATGGGAAAGTTTGAGTTTGTTCAGAGTGGACAGAGAACATTTCTTCTCTGAGGCAGTCTCAGTATCTGCAGCAGTGTGGAGCCAGCTCCAAGCTCATACACCTCCTCAATATGGATTCTTAGTGGCTCAGTGTGGTATTAGCCCTGCTGTTCAGCTTCCAGTGAATTCAAAAGTGTTGGCAAAGAGAGGAAAAATTTTTCTGTAACACAGAATACAGACACATTTGAAGACAGAAGATTTGTTTTACTTAGTTCATCAAATTGTCATAAAAGTCTTCAGATTTTCAAAATGCAAAATTTTGGTGCCATAATAACAAAATCAACCACTCAACTGATAACGTTTTTAAATATGTCATGATTTATATCTGTGTGTACATAAGCTGTAATATTATGACAGCAAGATTTTGTTTTTCTGTTGTTGACATACCCCTCTTCAGTTTATATAGTATTTGGTATTAAGAATTTGTAGTATAATTTAAACCCTTTATTTTATGAACTTAGAAATATCCATAAGTGTCTTCTTTTCTTCTTTAACAAAATTTTGTTTATTAATAACATTTTATTGTTTCAAATAGTTTTACTTCACAATTGAAAGGGCAGACAGCTGATTGGACATAAAATATTTCCTTTAGGCAAAGGAGATGCATGCTTGCTTGTTAGGTTTCCATATGAGTATTTGCCATTACCAATATCATGTACCATTAAATTCACATTGTTAAAGAGCACAGAGAATGAAGTAAAAAGCCCAGAGCAAAAACTGCCTGGTGGCATTTCTAAAGAGTAATGTTTTATGATAGTGGGTCATGGGAAGAACACTTACTAATTTCATAGCACTAAACATTTTTCTTACTACTGGAATTACCTATGAGCATTACACTTTAGATTTCAATTTACAGCTTGTTCTTGATTCAGATCTTTATCTGGGGTGAGGAAAAAAGTGCAACTGGTTACACTAATGGAACAGAGGCCTCATTATGCCAAAAGTGTTGCCTGATAACTCTTTGTAACAGCTGTAATTAATAATTTCCTGCTTTTATTTTCATCTTTGCAAAGTTAAAAATAGGGCATCTAAGTCAATAGAGCTGGACTCTGTGCCAGTAGAAATGGAAGAAAATTATACAATGAATGACAGCCTTCCACCAAAAATTATTTCTTGATTTTTTTATTTTCTAAGTATTTTTGTTAACCATGGGGTATATTGCTGCAAATTTCACATTACAGTATGTTATCTTCTACATGCAGTGTCAAGCAAAGTGAACATATGTTACTTTGTAAGCAGAAAAGAGATTACACTCTTGAAAGAAGCTTATCAAATGTGATTTGATCAATCAATTTTCACAGAGATCCCATGAACATAAGAAAGAAAAAAAAGTTGACTATATACTTTATTCATTTTACACACAGTAGTCAAACAGCTTCTCATACTTTGCTCCTCTGGTAAAAATCAGCAGGAAAAAAGGTAAAACCTCTTTACTTAGAGTATCTATATCTATCTATTTCTCATCTCAAAATTTACAACTCCTGTTCTCAAGTCTGTGACAGTTTGGAATTCTCAAAATGTTGGAACTATATAGCTCTTTAGGTCAGTAGAATAAAAGTTTTTTAGATGAAATCCCAAAAGAAAATATATTATCCTGTTTCTTTGATATTGTACTGGTGTCTTGTAGTTTTATTGACTTGTTGTGTTTTATTGAGTTGCTCCTGTATTTTATTTGCCTCTTTTGAAAGTAGTATAACCTGATCTTTATTTCCTTTTTTGATTTCTACATGCCATGCAAAAATTATAGGAAAAGCAACAGCAAGAGAGGCACTTTAAGTGAATAGACCAAAGTTAACCATCTGTGAAATGTCTGGAGTACGATGAAAGGGATGCTTCAGAAGGAGTTTAATATGGACTGGTGTTCCATCCCTTCCTGCCATTCAGTTTTATGATGTACACAGTTTGCATTTAGATGAATCAGCTTATTTTGTGTGACTGGACAGAAGGGAAATCAATATTTTAGTAGTTATGTACTTATAACATGAGAATGTTTTTCTTTAATATACATCTTTATTTTTGTTTCTCCATCCTGCTTCACTTTACTGAAATCTTATTGCTGTGTCATGCATGAGCTTTTCCATGTGCTCTCCTTTGGAGGACACAGTAGGAATAAACTGTGAAAATCACTGTGCAGTGCAGATTCTAGTTCAGCAACTTGTTTTAAAGAGGTCATGATATATAGTATCCTATCACATATACTTCCAACACTTTACAGACAGCTGTTATTGATGAAGTTCATTCCATTATTCTCTGGATTTGTCATTTTAAGGTAGAGATATCAAATTCACCATATAAAGCCTTTGTAAATAAAGATTACATGATGATTAATATGATTGAGGCAATGAAGAATTAGTGGGATTCTCCGTGGTGATAAAAATATAAAAGATTACCTGCACTTGTGTGTAGTGGTGATCTTTCCTTTTTAACCTTTGAAGTTCTGGGTTGCAATTTTCTGGTTGGCTCAGCATTTGCACCTTCAACTACTTCACCACTTTTCTCCTTTGGTTCCTTTATTGCAATCAATAAAAAGAAAAAAAGCTTGATTTTTAAGGCAGCATACAAAACTGTGCAGAGTGTGTCAACCTATCTATGGGATTAGGGTCCCACAGATGGTCTCTAAATTCTACATACTCCCACTGTCTATTTCAAGTATCTGGGAGACTGGGGTTCCACTTTTAGTTTGTGTGTTGTCTTGGATTACAGTTTTCAAGACAGCTCATGCCCTAATGTTAAAGCAGTAGTAACCAAACACCAAGACACCAGTACTGTAAGAAGAGCAATCTGGAATGGACTTTAGGTCTGTTCCTTGAAAACTGATAAGACAGAAAAGTAAAGTTATATGTGGCACTGAAGTGGATTTTCCTAGGTAAACCTGAAAGTCATTTGAATTAATGCCTTGATTCTTCCCCAGAGTTAAAGAAGTAACAAATAATTTTGATCTGCCCAACGAGCATGATATCATATTGATATCTCCACTAGAGTCTCATTGCCAAATTCTCAAAGGGTGTCTGCACTCATTGCCAGAGCTTTTGAACTCCGATCAGATAATGTGCATTACATTTCAGTTTAGAGATGCACCATTTATGTTTCACAAGTACTTGATCATTTATATTCTTGGTTTCTGAGTATATCTGAATTTCTGTTGCCTTACTGCTGATATTCTAAAGGGAAGAAACTTCAGAATAGTTATTTCTTCACTGCCTGTTTTTTTAAAATTTTGTTGTTGTTGGTTTGGTTTGGTTTGGTTTGGTTTGGTTTGGTTTGGTTTGGTTT
>JAHLSL010000015.1:14486457-14566371 GCA_025920805.1 Petroica traversi | reverse complement strand
TTGGTTTGGTTTGGTTTGGTTTGGTTTGGTTTGGTTTGGTTTGGTTTTTTCTGCTATTTCTGGATATGCTAGAAAAATCAATGAAAATCAGAGATAAGCTTCAGAAATGAAGTGCCATGATGTACTATGAGGAAGTGTACAATTTTCCCTTTTACTTTGCCTAATTAGTACATACTGATATCCTGAAATGTTCATCATTTGCATGGAACACCTAGATTGGGAACCTGGCATGAAGAGATCTTAATGAAGCACAGATAGTGGCAGGTACCAGATCTTTACTATGTAATTATATTCACAGCACTACTCAAGTCTGACATGTTTCCATGCACACTCCCTGCATTCACTGCAGAGTGTAGGGAGCAAAACTTGTTTTCTCATGGGGCCATTTGAGTTTTTAAAGGTACAGACATGAGATGTAACTATCCCTGGGCTTGAGTATTTTTTTATTTAACTTATTTTTTTCCCCAAGTGAATACTTTCTACTAGCATGGGAAAAGCTCTTCCATGTGACGTGCTTGGACTTCTCACACCTGTTTTCCCCTCTGCCTTCTATGTGGGAAGCATTTTCTTTTCAGCATCCTTAATACTCAAAGAAAATGCTGAACCACAAGGAGGCAAATCTGCATTGTTATATAACAAAATCATGTTACAGGAATTTGAACAAAAAAAACCCTATGTAAGCAAACAGTAACCCCTCTTCTTTTTTAGATACATACTTTAAAAAATGTATGTATTTTTAAAAAGCTAAGTAAACAGTGACAGATGCAGAAGAAAGAGAAAATTCTGAATACTGGTTCCATTCCCAATTCCCAATAAGAAAAGTTGAATTTACTTATGTAATTAGAAAGGGCATTCTGAGATCTCTTCTCACACTACATTTCAGAGAATATTTCCTGAAATCTTGTTGCAAACCTGAATTTTCATACCCGTCTCATATTTTACTTTAGTTTAGTTTAGTTCAGTTTATTTTAGCTTAGCTTTGTTTTACTGATAGGAAAGGAGATGGGAAAGAGGTGAAAACCATAAGAGAAGTCCCTGGAGAAGGCAGTGTTCTTTGCTTAGCTAGGCTTTTCCTAATGACAGACAAGGCATTGCCAAAACATAATCGGTGACTGCTTGAGACATTAGTCCTTATGATGAAAATAGAACCTGCTTTATAGCAACAAATACAAAAACTGTGAAAATAATTGACTTATTTAGTTTTACTTTGTTTTTTCTGAGTGCAGTTGTTATGAATAATCAAAGCGGAAAATGGGATTCAATATAGACTTTGCATATATTACTTTAAAAAAAATGGATCATCATTTAACATCATTGATTAGACATTAAAAATGGTTTTAAATGTTGCAGAAAAAGCTGAGTTTATGCAATAGAGAAGAACTGCAGATCAGTTAAATTATTAAAGGTGGGGTAGTTTTGCAGGGTTCCTCTGCTTGTACCCTCTTACACAGTCAGCAGCAATGGCGAGACAGTCACAGTCAAAGTCCACTGATCAACTTAAAAGAATTTTCTACTATTAGAATGTAATGTTGCAAACAAAAATGAAGCTTCCATTTTGAAAAAGAGGTGTTTGAATGCTAAAAAAATTATTATCAAGGGAGAAAAGAAAAACTACAGGATAGACTAATCTGTAAATAATTTAAGAGACAAACTAAAGTAAAATTCAGCAGATCTGAGAAACATGCATGTCCTGCTGATAACACAGGAATGACTGACTGTTCTCTAAAGAGAGCTTGGGAGCAATTCAGTTCATTCTAGAGTGTAAAGTGAAAAATGAACCTGAGAAAAATGTTGGAACAGGCAACATTTATTTTCTCATTTATTTGAGAAAATGGAAGATAAAACCTTAAAAATAATTAAACATAGAACCTAGGAAGTAATTATTGCTGTTTCTGATAAAATTTCGCTGTGGAATAACATGATTGTTTTATTTGCTTTGTTTGCTTTGTTGCTAAAATGGTTGGGGTTTTTGATAAGTATCTGGACAATTAATTAGTATTATTTCTTCTGAAAACCCACATTAAATTCAATAGGAAGAAAATGTCTTCAGTATTAATTTCATTTACAAGCAATGTATGTGAGGGTTTTATATGTGACTGTTTACAGGATATTGATCTAAAACTTCTCCTTTCTCTGTTTTTTGTTGTGTTTTAACCCCCACTGGCCACTGAGCCCCTCACTGCCACTCACTCATCTCCCCAGTGGGATGAGGAGAGGATCAGAAGAGGAAACGTGAGAAAACTCCTGGGTTGAAATAAATACAGTTTAATAGGCAAAGAAAAGTCTAGCACATCTTTGTGCTATTACGGTGGTTTTACCTGGGATAGAGATTATTTTCTTCATGGTAACAGGTATTGGGCTGTTTAGGATTTCTGTGTGGAATTTGATAATGAAGAGAGTTTCCAGCACAAATCCAAAACACAGCCACATGCTAGTTACTGTGAAGAAAATTAATTCTACCCTGGTTTAAAGCAGCACAGCTTTCCATGGAGTTTTTGAAAATTTTTGGAGCTTTTTTTCCCCCCCTGCTGTTACTATTTATTTATTTATAGTAAGTGCGGGTTTTTTTTAACTTTCTAAAATAGGTATCTGGAAGTTGACTTTTTTTTTTGCCTTATATTTACTTAAATATATGTACTATAACACTAAAAATTTGAAAATGCACTTATATAAACTAATTTATTCATAGGTAGTCAAAGTACTAGACAAATTCTCAACTTTAAAAAAAGGAAAAATAATATTGAATTTAAGATTTTATTTGTAATTGAGATGAGCAGCAGAAAGAAGGTATAGAAATCTGAAGCTGGTCAGTTTCAATGGAACTAACTATGAATTTGGGTCAGCAATATAGAGAATATGACATTATAATTGAGTACAATATTCTTCTTTCTCCAGTTTCTGTCAATTAAATCACATGTAGAAAATTCATGTGTAACAGACCTAAAATAGTTGATTCTTAACACAGTAATTTATTTACCTATGATCCTAGTGTCATAATGTCAGAATTTTTCAGATTAATTTTACTAAAAATTACTGTACTGAAATTAACAGATCATTCTTTCAGGTCATCAACTACTTATACATATGACCATAGCTGAAGGATTAAGGAAAAAAAAAATCCAAACAACAAACCAAAACCCAGTCTTCCACAAATATTTCAGTGCTGGTTATCAGAAATAAAAGTATTGTATTAACTGTACTAGAAAAAATGTTAAGTCAATTATAGTCTTGCAAGATTTTAAGAACTAAAGTGAATTTAAACTTGAATTGTCAAAGCAAATTTTACATGCATTAACCACATAGCTACATCCATCCCATATATTTAATTATACATGGATTTTGAACCATCTTCTTCAGAGCAGTGTAAAATAAGAGTTTTCCTGCACTACTGTTCATAGGCATTGCTCTGTATTACACATGTAAAAAAACTCAGCTGATGTAATCAAAAGAAGAACCTAATGTTAATATGCTTTCATTCCTCTCCTGGAGACATGTATTACACTGAATAGACTTTACCTCAACTCCTTGAATGCTTAACAAGTCAAGTATTTCAAGTAATTTAATGTTAAAAGATTGCTTATGCACATCTCAGCACATTTGATATTATTTTACTTACAAGGATATGCAGAAAAATGTAATTTGGAAAAGAAGGTTGGAATGATGGCATGCTCTGGAATGAGGAAAATAATTTTAAACTGCAATTAATAACCCCAATTTTAAGACTATATTTTTTCCAACATTGTCAGTTATGAAAGCTTAATGCTGCAAAATTATCATCCATTATTAATGCAGAAAAGCTTAAAGCACAGTGGAAATAAAATTTCTAACAAAACAAAATTTAGAAGTTTAAAGATATGTTGCACTTATCTTTAGCGATAAAAGTTTTTGCTTCTTTGTTCAACCTTCTCATATGCTGCTTCAGATATATATGTTCAAGAACATTTCTAATCTTATTAAGGAGAACTGAAGTGCAGCCTAAAGCAGATTTTTAAAATTCAGCCAGTAATATATCCTCTATCGCTTACATTTTCTTGCATGTGTGCACTAAGACCACAGTGAAATGATAACTCTGTTAGTAGCATTCTGCTCTGAATAAAATGACATTGAGGCAAACATTTCTTGGATTCAGGGGTTTGGTGCAGGGTCACATTCTCGGGATGTGCAATTATGTCTGTTTTAAATTAATACTGTGCAGTAAAGGATGAGAAAGAGTAAAGAGAGAGCTGCTATGTAAGTATGGAATAAACAGCTTATGATTTCCTAAAGCTTATACTATTGATACAGAACTTGAAGACTGAAGAGAAAATGGGAAATTGTTGAAAGATAAATTCAACACAAACTGTGAGGCAGTACAATGCAAATTTAATTCACCTTAATCAGAACATTTCATTAGAAACACACAAGTTTTTAATGGAAATATTGATAATAAGATTTATAGTTCAATACCTAGATAGGATTCCATGTTATTATAGGTGAAATTTACCCAACGTGAAATAATTTCCATGTCTGAACCAAAACAAAGATTTGAAATTCTACATTCCTACATCCCATGTTAAAAAGATTAAAAAGAAAAAAAACCACTTGGTTTGTGCTGAATTCTTGAGACAGAAACTAAAAATTAACAGTAGAAATATATTGTATCCTTTCAATATATGTTTCTTGGAGATTTAGCTAAGGCAATTGTTTCATGTTTCTATTTGTTCTGTATGCTCACAGTTACATATAGATGGTGAAATTAAGACAGGAATGAATTGGATTTTTTCTATAGTAGACAGATAATGTAGCAATAAAACTTCTGTGTCCAGTCCATCTCACTGATTACATTTCCTATTCCATTTTTCTCTTTTCCTTTAGATTAGCATTATTTGTGTATAAAAATACATTACTCTGAATTCTATCTTCCAAAGCATTTTAAGTAGCTACTTACTATGATTTAATTTGAGAGACTCCTGTGCCTAATAAGCTTTCCATTTAAAATCCGAGCTTTGAGCTTTATAAAAGCTACGTGGTCTACATGTAAACACTGTGTAAATAGCATCTGAATAAAAGGCAGGGGCACACATTAGGAGCTGCCAGAACTGTGTCTGTTGTGACTGCCCTGGTTGCTGCCACTGGAGCAGCTGAAGAACAAAAGTACTGATTGACTGGTGCCAACTCAAGCGAAAAATACGCCAGCATAGTGAAAAGTTAGAAACAAACACAGAAATAGGTTATAGGAAGTGTGTGTATTTGTTGGTAGAGAAACAAGAGAGAGACATTTAAAATGGGGTTGTGAAACATGTTTTCTTGTGATTTTATTTAGTACAGGAACAGAGAGTCTTGTTCTTAGATTTTGTATCTGTCAGATGATACCGCCACACATGGTTTTACAGAATCTGATTGCTATGTTGCCTGAAAGGGTTTGGTTTTTTTTATGTTTATACATTCTAATATGTTGCTAAACATTATGACTAAAATGCAGATTATTTCATGTGCTGTAATACAGCAGAAATGTGTTTATGGCAGAGGGGCTGTTTTGTCTAGTAACTGATAAAAATGGATATGGGACTACAATATTCAGCATACTGTCTGGAGAACATTTATTTATTTAAATGAGAAAAATAGTTCTTAATTGCTAGTTATGAATTGAAAGCTTTTAATGGCTTTTGCCTTGCTGTCCAATTTTCTTATTTGATGGAAAACTGCATTTTGTATTTATTTTCTCTAAGCAGCAGATTATGTTTTACTCAGTGAAATTGAAAGTAATCAAACATATGTTATTGTCCTTAGGTAAAAAATAATGTTTTATTTAATCAGGAAATTTCCAAGGAAATCTGAATTTTAAAGAAAAAAAGAAAGGTTAGAATTCTGAGTTTTTTTAATGAGATAGGTATGTGTCAATTTTTAGGCATATTATAGTGTTCAGATACCATGCCTTTCATAAATGAACCTTTATAGTAAATCCATTAAACTATGAGTATAGTAACAATGTAATAAGGCGTTCAGACTAACCAGTGATGAAACTACCACTACCTTTTCTTTTATTATTTTCTTGTTTTTTATCTTTTTTTTTTTCACTTTGTAGTAGAGAAAAATGGTAGAGATTTAAGAGTACTTAAAATCTATTGTCTATCATGTAAGTTGTGGTAGCACGGTGCAGCTCAGACACAACGAAGGGATAGAAAAATAGAAAAAACAATTTGTGCAAAAAAATTTGAAAAAATATTTCAAGAAGGTGTGTGTGATAAAATGGACCATTGAGATGTTGATTTTTCCCAAATGGGAGAAAAGCTTTGGTTTTAAGGAGGAAAAAAATGTCCTAAACATCCTGAATTCTTTTGGAAATTAAACAGCGAATGTAGTCTTTGCTTACAAATACATTTTAGGGCCTGGAAAACTGCACCAAGGTCTCAAAATTACTTTCCAGATTAGATCTTTCTGTTAAACTAGGGAAATAGATTAAAACTGATTCTTTTTCAGAAATGATAATTTTTTAGTAGAGCAGACCTTCTTCATTAACTTAGAAAGTAGACAAAAGGGGAAAGGTACTGCAATAGGTATACTTATGTGATGACAGGCTTTCCAGTTTTGTATGTTTCTGGTACACATAGTCAAAACAAGCTCCTCCAAGGAGGAAGAGAAAGGGAGATTATAACAGTTCACCAGAGGGTTTTAATAAACTCAGCATTTCTTGAAGTCTAAACCATATTGTTTTCTAGAAGACATGTTTTTTTTATCTTGCTTCTGGGAGGGGCAAAAGCTACAGTTCATGCATTCAAGGAACTATCTGGAAGATCATAGTGGGACCTTCTGGACAGAGAAATTGAATCTAAGTATTTTTGAAAATTTTTTTTTATCTGGTTTATTTGTATCAAACAAATACTGATATTACAGTGCCTGCAAGTAATTGAATTAGTTATGTTTATGGAGGTTTAAATATACATCCTGACTGATAGCTCGAAATTCTCTGACAGAATTTAAGTCATGAAACTCCTGATGTAATTTGTCTAGTAGATTGATCAGAAATATTAAATCAATATCAGTTTAGTCAGACATCTTCTAATGCTCCTGCAACTCATGTTCAATCACACTAGTGAGTGAGATGTTGACTATTGTTGGGAATCTAGTGATGAGCTGAAGAAAGTAGATGATTGCTGGAACAGAGGAACAATTGCTTTTCATGAGCCATCATGACAGATGCAGGTCCCTTGGAGCCTTTCAAAATGTCTAGCAAGCAGCAGGGTATTGGTTCACAAAAGGAAAAGTTGGCCAATCAAATGTTTTTCGTTCATTGTGTTAGTTTTAGATCATGTTAATGAATGACAGCCCTTATTTGCTCATAGCTTTCACTTTGTGGAAAAATATGCAAGAGTTTCATTTGTGCAATTATCAGAATAACAGACTTGAAATTCAGCTAGAAACAAAGTGTCAAGTCTTCCTGCTCAAGCAGACAGATCTCTAATCAGTTGTCATCTCGTATTTACTTTAAAAGGCTTTATTGCAGAATATTGAATATTTTGCAAGGAGAGATGATAGCCATAGACTTCATGCTATTAATGGCTTGAGAACAAGGTGATAATAAGCTAAGTTTCAGCCTTTTGAGTGGCAAAGATTTTATTAATAAATTCAGCTGAATTTTAACCACCTCTTTTTTTTTTTAATGTTATTGAAGGTGTCATACCAGTTAATTAATTGAAATAAATACTTGATATCAAGCCCTAGAGAAAATGTTGGTAATTATTGCAGCTCAAAATTTAGTATTTGCTTTAGAGTTTAATTAACAGCATTATGATTTGTGTCATAAAGCAGTTCTAGACCTTGCTATTTTCGAATTAAAAACTTTAGCACTGACAGTTTTGGTGCCAGATAAAGCCTTTTGGACTGGTTTGTCAGGGCAAATGGGAGAGTTCAAGACCATTGTTTTTGGCAGTGGGGTTTAGGGATATATGCCTAAGACGTGTTTCAGGAAGATAATCTCTTGCATCTACTTTACTCTGTGTTTTGAATCACAAAGTTACCTGTGAATCTAAGCTAAGATTCATAGTTACCAAACTGGAAATCTCTGCTCTGGTGACATCCAGATAGCAGGCAAAAAGAACAGTTAAGTTCCAAATGCTCCTTTAACACATGAGCCCAGCACATAGGTTAAAATCAGAATAGAAGCCACAGACATTTCCAGTTAAGCAGGCTTTTGGAAGTTGCAGGTCCCTTCTTTTAAGGGGATTCACATCCAGAGCATTTCTTGTGGGAGCCATCATCATTCTGCAGCTGAGTTCTGTATAGCCTCTATTAGCAGCTATTACAAGAGAGGTAAGCAAAGTGACTTTTCCTCTGTGGTCTTTTAAACATTCAACCAGGGACAGACATATGGTTTGTGCAATCTGACCACAGGGCCCTACCTCCCCTTCTAGCAGAGTGCTTTTCATTCAACAAGAGATGTAAAGCATGCTCCTGATCTCTCCCATATTCAATAAGAGAACGCTCACATGGCATTACCTGGGTTTATGGAACACTCAAGCTTGAGAGCAGGCATGATGACTTGAAATATCAGCTGCATAAATAAGAAATAAAGTAAAAAATGCAATTCAGGTGTCTATTGTAGAATATGAGTTCTGTACCTAGATTAATATAACCATGTTTTGTTCGTGCAACTTTCATCCAAGTAACTCCTGCTGACCATTGTAAATCAGAATATTTTCTATGCACCATTTCAATTTGTTTTGAATTTGGGAAAATAACATCAAAATCTTGCAGATGATCTGTACTGAAGGTCATGGCAGAGGGCATGGTACAGAAATATAATAATGTAAACTGTCATAAATGTTTTAATTTCGTGAAATATGCTGACACATCTTTATGGAAATTAAATGTTGTCTCTAACTTTGTTGTGCGTAGCAGAGCTACGCATGTCAGAAGACATGTACTTTCAGAACAAGTGAAATAGTTTCCAAAGCAAGGTACTATAACTTTTTACAGAAGTCTGAAAATGTCTGTTTTGTTTGACACCCTTTTCTCCTCATCTTAACATTTCCACACAAGCTCTTTTCTGCATATGGCAAAATAGTTTATTTTTTTTTACTTCTACTTGCAACAATATTTATTTCTCACTATTTAAAATAGGGGAAATTCAAAACAGGTCTCTTAGGTAGATATTAGAGAATGATACTTATTCACAATCAAATTTTGTTTGGTCAGAAAAAGAATATTCATTTTTAACATAAGATTGTGAAGTTAATAATAGTGAGCAATTAATTTCAGAAGTTATTTTGAAAAGCTGCTTTCCAAAGAGACTCTTTACCTAGAAAAGGGTTGTGTATGTGCCTGTTCAAAGCTATGTTAAGCTATTCTACATTTCAGGATGTATGACAGAGAATTCTTCTGATGTTTATAGCCTTTAAAATAAATTTTTTCAGTTCTTTTAGAATTACTTCCTGCAGAGAAGAACCTCATAATTAGAAATAGAGTGGGATAGAACTGCAGTGCAAGTCCTTTGATGTGTTGGTTACCTGATAGATTTTTTTGAGATGAGATGAACCATAGCTATTGATAATATTTTTCTTTTTAAGCTAGATTTGCAGAACTACATAGAGCTAGCTTGCTTTTAATTTCATTTGATGAACAACAGAATATTAGGCATGAAGAAGGTAATTATAGTATTCAGACTAAGTCAGGTTTACTGACTGGAATGTCTATTCAAAACACTACAAAAATTTCATAATAATTATTATCTTCTGTTTGGGTTGAATTCCTTTCAAATCTAATGTTTTTGTTGGTTTTTTTTTATCTTTCCTTCACTTTTTTTTTTCTTTTTAAAAGGTATGCATACTTTAAAAACAGAAATGTCTCTTCCATGTTCTTCTTAATTTTATTTTACTGCCTTTTAAAAAAATCCCACCAAATAATATCCCCGCAATCCAAATAATACCTGAAAATATCCTATAAGACCAGAAAAAAGTTCAAAGTAGAATAGCATATGTAGTACACCGTTTGTATTTCAGTTTCATAACAGGCAGAGGAAAACTTGTGAAAATTAGTCTTAAGTACTTAGAAGTTTTTCTATCCTGTAAAATTCAGGATTTTCCACTCTTAAATCTCATATTATACAGTGCCCTGCTAGAGCCCCTCTGCTGTGTTCCACCCACATGTAGGCATGTGTAACTTGCCTTTGGTGTCTTTCATAGGATGAAGCATATTATTTGTAAAATGGTAATGGTATATCATAGGAGACATCTGTCTTACAAACTAATTTTTTCTAAAAATTATATGCTGAGCTACGTGCAAGATTGCTCTATGACTAAGGGTTAAATAAAGTTTCTACTGCACAATCCTTTTGAATCCTATATTAACACTGACAAATTGATCACTATATTTCTAGAGCAAAAGATTTGTTAGTAAGACCAGAATTTATTTTCTTTCATCACACAATGTTTTTGGGTTACTGAACTTTTAGGTATGTAAGCCCTAGGTAAAGCAAAGCTGGTATGGCTCCATAAGTAACTTCAGTTTCATTTTTTTGTGCTCTCTTTAGAAATTCATACTTCTTGATTTCATAAGATTCCTTTTTTTAATTTTTTTTTTTTTGTGAACTTCTTGGTAGAGTCTTGCTGGGTAAATAACACAGCAAGAGATGTCAAAATAATAATATTCTTTCTAGCCTTATTTTATTAGAACACTATATAATGAGCTAACAATTTTTTTGTTGTTCTTAAAATGTAAACAAAGAACTTATGAGCTAGACATATTATGAAGATTTGAAATGTTTATTTTGCCTCTTATCTTTTATATCCTTTCCTTCCACATTAAGTAGTCAAGCAACCTTCAGTTGATTCCTATGGAATAAACTCTACAGTCTCCTTGAAGTCTCATTCTGTCATCTATAAATTTGGACGCAGGGGCACAGATTCCCCTCTGAGCCACAGAAAATTCTCTCAGTTAAACAAGTTAAGTTACTCTTGAGGATTGAGCAATCTTTCATTTTCCTCAAAGGAGTTCCTCTTAACCTAAAACTCTTCAGTCAGAAAAACACACACGCTGCAGCTTCGCAGCTTCGCTCAGCAGCTTTGCACTTCTGAGCTGAAAAATACATTATACAGTAATTATACGACAGACCACAAACACATCTTTAAATTGTATTTTCTATCATGGTGTTTTATTTTCTCTGTCCATATAAACTAAATAGATGAGATGCAGTAAAAATTTTGGTACCATCTCTAATGTGCCTGCTATCTTTTTGGAGAGAAAATATAAATGCTTTTTATGTGCTGTGGATGCCATTATCTAAGCGAAGTGTTTAAAGCCACAGAATTTTCATCTGCTTTATAATAGTTAAGATGCAAAACATACAATCTCGAGAGACCTTATCTCTTCTTTCCGTTCAACTGAAATTTTCAGTTGCTATCCTTGGAACAGGTCTGGATGGTATCTTACATTAATTTCAGATGTCTGGCATGTCTCTAGCTTCAGTTGTTTATTTTGAATTTGCACTTCTCTTTGATGACAGAAATATTTGATTCAAAGGATATCAGAGCAGTATGAAGTTAGTTACTAAATAAACAAAAGACTTATGCTTTTTAGAAATTTAGATTAAGACGGATTGACCAGACTTCTAAATCCTATGTACTAGTGATGCAATACATCTTGTGAAAGCTATGCCTTAGGTGTGTATTCTTTTTCCCTGAAAGACTGATTAGGTAAAACTGGACCAGAGAGAAATTCTCATAGGTGTTTATAATTAAAGCCTTTTCTCATTCCTTTGGCAAATTTGTGGAGCTCAGGTCTTAAAAAAATTTAAAAATTCCTAAGAGAGCTTTCAAAATACAGATTATTGTAGAAATCTATATAAAGTTTTGTTTTGCAGAACAAGAGATGCCTGCAGCTAGACAAATTTTCATGGACTGAAGCATAATAAATGAATCTAACAAAAGAGAAATTAAGTGATAGTTTGTTTAGCAAGGAAAATTTATTCAAAATTTGCTCTTTCTTCCTTTTCCATCAGTTCTACATCTTGAAATTTGAAATCTAGGATATGTCTGCAAATCTTAATTCAGACTAAGATATCCTATGGATAAAATTATTGTAAATTAATGAGAAGAATTGTTATTTTATAGCATGATGTCATTCATAAATATCATAACAAATTGCTATTTTGTTATTCCAGGAAAATATATCATTAAATTCAAATAACCTCAATGAGAAGCAAGGTATTTCTCTGCTGAATTTCAAATAGATGTGGTATAAAATATATTAGGTCCATAGAATCACTTACTGGCAGACAAAAAGTTTTAATCTCTTGAAATTAAATTATATGGCACCTATTCCATGACTTTTTACCTTGTGGGCTTAGAAGATGCCATCAGTCAAAAAAGCAAATAAACTTGCTTTTTGATTTTTCTTTAAATATAGTGTCCAGCATTTTATATAGAAGAAAATCAGATAGATAAAGCTATTCCATTTAATTACTTTGATACAGTATATACACACTTTCTTATAGACTTAATTTTAAACAGAGAAAAGAGTTGGTCAAAGTATTTAGATGGTACTTGCGCTCTGCTGCTGTTATCTGTAGAGATATAGGGATAGTTTTCTTGAGACTATAAATCCAGGGAGAAATAAAAACATTCATATTAAGTATTGAAGTTTGTCAAAGATGAGATAACAGATTTTGTTTGACAATGATTGACACAAAAAATATAAGTGTAGAAAATACAAGTAAAATTCAACCTATTAAGTTGGATTCCTTAAAGGAAAATAAGGAAGACCTGTCTCTCACAGATATTTCTTGAAGCATGAAAATTGTTTAAAGGGCATCCTAATTTATCCAGTTCACAACGCTATCTGTGATGGCAGGAAAAGATTTTTTCTTGAAATGGATGCTTTATCTTCTTTCTCCCAGTAGCTGTTTAGAGCTTTGTCTATTTATATTCATTATTGTTGCTGTAAGAACAGTGCTGGTTTTCATTATCTCATTGGCATGAGAAGCCCTGATTCAGTTTTGCTGTCAATTTTGACCTCTTTCTGTACCTTCTCTACTTTCTGTGACTAAAAGCATCAGTAAATAGAAACAGAAAACGCCACAAAATACTTCTGCTGCAGAACAAAATAAGTATAACAACAGTCAAAATATATGTAATTGCAACTCATGTGTCTGGTAGGGTAAAGTTTTCAGTGAAGTTTTTTCAGTTGTTTATTGCACATATATAACAAGTTCTCACATATCTGGTGAGAAAGAGATTTGAGAGTATATATAAAGAGTCTAATAAAATTAAGAGTCTCAAAATACCTTCACAGAAAGATCAGAATAAAATCAATGTTAATTTTAATGCTGAAAAGTATTTCTTTGTCCCGATATTGTGGGAACACTTTAATTTTTCCATTTGATTTCTATCTGTATCACTTAAAAGTCAACAGATAATTTTCAATTTTATCTAGCTAGACACTCATCTCTGATTTAAAATAGAATATATAAATATATAAATGTAGCAAATGCTTTACCAATCCATTTAAGTTAATTATCTTGAAGTGTAAGTTTCATAAACTAATCACTGGTGTCCACCACTATGGACTGTGGGTTTTTCTGCTGGGCTTAGTCTAGACCTAATTTAATGGATCAATATCAGTAATGTTCTATTTACAAAGGGATATGAAATATGCTCATCAGCTCTCTCTGCTGCTCATTCCTGTGCAAGGTCCATGAAATATCCAAGTGAGATGTGAAGTTATTGGTAGGACTTTATTCAGCTCTTGTATGAGTGTGCCATACTCTTTGAATAATTCTGGAATAATTCCCTCATCTGACAATCAATGTGGCTCAAGTGATTGATATTTCAGTACACATTTCTTTGCCTCAAGTTGCAGCTTCATAGTAGACACAAGTGGAAAACAATTGTACCAGCCAGTATAGAGTCTTTTACATGAATTAATTAGCTATACTTCGATGCACAATGCTTTACATTCACAAGAATCACAATCTCAACTGACACCTCTGTTATGATCTCAGAAAGGAGCCAGAGACTAAAATACTGCAGAGAGAAAAATTTTCTGCTAAACATTTTTCTGTCAGTAAACCATACCCAGTATGGCCTGAAAGGAAAATTCCTGTACAAAGTATGCACCATATGGCCTAGCTAGGATACATCATGGGGCAATAGCCATAATAAAAGTAAATTAACAGTTTATTAAAAAATTTTCTGAAATAATAGTTGACAAAATACCACTTTATTGGTTTTAGCAGTAGTTGCCCTTTAAATCAGATGAAATCTAATGATTTCATTTTTTTTTTTCATATTCTACTTTTTTATGTTCTGTGCAGCTCCTGTATTTGACCCTTTAACACTGGTGTTTTGTGTCTTCTTTGGCTTATAGAAATAGTCCAGCAGCTGCTTACTGAATATGAAAACTCCAATTAATATTGGGTAGATTAGCAGAAATTACTCTGTGGATTTACACTGGGAATAACAAGAGGATTGTTTGTTATTTTCCTTTCCTCCACTCAATCCATTTAAAACACTAATATTTTAAATTTTCTTTGGTTCTATACGTACTCTTAAAAAGAATTTAACCTCACTGTTAATATGTTTTGCTTGGCTAAGTTTTATGCTACCCTAACAGACATAATTAGGGTTTTTTTTCCTACCTATTGTCAAGAATTTAGTCACGCATTGCCAGTGAAGCAAGCTTAACACTGTCATTTTTACTGAAGTCTGAGTGAAAGCATAAACCAATAATTTACAAAACTTCTTGATATTCAAATGAATGGAACAAGCTGGAAAATATCTGATTGATTCTGGAAAAAGGAGCCCAAAGTATATATACTGCACTTGTTAAGAAATCTAGAGATGTCACAAGCAGAGGAACAATGGAATATTTCCTGAGATTTACAATTTTAAGGATATGGTATATGCTTTGGCAGCCATGTTAAACAAAAGCATACTGACTTATTTTAATATTGTGCTACACAACATAAGAGGAGATAAATTGCGGTATTAAACATTCTTAAACCAAAAAGAGAATTGTTTCACTAAAAAAGTACTTCCATTGCAGTTACTTCTGACAAAAATTATTCCATTTTTACTTTGGGACTGGAAATATTTTACAAAATTTGAAGGAATATCTCAAGAAATCTGATGCGGAGTATGCACAACTCCACTAAATGACTCAGGAAATCTGAAGACTATTGTACAATTACCTGTACAACTCAACCCCAGTATCTTCATCACAGGGATGAGAGATAGCTTCTGACTAACATGCTTAGCTACCCCCATTCAAGTCCAGTCTTGCCTTTAGCATTCATCCACCCACAATTCTATTTTTAAAGCAAAAGTTACCACCTATAACTGTTGAGTGAATGAAACACTGTCAAATAATTATGGTCAAATAATTATGATACGCACTGCAGCCTCTGTTAGATCCTACCTCTCACAGGAAGGACTGCCAGTATTGTTTCTGACAAGCTTGAACTTTATAAGTAACACATTATTTTTTCTCTCAGTTTTGTTCCATTCAAACTGCTTATATAATTTCTATTATTAGAAAAAAAAAATATCATCATGCTGTTTTATTCCATATTGGGATAAGCACTGATACTCTAACCTTTTTCATATAACATCTCTATGATTCATGAGTAGAGTTACAGTCTTTCGGCTATATGTGCTCTAGAGGAATTAGTGCTGTGCTTAATACTTAATTACTAATGGACTGTAACCCAGATGAATCTGTCATAAATATGGAAAAATTCTGAGCTGATGTTTGCAATTAATTCACTGTAATCTGCAGACACAGCTGAAAAATCAATAAAAAAAATTAATGGAAAAATCCCTTTGAGCAGGACATAAATCACACTGAGAGATTCATTATCTTTCTGTATTTTTCACTTCTTTTTTTGAGGTGTTAAGACTTTTCCACACACTTACTATAAAGTAATCAACAGCAAAAAAAACCCAAACTCCCAAAACTCCCTCTTCCCAGCAAAATCTCAATAAGAAAGCATTTGTACTTATAACAGAAGTAGAAATTTAGGAGAGTTAATTGTGTGAGGTATTAAAAAACACCTGAAGGACAATGCAGTCACCAGTCAAGCCAGCACAGTTCATGAGGGCAAAGTCCTGCTGTAAAACTTAATTTCCTTTTACAAAAATATTACCCACCTAATTGATGAAGGGAAGCCATTTGATGTAATCTTTTTGGATTTCAGTGAGTCTTTCCATATTGTCTCTCACAGTGTCCTCCTGGACATAAGTTCCAGTACATAGCTGTATAAATACATCTCGTGATGGGTGAGCAGCTATGGTCAGACACAAAGGGCTGCAGTGAAAGGGGTAACATCAGAGTGGTGATCTGTCACTAGTGGGGTTCCACAGGGCTCCCTTCTCAGCCCTGAGCTCCTCAATGTCATCATAAAGGACTCGGACACAGGTCTAGAAGGGACTGAGCAAGTTTGCAAATCATGCAGACCTGGGAGGAATTGTGGACTCTCTCAAAGGAAGAGAGGCCCTGCAGAGACCTTGACAAATCAGCGGGCTGGGCAATCACCAACCATATGAAGTTCATCAAGTGAAAGTGCTGGATTCTGTACCTGGGATGGGGTAGCCCTGGATTTATGGATGGACTGGGGAATGACATGCTGGATAACAGCACCATGGAAAGGGAGCTGGAAGTCCTGGTCAATGAAAAGTTGAATATAAGTCCTGGTAGCCAGGAGGACCAAGTGTATCCTGAGGGGCATCACCAGCCAGGCAAGGGAGGGGATTGTCCTGCTCTGCTCTGCACTGGGGCAGCCTCTCCTTGAATGCTGAGTGCAGTTTTGTGTGACAGTATGAGGAAGATATAAAGCTACTAGTCCCCAACCAAAAGAGGGCTCTGAAGATGGTGAAGGGTCTAGAGGTCTAGAGGTCTGTATGGTGAAAACACCATGCAACAAGCCACTGAGGTCACTTGGTCTGTTCAGCCTGGAGAAGAGGAGATGGAAGGGAGGCCTCAAAGCAGTCTACAACTTCCTCATGAGGGGAAGTGAAGGTGCAGGCATTGATCTCTTCTCTGTGATGATCAGTGACAGGACCTGAGAGAGTGACCTGAAGATGTGTCAGGGGAGGTTTAGGTTGGATACCAGGAAAAGGTTCTTCACCCAAAGGGTTTGAGCACCGGAATAGGCTCCTCAGGGAAGTGGTCATGGTCCTAAACCTGCCAGAGTACAAGAAATGTTTAGGCCATGTTCTCAGCACATAGTGTAGCTCTTGAGTCTGTCCTGAGCAGGGCCAGGAGCTGGATTTCAGTGCTCCCTGTGAATTTTTTTCCAGTTAAGAATATTATATTATCCTACTATTCTATAGTTCCAGGGTAGATTTTACTTCTTCTTAGGAAAGCTCAAGGTCCCAAAATAATTTCTCTAAAGAAGAGGCTCATGCCACTGGCATGAAATAAAAGACAAAACTCTGTACCTAGTTAATAATTTTATTTCCCAGTGACAAGTGAAAGCATTATCATTTATGGCTAGGTTGTATGATTTTATATTTCTTTTATGCTTCATAATTGATGAGAATGAGCAATATATTTTATAAAATTTAGCCCAATTCTTCTGAAGTATACTTACACAGACAGGAAAAATGTGAATGAATACAATGGAGTTTTTTATTTATTTCTGTTTTTAACATTCATTTCAGTCTTTTGTTATGTAGAATTTCTGTTAAAGACATAAAAATGCATTCTTTGTACTTTTCAATTCACTGCATTGAATAAAATTTGATTTTGTATCCCAGATTTTCTAATATCATTAAGTAAAATTAAAAATTTAGATGTGCATTTGTGAGAGAAACATGTATGACATGAACTGATATTTTTTTCCAGTGTTTGGGATAAGGCTCCCTTCACATGACACAAAAGGCTAAATGAATCCTTCTCATGACTGCTGTATTTCTTCTTTGAATACGACTTTCTCTTGACAGCTGCTAAAAACACAAGTAGTCACAAGTTATTTGTTTCTGCTTCATGAAGAGCTCTACGTTATTTAGGTGATCATTTGCATGCAGAGCATAGACAACTTTGTTCTTTCCCACATTTGAAAACAACATCATATAAATTAACAGAGCTTCAGCTCATTTTGCACTTACAAGTTTAACCTTTGAGAGTCTATGACTTGTAACAAAATATACTTTACATGAGTCACACAGAAAACCTCTGGAAACTTGAGTAAGTCCCTTTGTATGAAAGCAGTACTACTATTTAATATATGTTACTATATAATATTTTATTCTGTGTATGCAGGTGTAAAATACAATCCAGAATCCAGCAATGTTTTGCTGCACAAAGTAGAACAGTACGAAGCATTTCATTTCCACAAATGCAGTGGTACTATCAAGATAATCAGTTCAAGTTACTATTTCATGTGGCAGGATAATTTTGTAAGAAAAAGTAACTCACTGAAAGATATGAAAGAATGAAATCAGTATTTTCCCTTAAAGCCAATTCCTAAATATAGAAGCCTTCAAACAGAATATTACTTTAGTTGAGTTCTTGTCAACAAACACAAGTGGTTCTGTTTTCTGTTTGTTTATTGGTTTTATTCTTGCCATTACTTGTGACAATTAACTGGTCATGTGCTTAGTGCGGGCTTATCTTTTTAATCAGTCACCATTTGAACCTAAATTTTAGCCATATATAATGCACTTTTATATTTCTTCAACAAATATCAGTCTTACAAATGAGCTTGAAGCTCTGTGACACTGACTTTTTGTATGTATTCAACTTTCATTATCAGTTCTGTATATCCATGAAGATATTTGTGAGATGTCCATGAGACCAAATGACATTGGACATCTTTTGGGCCTGTATTTTTAGTTTCTAGATGCAAGCAATGCTGCATTCATTAGTATCCCTTAGAAAAATATTATTTGGTGTATGTCAAAGGATAAATTGTCTGTTGAATGAGATGGGCATAAATTGAAGGGAGATGAGGGGAAGTCATGTTTTTTTGATATTCTGTGGCAAAAGCACTTTCTTTCCCACCTGGTTTCCATTCCTGATGTGAAAATAAATTATTAAATCCTTACCAACAGGAAATAAAACAAAAGGGAGGACCAGCTGAGGTGGGCTAATAATGGCTGCCAGCTACCCGATTCCCTTAAAGCTCTTGCAGTCACATCACTTTGGCAGGAGTATCAAGGAAGTTATGGTGACTTTTGAGCCTTGGTTCAGATATTATAAGCCGTCTGTAGGAGAGATGACATTCTAATTGCTCCATAAATTGTTTCAGCTCAGAGTTTGTTAAGCGCTGACACATTTTACTGAAAAAAATAAAGGTATGTAATTTGACACAGTGACAGATTAATGCCTTAGCATTAGATTGGCAGAACAATTAGATGGCTTAAATGTTTCCTACATCTTAATGGCTATGCTACTTCAGGAAGCCACAGTAAGTCCTGCTTTTCTGAAGGATATGTTGCCATTTCAGTGATAGAAGTAAATCAGGCTATCAAAGGATTTAACAGGATTACAAGAAGTCTTGCAGCAATTACATTTAATTCTAGAAAATTAAAATCTGGGGAATTTAGGTTCAGAATGGTGTATTTAGTATGGTACTCACCACTGGTATCCCAAAAGCTGATACTTCTTGATTCTCATTGTATAGGTGCAATTGGTTTTGTGAAAGAAAATGAAATATTTTCCTATTTTATAATGCAATCAAACTAGTATTTGTCTAGAATTAAGTCTGTTGAATTTCACTTAACTACAATTTTGTAACAATTTCTTTTATTGTCCTCCTTTGACAGCCATCAGATCAATGTGATTTTGACCCATAAGAGTGCAAGTGGGAAAAAAAACAACCCCAAAAATAGATCTGTTTTTAATATAAACTGTATTTAAGTTAGTTGTGAAATAGTGGTGATTCCTTGGAGAAGGCAGATGCAATATTATTGAACTGGTTTAATCACAAATTTAGGTAAGAAATATTTTACCAAGTTATTCCATATTAGGAAAACAGTTAAAAAATATGATACCTTAACCTGCTGGAGGTAACTAGGATAGAAATAACTATGTCTATGTGGAATGTCAGTCGGAAATATTATCGTTAGGGTAAAATTTCTTTATTACTTGCGTGATATTTCTTTGGTTACAAGTCTGTGTCATTTTAAGTAGCTATACAGACTGGTGTAGTATTTTTAATAAACATAAAAACCTCATCCAAACCCTATTCATTCATTAGCTTATTTGATTGCTCCTCCCTAAAACACAGACATTATATTGATGGGGAGCAAAACAAAAATATCGTGTAAGGTGTAAACACTTGTGAAATTGTGATTCTTATATCAGTTTCAGGTTTAATGGACTTCAGAGGCATGATATGTGTTGTGCCACTTCTGGTAGAAACTATAGTCATTCTTTAACTTCGTGAAGAAATAAATTTTAAAATAGGATGGATGTGGTTTTCCTCAGGAAGCAAGATTTTATAAACACTTAATTATTATGTTGGAACTTGAGAGTGGACAGGGTGTTTTTTATCATTAAGGGCTTCATGTTTCTGTATTCTTTTGATTAACACCTGACTTAAGTGGTCCAACTATTTCTGGGTTTAGTTTGTACATTTATTACCATAAAATTTTAAGGAGGATTCTAAAATGGATTTTTGGTTGAACTGAAGGCCTCTGTCTGAGGTTGATTTATTACTGAATAAGTCAAGAATCTCAACCCAGAAGTAGTTAGGAATTGGATTGAGGCCAAGGTACATGAGAGTTAGCAATCACATTAACAGAACTGCAGAGCTGAGGAGAAACTTTGGAGGTCATTTTGTGCATCCTTTCTTTCCCAAGCTATGATTAGCTACATTTATGTTATCCTGGGGAAAAAAAAATTCTAGACATTTGCAAAACTGATTCCGGATTCTGCATCCTTCCATTACTACTTCTTTCATCCTCAAAGATTTTTTTAATTTCTAATCTGATTTGTCATTGTTGCAATCAAGACATTACTTTATTCATGATGGGAATGCAAAACAGACTGTTACCACTCTTGATTTTTTTCTTCTTGACTTTTAGGTACATTAACAGTGCTGTTTTCTCCCATATTTGCTTTCTCTTCTCACTAATTCACTTTAATTCATCTATCATAAACTTTTTCCAAATGTTAGAGAATCATATAACTCTTTCTATTTTCCTATGACATTGCTTTCTTTGGGTTTTGTTTTGTTTTTTTTTTTGTTTGTTTGTTTGTTTAGTTGGTTGGTTTTTTATTAGATTTAATTTAAAGGATTATTTAGCAGTACGTTTCCTTTAACATGTCACTCAGGTCTCTCTTGAAACTGCTAAATATTTGGACATGTCACAGAAGTGAGTCTTGCTGGTTTTAGGGACTGTTTAAGAGGGACAATTATTTTCCACCATTTTTCAAGTAAAGTATTGAAAATTCTCACTTTCATTCTGTATTTCTTTTCCTTTGCATAAAGACAAATTCAGATTTTCAGAATTCATTATTTTGTATCATTCTCTCATACCTTGCATCATTCTCTCACAATATTAATCAATCCATCAATATACATAAAACCTTTCAGTACTCTCAAGTGTTTTCTTAAGCACTGAAAAGAATTTTAGAATGAGGCATGATCTACATGAAATTATTCTGGTCCAAAAGCAATTAGTTTATTCATTACTTTGGTGCAGTTGGCATATCTCAAGCAGTGGATTTGTGTTTGACTTTATTCAGCAGGACTGTTTTAGAGATGGCATGCACTATCTCTGCAGTACACGATAATGCCACATTCAGAATGACAGCAGCCCAAGCCTTGGGGCTCTAAACGCTTCTTGAGATATGTTCAATTGCTGTTTAACTGTATTTAGCCTAAGGTACAGAGAAAGAAATTGCTGATGCCTTCAAACATGTTTAAGAATTTTATAGTGTCTTGGCATGTCAGAATATGCCACAGCACAAACTGGGGTGCAGTTCCTGGATTACTGCAATTAGGAGGCAAGAATTTCAACAACAGTATTGTTGTATCTGTATATCCCCATAGACAAGCTTTTTTTCCCCCTTTAAACAGTGATTTTCTAAAACACATACTTTCTCAGCTGTTTTCTGTGTTATTGTTCCCTGATCATGTAGTCAATACTTGTTAGGCCTTAAGAGCTCTGTTGTGACCCTGATCACGCAGCTCATAAAACAGGTATGGCTTTTAATATAAAAGCCATGTAAACGTACTCAACTTTAATCACATAATGGTGTTTCACTTGAATTTTGGATGGTTCTCTGAATGTAACATATTTGTGTACAGAATGCAGAAAAAATGGGGCTCATCCAAACCACAGTCTCTTTCTTTACTATGTAACTGTTCCTATTCTTTTATCTTTTCTCACAGTAGCTGGAACTACTCCACTTGCACTTTTTATAGGTCTTCAATAAATGGAACCATACGGGGATATTACGGACCTGTCAATGTGGGAAGAAAAACCTGCATGTAGTCATTGATTTGTCATAGATACTATTTAGAACACTCCTCAAATCCTGTGGACCAAGCTGCATGGTTTACAGAAGTACTATATGGCTACTGAGGTTTTGTACTCCTCCAAGAAAAAGGTCTACAGCTAGGAATGCATTCTGCAAATGTTCAAATTACTGTGTCTAGATATGGTGTCACTATTGATTTGGACAAGTGGACAAGTGGAACAGAACTTTTGCCAGCTTAGGTACATATTAAGTCTATTGTTACCATGAGCTTTGTGTGTGGTTCACAAAAATTAAAAACTGAAAAGCTCTTTACATTTTTCTCCAGTATCTGTGCTAGGACCACGTCATGATTAGATGATAATGCTGTGTGTCTGTAAAATATATTACACAAGAATAGTTGTTAAAATTGTACAGGGTGGAGCCAGAATGTGCACTCTTTACTATATTTCTGCAGTATGCTGGTAAAATAAAAGCACCTAACTTGTAACATTCTACATTCTATGTGGAGTCATAGAATGGATAGGTTTGGAAGGGATCTTAAAAATCATCTAGTTCCAATCCCCAGGTTTACTTGTTGAATAATAAGTTCATAATACTGTTTATGTCCTTGATGAAATATCTTAACCTCTTTTAAGTAGGAATGGGAGGAAAGAAAATAGTGAAAAACTTCTTGGTTGGAGTATTTGAGTTAGTTTCTTTGGCATTAAACTGGAGATAGAACACCATCTTTCCCCTGTCCATCCTGCAGTGGTAGGTGACTTCCTTTTTTGATAATAAGCAACCCTAGCAGCACTAAGGGAACAGTCAGCTACAAGCAGCAGAAACATTAACATACATATAAATATCTCCAATCACTTACATTCTTTTGTACAAAGAATTATGGAAAAATATAAAATGTATCATTATCTCAGAAATTAGCTTCAAATGTTTAAGGATTTGTTGGATGAATAGTTACTAAAATTTAAAAAAAAAATTAACTTTTATCAGATAACTTTTAAAAATTTGTGGTGGAATGAGAAAGTAGATTTTGGGGCTCTTTAAATTAGTGTTTTCCAATTTTTTCCCAAGCTAAAGTCTGAGCAGTGGCAAGTGAAATCTGCATTAAATGTATTCATTTTTTAAGTCTCCATTTACACATATACTAATATTTTTTCTAAATATCTGCATTTTAAGGAGTGAGTTTACAAAAGTTTTTTCAAGCAATAGCAAATTCTAATCTAGAGACACCATGAAAAGATAAGTTTGAAAATAACTAAGAGGATATCTTCTGGTGACATCTTTTGATGATTTTTTTTTTTTTTGTAGATAAAAAGTTAAATTTGGCTAGTCTATATAAACTCTTAGAACCTAATCCCAAATCTACTGATTTCTATATAACAAGTAATATCACATATGTTTCTCACTAATCAACATGATAATAATTTTTTTTTTAGCTAATAAGGGGTATTTTAAACATAAATTTAACTTGGTTTCCAGATAGGTGACTGCAGTAGGGATCTGTTGAGTTGCTCCTTGATGATTTGCTCCTTGATGAATTCTGCAGACAAATTCTTTGCTGTGTCATATTCCATTAGGCTTCTCAGCTCTCAGTGGGGTCACTACCGGAGTATTTAACTTTTAGACTGAGAAGTACTTAGAAAAGCATTTTGCTTAGAATTAGATATGTTTCAACAACAATTATACAGAAGAAAAGAATAAGTTTATTTTCAAATTTAGAGATTGTTCAAAACTCCATGGGTTAGCTAATTTAAAATGCTAAGCGTAGAGTCACTACACTACAAAAGTGGGTTGATCTGTTTCAGTGAATTAGCAAAAATGCAATTACTCTGTAGCTAAGGTGCTGTGGCAGTTTATCCAAATTAGAAGTTAAATAACTGTTATCAAGTGCAGTGTATAGAAAGCACCCTATTTTCCCTTAACTGACTAGTTTAGGTATGCCAATAATAAACAGAAGAACAATTAAAATGCAACAGGTTTCAAAACATCTTAGATTAAATCTGTACTAAAATGTTGTACTGATTCAATCTCTAAGAACAGATACAAGAAAGCAATGGAGTAGAGGGCTCTATTAACTGTAAGTGTCAAATATTAATTGAAGATGCTTTAGAGAAACAAATATGAGACTGGGTTTGACAGCCTGAGGGAGATGATGCTGCTGTTCCATACCCCCAAGTCCAAAGAGTAGCAAACATGGAGAAGTATTCCCAGTAGGCACACACACAGAGCACACACATACACCAAACATATACTGAGTTGTCCACACAGATCACAGGCACTCAAAGCCCTCCCACGAACACAAACAGCACCAGCAGCCTCATTCTGTTCTCCCCTCTGGCTGGAGTGGATGAAGGACCTGAGAGTGGACATGTCCACATCTATACATGCCCTCATGATAGAGAGATGATTCCCAGGAAAGAGCTAGAAAGGAATTTTATAAGAAGACAGGACAGGTGTTCAGGCATAGGACATAACCAGGCTAAATTATTAGCCAGCAAACTATTTACATGTGACTGGCCCTTTTACCCCCTTATATCTCTATTTCTCCACTATCACCTAAACTCCTCACTGTCTTCTCATTGGTTTCTCCCCTAAGCATAATCTAAGTCTCCCAAATTCCTTTTCCCCATGTCTTATAATGTATTCTACATACCTAGGCAGCAATCCCCATTATACATGAAGATGATTTTTCCTCTTGAATCCTTATTTTGAATTCATATGTGCTACTATACACCCCTGTTTTATCTGGGCCTGGATAGATGGACCTTTGAGGGTCTAATAGCCCTATGGTCGGCCTGGGAGTATCTGTCAGGGTATTTTTTTGGCTAGTATTGTTCTTCCAGTGTCTCTCTGATCTCTTCTCTGGGTGTGAAGATGAAATTTATCACATAACCTGTCAGGGCAACTCAGCAACACACTGACTTGGAGGTTTTTGCTTATTAAAACAGCACTATAAGGCTGTACAGTAAGTCCTCATCCTTTGCAATAAGGAATTCTGATATTTGTCCAGAAGCACTACAAAGAAAAATGGTTAATTTTCAAGTGCATGATTCAAAGACCACCATCAAGGGAAGGATTTTTATGAACCATGTATTTCTGGCTTTTGCTTGAGCTAAAAAGACTTCATCAGATATAATGAGATGCTAATTACTTTAATCTGAAAAAACCCCAACTCAAATAACAACAAAAGAAGCTCTTTTCAATAAACATATATTCCTATGTCTTAAATAAAGGTCAGACATATTGCTTTGATCAGCAGTTGCTAATATTATGTCAGAGTAATAATTAAAATACTTGAAGCAGGCACAATGTTTAATAGCTGGTTTTGGGTTTGGGGTTTGGGTTTTTTGTTTGTTTGTTTGTTTGGGCTTTTTTTTTTTTTTTTTTTAAATAAGGTGCTGGTTTGAATAGCTTATGGTGATTTAAGGGAATTGGCCCCGTTGTAAAAGTAAAAAAAATTCTGCTTAAAAATCAAAGCACATCAGGGAAGCTGAGCAGTTAATTATGCTTCTTGTCATTAGGAAGAGTCAGAATAATGCTGATTTAGCTGAGAAACAAAGGATTTTCATGCTACCATCCCTATATTCTTTGTATGTCTGCATAGCAGTCATCTCAAAAATGACAGGGTAATATGTTTTCACAGCATTGCATTCTTCACTGGGAAAAAAAAAAGTGGGAATTGTGTCTAAGGGCAAAAGCCTTAAAAATAAATTGGGGAAAAAAATTAAAAATAAAAAAATCACTCAATTCCCTCCCTCCTCCCAGCCTTACACATCTTATTCAGTTATCTATACAGCAGGGCTGTTTCCTCCTTAAAATCAGTGATATTTTGTTGCAATATGAATTTCTTTACAGTATTCAGAATACATAGAATAGATTCTATAAAATGTTAACTCTTTACAATACTGCAGCAAATTATTTATTAAATTAATGTTTAAATGCATGAAAAAAATCTGGACAGAATGAAGATAAATCTGATTTTCAAGAGCTTCTGCAATTCTATCAGGATTAAATCCACAGATGTTGAAATGGAATATTCTTTCTCTGCAAGCACCTGTTGTAAATATTTTAAATTAAAATACTTTATTCTGGAAGAGTAAAGGATTTTTGGTTGTGGGAGGGTTTTTTGTTTGGTTGTTTTTGGTTTTGTTTTTTTTTTTAAATCTTCAACACTGGTCTTTTTATCAATTTATAGAAAATTCACGGTTGTATTTGCCATCATTTGGGAAAGTACTCTATCAGCAAAAATCAGAGAAAATAGGTAAATAGAAGTAACAAAATGAAGGCTGAACAGGCCTTTGAAAGAGTTTTTATAAGGCACGTGGTATTACAGGCAAAAATTACTGTTCACAAAAACTTTGCTATTGTAGTAGAAAGGTAGAAAGATACCACAGCCCATATGAAGTAACTGACTATGTTTCCTTGTTCAAGTTACTTGCCCCCTTCTAAGATAATTGATTTTTCTTTAAACAAACCTAAATATTTCATCAAGTAAGTAATATCAAAGGAATGTCATATCAAACACACTTGACAAATTAATTTTTTGATTTGCTTTTTGTTGACTTTGTTTAAATATCATGTTGTTACTTTGTAAGCAGTATCAGTTATTTCTTTAGACCAAAAAGTACATTATAGCTGAATAAAAGCAAGGTTTCAGAATCTTACCCATTCCTTAAAAAAATTGAGGTAGCTTTTAAATTCAGTTGTATGCAAGTATCAAAATACAAATATTAACTATACTGCAAACAGGTAGGAGTCAATCCTGCCGGCCCCTGAACTTTGCTGGTTTTCAGTGAAAGTTCTTACAAGTACAGAAAACTTAGACAGTGATCTGGAACAGGACACCTTCTAACACAACAAGTCACACATAAAATGCTTCTCTTTAGGCAGCACTCTGATTCATCCCATGCCCTACCATTCACATATACACACAGAATGGCTTTATTTGTACTACTGATAAAGTTTATCACCCATAGCAGAGGCTTTTTATGCTTCTGCAATTACTGATTGTACAACTTATGCAAACATTGTGGACAAGTGTCCAATCCTCAGATATTTTCATTACATGAAAATTCAGTCCCTTTGTCAATAACAGATCTGCTCATTTGCAGGACATTAAGTATGTTTTTCAGTATGTGCAAGGTCTCAGGATCCTTTCACATAAATTCAGAGTATTGCGTGCAAAAAAATTCAAGGAAAGGTATTTTTAATAATTTCAAGAAAATTGGCAGTATGGAATTAGGTGCTTGTTTGACTCTTTCAAACATCAAAATTAATTCGGTAGCTAACACCAAATGCTTCTGGAATTGGTTTACAGACACAGAAAGAAGATTAATAGCCCTTTTCTTATTATTATATTCAATTATTAATGTTGAGAATAACTGTACAGATCTGCTTGTTGCCTCTGGGGACATGCAATGTGAAAAAATTATTACTGAGGAACTTACTTCAACATTCCTATGAGCACCTTTTAAACATACCCTTTGTGAATATAAGGATTCTCAGTTTCAGTGGAAGTCACTGTAGTATCAATTTGTAAAGACGACTCTCTTTTATTTTCAGATTCACGGCCTCTACCAGATGTAGCCCTAACAGGGAAGTGCACCCGAGAATGTGACGAGTACGGCCACTCAGACTCCTGCTGGATGCCAGTCCGCACTTCTCCGGAGAGAAAGCAGAAGAGCCAGCCAAAACTCTCCACTTTCATGCCTGTTGATGAGCGGGGCAGTCAGGAAAAGCTAGCCAATGGAGAAGCCTCCCTCATGGGTGATCGCAACAGAAACCTCCTCAACAAAAAGTTGACCTCATCCTATGAGACCTTCAGCGCAGCAAGTTTCAGCAAAAATGAAGAAGGCAATCCAGAGGATATCCCCCTTACACAGACAGGGGAATACAAGCCATCTCCTGTCAATACTCTAACTAGAAGAGAAGTTTACCTGTAGGCTAAAAAGCAACAACTAAGTTCTTTCACAATATAAGAAAGAAATGGGGCAACAGTCTTAAAATCACAACAATTTTAAGAAAAAAAGTGAAACAAAAAAGAGGGGGCCACCAAAGAGACAAAAGATCTGCCTGCCACTTCTGCCTCCATAGCAGGCATGTAATTATACTGTCTGCCTGACTATATTGTACAATGTAGAAAACGTTGTTACTTGCATGTTTAATTCCCCCTCGCTGGTTTTTACTTTCCTAGATCTATGGTTGCAAATTCCTCCCATAGTAGCAAGCTTGATTAAAAAGAACACAACACACTGTTGTTTCCCCTCTGCAGAAGCATGAATTAAGCCACTCATTTTGTTTATTTGTCATCTGGCTTGTTGAGAATAACAGGTCAGGGAAAATGTATTCAAAACACACCATCTGAATATTGCTGATCCCCATCAGGGACAATCCTTCAGAAACCATAAAGATATAGGATAAATATAAAGGAATAATCATTAATAGGCACTTTGTGAAGACCACAGCTTTAATATTCTCACCTCTCCTCTGAGGCTGGAAGCAACAGAAATACGTTCAGCCTGAGACTGCAGTCAAAAACATGGCATACTTTCCTGTGATTCATGAACTCTGGTTCTGTTTTATCCATTGAACAAACGTGTCTTGCTGTGTCTCTTTCTCTCTCTCTCTCTCTCATTCTCTGTAACGATTATTTCAATGTAAACACAATTACTAACTTTTATACCATAGGATTGCAATGATAAACTGTTGAAATCATTATTTTGGGCAAGACTAACATTTAGCTGGGACGATTGTAATAACCAAAAGGCCAAAGATCATAAAATGGATCAGGGGAACTGCTAAGTATTGGGGCTTGACTTAGAAAATTAATGTATTCACAAAAAGCCACATGTATTCATAAGACACCTTCCGCTACATTCTATGCAGCAGCACAGTTCACAAGCCCAGATGACATTTTTTCCAGTGTGGTACAGTTGTATGCCCAAAGGAACTGATGGGTTTTTTTTAATGACATGATATATTGCAGCACATGCTGCATATGATATGCTGCATATGCCAGTTCCAGGGAATTTTTAAGATCAAAATTAAAAAATAATAATAGTAGGAGAAAAGGCTGTGTTTATGGGAGTGCTTGATGGGAGGGACAAAGGAGGACAATGGGATAATGCAGTAACAAGAGAACATTACAACTTGAATACAAAAGCTTCTTTTCAGATTGCAAGGCACGGTTGCTAAGTCTGGTCATCAGTGTTGCAGCTTATCAACTGCAAAGATTATGACAATGAAAGCTTTCTTGAAACCAAGTGCATTAAAATCCAAGAGAAGTGCAATACTAAATGATATCAAGACTCAGAATATTTAGCATAAGTAAAATATGGTCTTATAAACATTGGTGTGATACTTAGGAGGTCAAGATGAGTCTAAGCTACTGTGATATGCAAGAGCTGTTACAATTATCATGGTGAGTGCTTCTTGAAAGGAAGAGGAAATGAAACAGGGTTGTGTGCAATAAAGCAACAAAACATGCAGAACATCAACAAATTGCTTTGTAGTTGATGCTGTAGTAATAATCACAGACAGAGCTCAGACATTCAGACAAAAGTGACAATCAAACAACACAACAAGGACAGCTCAAGGAGGGGGAAAGCATTCATCTCTGGCTGTTGGACCTGGCGTGTAGGCATGACTAGATGGCTCTCTAGTAACTGTAGTCATAATGTAGCTTTGGGTAGTTTCTTGCTTTGAAGAATTGCATAAAAATAACCTTAAACAGCTTAAGGTAGAGGTTGGTAAATCAATACAACTCATCACATTTATCTTTTGAATTCACTTCTCCATAGAGTGGGTTTGTGCCATTACTGGCTTTTCATTCTACTCTCTCAAGTTTACTTTCTTCAAGTAACATTAGTTTGTGTATAGCAGTTACGATGAATGGGCACATTTTAGGAAGAAATTATTAAAATCAAAGATCAATAATGATTGAACATTTTTATGTTTAATTATTTAAGTAATATGGAGAGATGCAAGCTAGTACTTTGTTATGAGACTGCGTATAGCAGTTACTGCTTTGTATAATCTGTAAGTACCTGTTTAAAAATGCTTCTAAAAATGCTTATGTAATGTAAACACATTTTTCTTGCACGTTTCAACAGAATACACAATTGCATAACACAAATGTTCAACAGAACTTCCTTTAATAAGATTTTATTTAATACTACACACAAGAAAATAAATTAGGTAGCTGGGTTCCATATATTGTTAGACACTTTTTCTACAAGGCTAATAATACAGGTCATAATAGACCTTCAGATTAAATGGATCAGCAGTCACTCACCAATTTTTTGCACCACATAAGACAGTCATGAAATAATTTTCTTGTGTGCATCTCCTTAGATCTAAAATGCGTGTGAAAGAATTTTTTAAAAATTCTATCTACTGTAAGTATTCACAGTAATTCTAGTGGAACTAGCCACTATTAATATGCTGATTACTCTTCTGACCTGGCATGACATACAAATATATTTTGTGTTTGTATTTTTCCTCTTTATTTGAAATAGATTTAATCTGGTGCCACTCCATAAATAGAGTGCTTTTGTATAAAAAAGAAACAAATAAAGCTATAAAAAATAATTAGGGTGAATGCAAAATATGCAACTGTGCCTTTTATACCTATTATTATGGTAAAGTGGTAGTTGGGTTTGGACACTGAGGGGTAAGGGGCTATTCCCAACTTTTTTGAACCTGTATATTTACCTGTGTTTATTTTCTGAGAAATTATAAATAATATATTTAAAAACAAGCCTTTTGCCAAACTCAGTTAATGGACCAGTCTTAAGCATTATTAACACAAGGCTGTGGTTTAAGTAGGTCTTGAGGATTTTTTTATTACTATTTGTGTGGGGTTTGGGGTTGTTTTCATTTGTTTTTAATTCTGCTGCCTGGAAAAATATGATCAGTCTATATGATAGTTATTTAGCAAGGTGTCACCAGTTCCTGTTGCCAGGAAGATTGACAATTTTTTAAATTGCTTTTAGCCTTCATCACACTTTAGTTGTACAGTATAGAAATCATTTTTCTTTCCTTCCATGGGAAACTCAAATGAGCTTTGCATGTATTTTACATTAGGGCACCTTTCTAGATTGATGCGTTAATATATAACTTTATATGTATTAGAAAGTTCAATAGCTTTGGTCTAAAATCTAAGGCTTATTCCAGATCTCAGACCCACTATGTTTATTGAATATGGTTTCTGACTGGCCTGCTGCCTGAGTTTCAGGAAAAAAAAATTAAACATTATTTTTATGTGGGAGAAGAACTTTAATGGGATTGAAATGATTGACTGAAAGGCTACCCTAGAAGTTGTCAAGCAGAAAAATCATGAATATGGCTAAAGATGTTGCCATAAATCCAGCCATCACCAAAAACTTGGAAGGAAGTTGAACAATGAAATATTTTTCCTTCTGTTTTATTGGTGATAAATATACAGAGTTTCCTTCCGAAAAGAAGCAGATGAAAAAGCAATAGGAATGAAAGCCCATCTGTTGAGCTGTGTTACTGACTGAAAGAGCATAAATACTAGGAAGAAGAAAACATTCACCAGCTACCTGGGGTATGCTTTCAGACAACTTTTCCTAAATTTTAAAGCACTTGCATTCAGTGTGGTACGATCTGTTTGTAATATTAATCATTGACTATTGTTCTGCAACTTGGATGTTGATAGTGAAGCAGAGAACAATTTATCATTGTTTATTATGAGTCACTATGCACGCAACTATGCTAAACATGGCAAAATGTATTAAACGCTAGTCCACCTCTATTTATGAAATATTTACATAATTTAATTTGCTTTTGTACAGTTTTATGTAAATAAATTGCTTGTCATTTTTGTCTCTGCAAATTAAAATATAACATGTTCAACTGCTTGCCCATTTGCCAGTTCACTTTCTTGGACAGTCTATTCCAATTTTATTAGATTAAATCACATGCTAGTTTCAATATCTAACAGTATTTTGAATGGCAAAGATGACACTGCCTTAGTAACTGGCCACAGATTCAGCTGCAGAGGTAGCTGACGTTTTACCAATCTTTAGAGTGAAATTCGGTAGAGGCGAGGCTATTGTCACCAGGGACAGCACACAGCCATTTATATAGAAGAAACAGAGTACTTGTAACCTGAACAGTTGTGTCTGATTACTCTTCAAAAGGGTTTATTTCTAAGATGTGCTCAAAACCTTCCTTTTTAGTGGAATAACAAGTGTTTGGCAAAAGCCCATGTATATCCATTATGGAATGGCAATTTTCTTATTATCAGCAAGGTTTCTGTTTTTTTCAAGAAGTTCAGGACTATTAACAAATCCTAAAATGGCAGTGTATCATCTATACTGAGAAAAACAACACAATTAATGCAGAATTAGAAAAAAAAAAAAAAGTGAAATCAAAGCCTCCAATTCTCTCTGGCTGGGAATCAAATTATCCATCTCAGCATAACTGCAGATCAAGAACAAAACCTCCTCAAGAAGGAACATCTAAGAAGAAAAAGTTTATTCTTTAGCTGTGTGAAACACACACAGCTTTTTTTTGGTCCTTATTTGTTTGTTTGCTTTTTTGTTTTAAAAGAGCAAGTTCCAAATCAGCCATTAAGTTGGAATTTGCATCAGTTGTAATATGTGGAAAATGTGCTTGTGGGGAGAGGGATCGAAGGTCAAAACTCCTCTCACCCCCTGCCTCTGTGTTATGCAAAATGCAGAATTACTACAGAGACCTTGCAAACCATTGAATACAATTTCCCAGTGAGCACCACAGAAAATGCTTTTTGTATCCTTTTACCTTACTTCAATATTAGGTTTTGATTTTTGTGAATACAGACAGGCCAGAATTTTTTTAAAACAAATTTTACATTGCAAGTTTCTTTCTCTGAATGTGCTTTAAGTTAACATTTCCTAGTCTTCTCTAATGGACGTGTCAAAGAAGATTCTTCATTCCATAAGCAGAGATCTGCATCTACATGCCTATGGAGAGAATTCAGTTTGCCACCTGACCCTGGATTTCCAACACTGCACTTGAATGAGCTACCCCTCCACCTCTTTAGGCTGTAGCAGTATTTTAATGAGTAACTTCAATCAAGCTTTCAAGTTTATTTTATACTAGTTGCGGTAGGCAAGGCATGACCTTATGTTTGTTTATTTTGTCTTTTATGTGCATTTTCTTGTTTACCCACAACATCCAGGAAGGTGATTACAGGAAGATAAAATAAATATCCTGAAGCACTAAGAGTGGTAAGAGAGGATGATATAAACTAGCAAAAGCTAACAATTTATGTTCCCCTTTAACCCTGGCTTCATTTCTCCCTCCTGTGTTGCAGTAAATTGTAAATCTTATGCAGAGACTGAAATTAATAAATGTGACCTAGGCAGAAATAATTTCATGTCTTTATTGAGCCTCCTGAGGGGAGTGTATAGAAGATGCTTAATAGTTCATAAATATGCAAATCATCTAGCCTTTGCTGAAAAGGAAAGCAATGCTAGCATTAGATGAGTGCATTCCTTAGTCAAATGGTAGGATTCTAGTCAGGCAGTTCATACAGCTCTTTCTTCTAAAGCAAGTATGTCTAGTTTAAAGACTGAGATACATTTACCAGGGAACTGAGGGGAGGAAATGCAAAATACCTATTCTGTACATGTATGGAATAGCCTCTGGGAAAAGGGAACAAAGAACAACAAATATGTATAATGTAATTGGCATAGAATTGATAGCAATATATCCCTTTAGGACTTTCAAATCAATTTAAGGATTCAAAAATAGGGAGATATTAATGCATAATTTGTAGTTATCTAAGGTATGGTACTGTAATTGTAATGATTCTGTCTAATTATAAGGCATGTGATTCTATTTAAGGTGTTGTTTTTAAAGATTTAGGTAATTGTTAATAAATGTTTACATCTTAGTATTCCTTCTTCAGTAAGCTTACTGAAGCAAATTTCAGCAGGCTTCTACAGCATTCACTGTTGGAGAAAACAGTTTTGGAAAGACCAAATAGGCAAGATATAGTTTTCATATTTCTATTCTATTTTCAGGAGAACAACCAACTTTTTCATGTTCATGTTATAATAACGAATGAAAAAAACCCCAACACTTTACAGCTGTGATTTCAAGGACCATACAGAGGTAACAAAGTAGCCAAAGTTGTATAAAAGCAGATTTATACCATGTTTACTACTTCTTTGGTAAATTTACACTCAGCAAACTGTAGTGCCATGAAGAGAGCAATTTAAATAACAATAAATCACCTCAGTTTTTGCCAGTGCTGTGGGGAATCAGAGAAGGAAGGAAAGATTAGAACAAAAGGGAAAAAATGCAATGTCCTTTTATTACCTACTTCTCAAGGATTTCCAGTATCTACAGAATACCCCAAATAGGAATACTGGATTCTATCGTTTCCCTACAAAAATGTACACTTTTACTTCTTCCAAAGGTACTTGAAGGTTTTATAACTTGTAGTAAGTCTAGTTGGCATAAATCATCTTCCTGACTCTTTTTCTTCTTACATAATAATTCTGTTACATGATTCCAGAAAATGAAGCTGGTTCTAACTGTGGCAAGGTAATGGTGTTAGTAGTCTATTCGAAGTCAGTTGAATATGTATTTGATAAGATGAGTAAAAGTGAAGAAATCAGAATTATATATTAGTCGGAAAAGATCCACAAACTGCTGCACATGCTGTAATGGTTCATTATTTAGACCAGATCAAAAGAGACGAGGCGGAAAAATTCACAAGCAAAAGTGGAAGAAGGATAAAAAAAGTTACGGATGAACAATTTGGATAAGTGTGTGTGTGAATGCATATGTATGTACACCTCTTGCTTTTGAAGTAGATTTTAAGATTCTGGAAAACTGCTTGTCATTATCCAAGAGAGACAGAATATTAGACAATAAAGACCTTCAGTAGGAGGTCCTGTATTTATTCTAAGGTTTAGTAAGACAGAAAAAAAATACATAAATTAGCATTTACCACTTAGTGTGACAGTGTATGGTGACCACAGAGTCAGACAACTGGACAGTATATGGTGACCACAGAGTCAGACAACTGGTTAATTAATTGAACCTGCTTCAGCTCCTTTTTAGATTCCTATCGAACTTATGTTGCTGCTAGAACAAGAGTCAGAGCAATTTTTTAATCTTCATCTCTTCTTGCTGACAGTACCTGGAATCAGCTTGGCACCTACTTAGCTTTTCTTCACCTTGTGCTGAACTAGAAGAGAGCCCTGGAACAAGAGGTGATTTCATATTCTTTTTCAGCATGACCTCTGAGCATCTGGCAGACATCATATTGCCACCCTTATCTTTAGGAGCATGAAATTATGGTAGACTCACTCACACATAACCTCATGTTTGAATATTAAAAGGTGCTAGAACAAGAAGTATGCCTTGAATTTACAATATGCTGGTGCTATGCTGATAAAGAAAAAACTATCCTGAATTCCAGAGAGGATTGAAAATCTGCTCTGTGTGATAAAGAACCAACCACATGGTAGGTACAACTCTACAATAACAAGCTGTAAATTTCTACTTAATCTAATTTGTGCCTTATGTGAATATGCAAGGAAAATGCACAAATGCCTCAGGACCCTCTGAAGAACAGTGCTTTATATATGCAAGAAAGAAGGAAGCATCTTTTGCCCAACCCTAGTAAGTTAAGCATGTTTCCAATCAGTTTGGATCCCCTGATGAATATTCTGATTATGTTTATGCGCCATCAGTGAAATGATGATGGTTAATTAATGATACATCTAGTGTGACATGCTCTTTTGGGAGGGCATAGAATTAATAGAGGGAATATGATGCAAAAGTGCTGGTTGGAGTACAAGGTTTTTGTACTACAACTTCTATAAGGTGCTATAATGTATTGGCTACAAATATTATTAAATTATAAAATAAAAGCTAAATATCACTTTTCCATTCCAAACATAATTCACCTAATCAAAATGAGCATTAAGAAAGAATTAAGGCTGAGAGTTTGGCTTGTCATGGACTGGGGTCACATCTGAGAGTTATAGAATATTTTTTTTCTATACTGAGTGATTGCAGATAAAACAAATTCAGCAACCCTTTGAAAAAATACATCTTGTCTTTCCATACACAGTGATGGGATTTGACAATTTTTCTGTTCAGTGTCATTCTAAAAAGGAAACAACAACACAAAACACCATGAATTCTTAGAATAAGGAAGGGTTGCCAAACAGAATAAAGTCTTCTGCTTAAAGAAAGAGGCAAGTTCATAGTTTTTCAAGAAGCATATTTTTCATAGTTCTGACCTTTCCCCTCTAAATAGATAAGAATATAAATACTGGAAGATATAATAATTAGGGTGATTAAAAATATGCAATAAATAGGGTAGAATTCTTCAGCCTAGAGAAGAAAACTGAGACATTTGACAGTGAAATATATATGAAGTCATGAATGGTATGGCTTCAGAGAAGTGGTGAAAACTATTAGTTTTGCTTAATAAATCAGCTCTGAGACATTATATATCAAGCTCTGGATTCAAGATACGTGGAAATGTGTTTTCTCACACTAAATCAAACATAACTTTTTGTCAGAGATCAACTTTTGGAGTGGACCCATGAATCTGGTTCACATAAATAACAAAGTAAAATCCCAAATTCTTCTAGTTTCATTCTTTTTATGGAGGATATAAGCAAGAATGTTTCTCCCACTCTACCTAAACAGAATATTGTGTTGAAAGTCCCTCTCTCTCTCTAAAAACTCCAAATCAAACACACACCAAAACCAAATTAACAAAAATCTCAGCCCTCAACACCACTATATTGTTAGCTAAGAAAGCAAAAAGCTTTGGTTCAGGAAGTGTTTTCTATTAGTCAATGCTTTTGATGCTGCTTCTCCAAGAGAGTGATGAAAAATAATTTATGCATAACCACAAATACTCCTTGGAAATCTACTGCTGCAAGTCTTCTACTGAGAAAATTTTAAATGGGAAAAAATTAGAAGATAGGGCGGGGGGGAGTTAGATTTTTTAATCCAGATTGAAATAAATTTACCAATTAAACTCCAAAACTCTCAGGAAACACATGACTGAACTTTCAGAATTGTGTAGGTTACAAGCACTAGAACAGTCTGTTATGGGGCTTAGACATGTGAACAGCCATAGGTTTTAGAGGGTGTTATTTATTTAACTCAGGGACAGGTGTTACCTTGTGCACTCCTGATTGTGGACATTCATTGAGTTAATACTTAACTCTCCAAAAGAGACAAATATAAATTTATTATTTTCTTTTTGCTTTTCCTATTCATGGTTGCAACTAGTGCTAAAACTACTACAGAAGTTTACCCCAGGATGAAAATAAAAAGTTGGGTTTTTTTTTTTTTTTTTTTCCCTAACCATCTCCCTCAAACCTCACTGTGTTTGAAGTTGCTTGTACTATCATCAATAATGTCATTAAGTGCCAAATCTGCCATATCTATTGAGAGTTAAATTCTGGTATTTTGCTCCACATGGAAACTAGAAGACTACCATCAAAGGCGATTGTTATTGTAAGAAAAAAGTTGCACTGTGCAGAGATTTTAATTTATCCTACGTGTGACAGCTATGTTACTCAAATAACTCACAACTTGTTCCTTTATTTTCACACAGCTTGATAAAAGGTTTGTTTGCAATGCATGAAGCAGGGCTTTGGGCTGTGGTATTCTACACAAGATTAGAGGGGAGAATCCAGCTCTTAATTCTCTCAGAACCTGAGGAACTTACAGTGTAATGTCTGACATGGAGGAGACATAATCCAACTCCAAAGATGTATTACCACCTTTGTGAGAATATTGATTTTCTGTAAGAAAAGCTGGGATCAGATATCATGCCTTAGTGAGAGATCTCTGCCTCTGAGTGCCAGGAAGCAGTCTTTGCAGGCTCTTGTAGCCTCTATCCTTTGTTTTCACACTAGAACTGTGGAAAGGAATCAGATATGGCTCAAGATGTTTACTTGTAATCCTTGAATCTGGCTGCCCTCATTTTTGAATAGATAAAATTCTTACAAAGTTTTTTAATAAGGAAAGGTATGTCAATATGATGTGACAGATTATACAATTTTTCATGCCCTACTCATGAGAAAACTGCATTATCTTTTAGTCATAGAAAAAAAATTATGCTTCTGCATCACTGCAGCAGAATATATGTACAGAAATATTACTGAAATTCTCCTTCAGTTTACCCACAAACTGGAAATAATCTGAATAGAGACAAATCTGAACAGAGTTTGTTCCAGTATACTCAAATTACAAGTGGGAAAATCGAGGCAGCCTTCTTAGTATTTTTAAATTTTTTGCTATAAATTCCATTCCCTACTGGATACACCAGATTCTAGTGCACTTGAATATAGACTTTGTTGGAATGCTAAAAATTTAAAATGTCTCAAATATCTCTTCTTGAAAAAAGAAATCCCTTAAGACTGAATTGTGCTGATTTCAGAGCTTCAAAAGATCTGTCCAAACACAGATTTTATTGTAATTGTCACATATAGGTGCATTTTATTTCACTGTTTATTGATATACAATATTGTTACCCCAATTACACTAAATATACTCCAGAACACCTTTACCCAAGAGGCAAAGGAAAGCAATCTTCCTTTGACAGGTTTTTGTACATTTTTTAGTCCTCAAACTTTCCCAGAAACTTTTATTTTTTTCTTGTTGACCTAAAAGTCATTACAGAACATTTACCCTCTTGCTCTCAATAGTACTTAAAGACTTAGAAAAGTTCTTCCTGGGGAGAAAAAGGTGCAGTCAGTGTTGGATTAATACAGCAAAGGTTGAACATACATGACAGCAGTATCTCAAGTTTCCCCTTGCTCCGCCTTCCCAATCCACAAGAAAGATAGTGACCCAAGAGCAGCAGCAATTTAGTTCAAAGAGAAAGTGAGATTTAAAACCTGTCCTGTGAAATTATACCTTCCAGTGCCTATTGCAACCAAGAATGCTTATAGAGATGCTATTTGGCGATTATAAAAACATATATTTTTAATCTAACAGGAGTGGCACAAAGGTTTGTTGACCAAATTCTCAGCTACAATAAATCAGCACATAATCTGTAGGGGAGAAATCCATTCTCCTGAGTGTTCTTTTTGGTTTAGATGATAATATTGCCACAGCTTGTATTCAATAACTAGTTCATCACAAAGATTTGCAAACTATAATGTATGGTCCTAGTTATTTTAGGAAATTGATTAGGGGCTTGTGTAGCCGATGTCTTCAACAACTTTGGATTTAGGCCACAGGGCCCTTCCTTGGAGAGCTGAAGACAAAGCTGTTGAGAACAGCTTTTCCAGCAGACTGGCCAGCCTAGTGAGTAGAGCTCTAACTTAGGAGCTGATGTGGGAGGAAATTACTACCCACAGTCAAGCAAAGAAGTAATGAACAGGTGTCAGGTACAGGAGAGAATTCCAGAGTAATAAAACAGGGTGAAAGGAGGTCCATCTCTTGCCTGTTATGCACAGAAATGCACACAGACAGGGAAACAAAGCAAATACTGCCACTGTGAATGTGTTTACACATTTAAAACATCATTCAAATTACTCAGTTGTGGTGGGACAACTCATACAAATAGGTTATTACAATGGATGATTATTGCAAGAATGTGTGGATACACATTCTTCAGGGAAGACATATCAAGAAGAGAATGAAGGGGGTAAGGGAGAGGTGAAGGAGTAGCTCAGAAGCACGCAAGCCCTTCTGTGAGACAGACAACAATTTGTCTGAAGAGTTCACAACACGGGATCAAGAGACCCAGTAAGGGACATCCAGTAGTGGGAGCTTGTTACAGTTTACCTGATCAGGGTGAGGATATGAATGAAGTTATTTTGAAATAAGGAATTCTGGATCACAGACCCCAGTTCTCATGGGGGAATAATTCTGGTAGGTCACTATGACAGGATTTTTGACAAGGTTGCCTTCTTGATGCAAATACTGATACCAACCAGGGGTTCGGTACAGCTGGATCAGCTGCTCAGAAACAAGGAAGAACTGGTTGAGGACATGATGCACAATGGTAACTTTGACAGGAATACCCATTAATTAGTGAAGTTCAAGATCCTGAGGAGACTGAAGGAGATAAGCAAAGTCTATAATCTGAACTTAAAGGGAACAGCTTTCAGCTTACTCAGAGAACAGGTGTATAGGATCGTGTGGGAGGAGGCATCTTTGGAGGGCAAAGATGCTCAAGAAGGTTGTGAAAGCCACCAGACAAACACAATAATTGTTTTCCTGGGAGTCAGGATGGACTATCAGGTGTCTCATGTGGCCAGTCTGACTAAACAGAGAGCTCATGATGGAATTCAAATGAAAAAAAAAAAAAAAAGAAAAGTCAGTTTACAAGAAGGTTTAGGAGAGGTTACTGAAGAGAAGTTCAGAAGTATTGTTCAGCAGAGATGTTGTTAGGAGAGCTGCAGCTCTCTTGGAAACCTGTTAGGGATGACAAGGGCAATGAGAATTGCTTCTAGCACAGCAGTAGTATTCAAGTATAGTGTTGGAAGGGGTTGGTGATTCGGTGACAGCAGATGTGTAAGGATGAGGTGCTCAATGCCACCTTTCTCTCAGCCTTTGTTGAAAATGTCCCCCAGGCACCTGTACTCAGTGAAAGGATTCAGAAAGAAGAACAGACAATACTGGATAAGGATAAAGATAGTGCTTACTTCGGACAACTCAACCCATGAATATCCAAGTGATCAGATGAGCTGCATCCAAGGGTACCAAAAGAGATGGCTGATGTCTTCAGAAGGCTGATGTCATTCATCTTTGACAAGTCACAGAAATTTGAGACCGGGAGAAAGAAAAATATTGCAGCCATATTCAAAAAGACCAGTGTGTCAACTTCAAAAATCTACAGACCAATGAGATTAATTTTTTTGCCTAAGAAAAATCAAGGAGGAAGTCCTCCTGAAGCATAATTCTGGGCAAGGACAAAGTGCTTGGGAAGAGTCAAGATTTACCAAGTGCAAATGATTCTTGAGAAATCTCTTTGCCTGCTTTGATAAATTATTTTATTAATGAGATTAAACTAGTAGAAGTGATTTACCTTGATTTTAATCTAGATTTTCAACACAGTCTCCTGTCTTATTCTTATATCTGAGTTACTGTATTAGTGTTTGGATGGAGGAATAAAAATTTTAAAATCTAACTGGGTAAAAAACACCCCAAAATCTGATAGTAAATAGAAAGGGATATTTCAAGTGTCTTCTTCTACCTAGGGGCCAGGGACAAATGGAGGAGTTTATCTGACAACCTGTCTCCTTTAAAAAATTTACCATCTTTTTGCCTTGTTCAGCAAACCAGCCTTCTGCCTCTATCTCTCTACTTCCTATTTTGATTCTCGTAAACTTGAAATAAGATCCTACAGTTTTGTCCTTAGCATCCAAACTGTACAGTGTTGTTTTGAGCTGAGATACAAATAAGCAAAGTAGTGCTGCTGTGTGGAGGAGACTGAAGGCCATTGCCACAATGTTGTCAAGACTCAGGAGCAGCTCTGTGCATCACCACGCTGCCTTTTGTAAGAAATCCTCTCTTCTCATGGTCAATGTTTTAGTGCCCATGCTGTTTGAGGAACAAAAACCGCTGCTTTTCCATCAAACATTATGCCAGCCTAACACAACAAAACCTTAAACTAAAGATACAATCAAGTGCTTGAGGGCAAGCTTAACTTTATTTGAAAAATATGACACCAAACACCACTGTCTGACTGCTGATCTACCGCTTGCATATCATTGTCTCACGTTAAACTCTTAAATCCATGTTAGATACACACTAAGCATTACTCTGGCATACACAGCTGCTGAGTGATAGTGTATTAGTAGCCTTGAAAAAAAGCTGAATTTGCATTCATTAATCAACATTGTGATAGGCAATCCGCATGCATGCAGGCACAGATCATGCATGTAAATATCTCTATACACCAGCAAGTGTTGAGTAAACAGGTATATGAATGTATAACCAAGGAATGATAGATCAAAAGCAGGTTCTGAAGAGCTATGAGAGTGAACTACTCTAGGAGAGTCAGCTTTCAGTACCAATTATGTTGCACAGCCCTTGAAGTATTGCAGCCACACACTCCTAATGATATTATTTGCTTACACACTGTATTCAAGTCTTAAAATCCTCTGGTGGTGGAATTGTTTTTAAAGTAGCCTCACTGTTTGTTTGATGTGATTTTCTTTTGGTCATAATTCTTGATTTTTATCTGTTCATTATCAGCACAGTATGCAGGATATTTTGGATTTTCAGCTGGTCACATGTTAGAATCTTTCTCCCTCAGACTAGCAATGATGCATTCATGGATATTCCAGATCATCCATAAAACAAATATAATCACAAATTCACCACTACATTATTGCAACATAAAATTACATTCAAGAAAATTATTCTCTAACCTACTCTGGATTTATTTTTCAACATCACATTTACATTTCTCAAGAAGTACCAGTTTCTATACACCCTTTCCCTACCATTTTTCCAGTCAAATATTTTTAGTTTACAAATTTAAATCAAGTGAGACTGTCTTACTCTGTGACATATCGAAATATAATTATACATTCTGGTAGTCAGCTGAACCTTGTCCCTAATTTTCATCCTATCTTGAGCAATTTATTTTCCCAGTTGTCATGAAACTTATGACTTGAATTGATCTTTTATAGATCACTTGGAAAAAGTGAATAATTAGAAATATAATTCCATCCGCATTAGAATAGTTTTTGTCCAAATTTTGGATTCAGGCATGCTGTATCCCTCCCTAAAACTCCCCCAAAGGAGTGCAAGAGATAAAACATTAAGGTGAATACAATGAACTACCATCTTGGAAATTAGCGAACCTTATATTTTTAATGTATCATTAAATTATTTCTCATTTAAGACTGATTTTACTTATTACTCTCACTGGAACTATATGAACTTTTTCTACTTCCAAGGAAATTTCATTTATCCCTATTACGATCATAAAACATTATATTTTTTGAGGAGAGAGTCTAGGATTTCGATTTTGTGTTAAACTGTTTAAGAAAACAGGTTTGAGAAAATAAATCACCTACTTGTCAAGCATAGAGAACCTGCTGTTTTGAAGTAACATTAACAAGCTACTTACTGATTCAGTAAAGCAGATATCAGAACTCTGTACACACAACTATGTTTGTCCTAAGTTCCAGGAGCACAGCAGTGTTCAGGATATTCTAAGAGTTTCAGAAATGTAACAAGATATACCAAGAAACTTCTCAGGGCATATGAGACATAATTAAATGCAGACTTTCAACAACATATTTTTTAAAATTCTCAGCAAACTACAAAAAACGAAATACCATAAGGTTGTCAGAGACTTGAGTTTCTTGTGTGTATAATGAGAAGGGAATATACTCTTGCTTAAATCAATCTATGCAGGAATGGCAATTGACCACCTTTCTTAAAACAAGTGTACCTTCCTATGATTTCTCCAGGTCAGAGCAGGGCATAATCAACATTGCAGGCTGGCAAGGGAAAGGCTGCAAAGTGAGTAATTCACAAAAATAAAGCTAGCCTAAGAATATTCAGTGTCACTCATTCCACAGTTACCTGCATGCTCAGGCAAAATCTTTACATTTCTGGGCAGCCAACTATCACTTTCACTTTCTGTGCTTCCCTTTCATGACTAAACTCAGTGATTGTGACTGATCACATCACTTTTGATCCTTCATGTGTAGGCATAACAGCATTAGAATGCCAGTGTTTTTTAAACTTTTACATACACAATAAACTGAGTAATAAATTAAGGAGATCATGCCAAAAGAAAGAATTCAGCTTACACTGTTTTGCAGTTTAATTATTGATTAAATATCTCTCTTTGAAATTTCACATTGTCACATACATAAAAATTATTCTGGTTCTTTGTTCACTAAAATCAATTTACTAGAAAGAAATATTGACATAGATACAGAAAGTATTTGAACACGAATTTGAAATAAGAAAGTATGAGGATAGAGTAAAAGGAGGCAAAGATTTTCAAGTGATATATAACAAAGAAAATTGCCTGAAAGGCAGATTCTTTTCTAAAGTAAAAAAAAATTGAAAGCTTCTGTTTCTGGTTTCTGTTATTATGGTTGTAATTATTTATAACTATAAAGCCCAGAGGCACATTATATCAACTATTGTGCAAAAGCACAGTTGTGTAAGATGAATCCAAGGGCCGAAATTACGCTAGTGCAAAGGGATGTTGAGGGCCACACTCCATGATGGGTTATTATTCCTTTATTTATGTCCTTGTTTTCTAGTGGCTGGTAATATAAATTGTTTATATTTCAGAAATTGTTGCCCTACATCTGAAGATGGACAGTTAAGGACTGAGGCTTTATAGCTGAGGATTCTATATGGACTATCAAATCTGGATTTTCCTCCTAGAGCACAGTGTAAAGTTGATACCTCTTACAGCTTTAAATCTATTTTTAGGATGTTCAGCCCCATGATCCCCCCCCTCCACTTTCCACTGGCCTTCATTTGACCCTTTCAAATGTGCTAGATAAGTCGTGCACACAGATACAAAAGACAAATAACAAAACTAACAATAAAAGACCAAAAACTGAACCAAAAATCCGCAAAACATGCTACTCTAAACAAGTGAAAAATGAACTTCCAAAAACCACACAACACACCACATTAGAAAATAAAAAAGCGCCATTACAAGACAAAAAACCCCAAAAAAAACAAAGCTGCACAAAAAACCCTCAAAAAACAAGAAGACACCCCCAAAAGACAAAAAACCCACTCAAAAACCAAAACCAAATCAAACCAAAAACAAAAAAAAAACAAAAACAAAACCAAAACAATGACAAAAAAAAAAAGAAACAAAAAAAAAACCACCAAAACCCAAAGAGTCAACAACAGATTGGCAAAAGTGAATTAATTTACTGTAAAGAAAGACAAGCAGAGACAGTAGATGCAGTAGGAATAAAATCTTTCTTCTTTCCACATACTAGAGGCACAAGTTCAACTCAAACCATGTCATATAGTACCAGACTGACTAAGTTTAAGAAAGTCTGTAGACAACTGAAATAAGATATATCCTACAAAGTCTTTGAGTTTAGTGTGTATGACATTTATTGTTCTGCTAGCCAGAAAAGAACCCATAAAGTAACCACAGTACACTCTCACCAGACATCTTACATGCTTGCACACTTGCACTACATGCTGGCCACAGCACACAAAACTATATTGTCTCAAGACAACAAAGACTCACACACCTTGAAGTATACAGCTGGCTTGTTTTTCACATAGCATCTGTCAAGAAGCTGTAGAAGCAGGGCAGGAGATAGGCTACACTAGTAAATTTTCCACAGACCAGTCTCTGGGAATAACCAAAGCTTCTTCATAATGTTTATTATACATTACTCTGGTAAAATTAATTTGGATATTTTGAATAGAATAAAATACAGCTGAAATTGAGACTACAAAGGCTCATAATCATAGGTGCCGTAAAGGTTAGGGAAAAAACCAAATATGTGTACTTCTGGTACTGAGAAAAAAAAAAAATATTAAAAACACCCCACATGCATGAACTTAACTGCAGAAAGCAAATCCCCAAACACCTAGCCTTTCAATATCTGAAGATATAGATGCTTCTACGTGCTATTTTCCCTACTACTAACACTTCTGGAAGATGACCTTAAAAATTAGTTGAGCATATTTGATATCAACCTGTGGAAAAAATTGTGTACCAAAACACATCTCATGCTGTGTTGATGCAAACCACAGGCAATTGTTGTAATTTAGAGGGCCTGTAAGAATAGAATTTGAAAGTGGTTAACTACACAAAAAGAGCCCACGCATTCACGTACAGCTCGAATATAGGATATATGGTGTCATTCTGTAATTTAAGCTGTCTGCAGAGAACTGGAGTGTCCTTTGTCACTAAACTTCAATATTTCATTGAGACAGATGGGATCTCTGTGCAGCCCAAGTTCAAGCTCCTCTGTAACAACATGCTGGCATATAAACTAAAAGCACTATATCTTTGAGGAGAAACACTAAGGGTTTTCCCTTGGTAAAACAGCCTGGGTAACAATATATGAAAAGATAGGAATGTGTATGCAAAGAGTGTGAGTGGAATATTCAAAGATGTTGGAGAGGATATTTCCAAAAAAAGCCCAACCAACCAATCAAAAAAACCCCAAAAAAGAACGAATGACCAAACAAACAAACAAAAAACTCCAAACCACCAAACAAACTAAAAGTAACACTGACAGCACCAAAGCTGATTAATATCTGTTGGAATAAACAATCATCTGTGAATGACCATGAAAATTTTGGGTAAGAAAACAAAACAAAACAAAACAAAAAAAAAAAAAAAGATGAGTTATCTCAAAGCGAGGTATGAAAGAACCATTAATATTTGAAAAAGTGAAAAGAGAGAAATGCTTCTAAAATGGTATGATGCTGCCAAAAACTTTGCCAGGCTGGACAGAGCAGCTCCTAGTTTAACAGTATGAGGCACAGTACACAGAGATCCACATTTTGGGGGCTGAGGTGACAGTTGACCTTCTGGGAGCCATGGAGTAAGTGGAAAGAAGTGGGCTGGGTGGGTACAATAAAGCTGGAACACCCACATCCAACACAGGTGTGCGCAAGTAGGGTATCCTATAGTGCCCTATGAGAGATGGGTTCTGGTCTAGTTGTAACTCTTTGAATGTGTCTATGTCATTAAGAATTTGGGGGAGGTGTAAAGAAAAATCGTACACAAATTTTTGTTGAGTTTTTAACATTTGTAAGTGTTCAGCTATTGCTGTGTCTGCCATTTTGCTGACATTGATCTGGAATGTACGCTTCCCCAAACCCTTGTTAATCATTCCTTCATAAAAAACACAGTGAACCCAATAAAATGCTCATATCTTTATTTTGTCCCATATGTTATTATTTCTTCTAGTTAACTAAATTCTCTGAGCAGGCTTGCTTTGAAGAAGCAGTGAAACATATATAGTTGTAGTTTATTTTTTAAGTTTTCTCAAGTTAGGATTGTGACCTTGCCATTAAATAAGACACTGACAAATGAGTACTACACCTGCTTGCATCTCTTCAATTGGACTAACATCACTAAGGTCATATCAGTGATCAGAAGGAAAAAAAACCCACAACTGACTCTGTTATTTAGACTACAGGTTTAATAAAATTTGCCTGGATAAAAAAGCAAAGCTATCTAACGCAGCAAGCTGAGAACATACTTACTGCTAGCAAGCTAGATGCAATTTCTACAGTGATCTCAAAGCTAATTAATCTCAAGTATTAATTACCAAGAATAAGAAACAAATGGCTAATCTAGACTTCAGTGAATTGAGACATTTGTATAAAGCTATAAAACACCACTGCTAAGTTATCCCTAGAGGTACCTAACTGCCTACACTTCAACAACATCTTCCTAGGCTGCAATGAGAGTGATTATCTTTCAGGAGATTAATGTCCATGTATTAGCTGAGTAATTCTCACTTATGTCCTCTTCTCATAACTGTGCTGTTGAAAAATAATCATGATTTTGTTGTTGTCACTCATGCCTTTAACAAATCTGTTTTGCAAACCTGTCAGAATGTTATGCGCTTTACTCACAACATAATTGGCTAACTTGATAATGTGATTTTTGTCATCTGGGTTCATTAAATTAAAATCTCCCACACTGAAGTCAAGGTCTCATGTTGCATAATTTTAGAGAACACATTCAACTCCATGTCCACACACACTCATATACATTTATACACACATATGTATGTATACATATACGTACCTGCAAGCAAGAAGGGGGAAATCAATCAGGCACTGTGAAACAAACCTACAGACACATACAGAGGACACCACATTGCTACTGAGAGATCTTTCATTGTGGGAAAAAGTATTTTTTTCAGAAGCTTATAAACCTTCTGAATTAATAAATATATATACTTCTACTACTAATACAACTTCAGGAAACTTCAGAAATTTTAGGTGAGGGTGTCATATTTTAAATGCTTAATACCTCAGTTAATTTGAGAAACTATTCTGATGAGAACAATTGCTATACTAAAAATAAACCAGGTGCATTAATAAAAATCAAAGTGATAAAGGACGGAGCCTTTGACAACTTTTAGCTTTTGAGCAACTGTTATGAACATGCTCCCACAAATTGATGTAAAATATTTAAGGAGAATGCTGATGCAGCTGAAAAAAATTACAGTAAAAATCAGTTTTCCGTTATGCGGTTTAAATATGACAGACTGAGTCAATAGAAGCATTTAGCTCACCAGACACAAGTTGAATTTTAATAGGGAAATAAAAATTCTTTGGAACAGATTTTCCATATATCATTTAGGATCATTAGAGTGGCTTTCATTTCCTTCAAGGCAAGTGCTAAGGCACACTCCCATCTATTAGAGTAGACATCCAATAAACAGCACCTGTTCTGCATCTTAAATACTATTTTTCTTCACACCTATCTAGTCAAACTGTTCTGCAGTGAGGCACTCTGAGTTACTCCATCGAAACTTGCAAAATTGAATATTCATCAGGAGAGAGAGCAGTCTTACTTACTTTACTTAACTGTCCTACCCAACGGAATAGTATTAACCTCCTGTCTCCTTTTACATAAAGGACAGGGAGAAAATTAATTTCTTTTGAGGAAAAGAAATTAAAGAAAATGCTTTCCGTGGTCTCTTATAGTTTGATGAGTGTACTCTGTTACAAACTAACAAATTACTATTAAAATACTGTCACTAAGGTTTAAATAGAATTACAGTCACTAGTTCCTGTGGAAGTGCTCAAATGAATGATTCTTTGAATATTTTGCTCTGATTCTGGCTTCCCAGGATCCTGAAATTAGGTGGAACAGAACCAATCTAATCAAATCAGAACATCACAGAGAAAAACAGAAGACTACTCAAAATCCCTCAGGTTAGCCCAGAAAACTGGACCTTTTTTTGGGTTTTTTTTTGTAGGGGTGGGTTGGGGGGCAAAGAGTAGGAAAAAGTAAAATCAGTTTTAAGAAGTTAAATGCCAACTTTCTCCTTGCTTGACTAAACAGGAAGAATGTATAGCAAAAACAGACTATCAAAACCACCACATAATTACCTTTTGGGCTGTTAAGCTATAGTGCAGCCAAGGCAGTGAGCACAAAAATGCAGAAGGAGTCCTTTGTAGGTACATAATAATAACAGTAAAATTCAGTTTCTTTACCAGACTTTGTTTCATGTGCACTGTATGTCACCTTTGCCTCCTTCCTTTGGGCTAAATACACCTACTGGCAGGTAACCCAGCTGCTTTACCACCAAACAGTTTAATAAACTTGAGAAGATTTGCCTTCTAGATAAAGGCTATAACACACCAGTTGTCTCATCTTTCTGTCTGCAAAAGGAAACCAGCCTTTAATTCATAGAACACATGGTTCCTCAGGAAACAACTAACTTAGGAACCACCAGCTTGTTGAAAACACCTTTTGCAGTCTATGAAGCCTGCCAGGTGGTAGAGACACACAGAAATTAGCCCCCCCATTTCTTTTTTTTCTTCAAAATAGAACCAGCAGCTTTTCTAGGGCCTATGCATCTTATATGTATTTTGCATATATGTTTTAAAGTAAATTTTGATTTAGCAATCATTTAGGGCAGAGCTTAACAAAAAAAACCCCAAACTAAAACAAAATTATAAATGAGAGCAGAACAACCAACCGACCAAAAAACAGACCTAGAAGTGAGATAAGTATCTGGAATGGAGTTAACATGAACACAACTCTCTTTTCAAACTGACCCGCAGTCACTAAAATTAACAAGCTAAACAGTTATAGCAATTTAAATTATGTGCTCTGTTGGAAAGCTGGTTTCTCCATCTTCCCTCCAAGAATTCTTAGGTTGGAGATAAAAAACTTGTTTGCTAAAAACATGTTAGCTAAATCTTACTAGAGTATCTTGAATATTTAAAATTGTTGAAAGTAAGGAAGCAGAATATTGAGAGTCAATGAAAACATACAATAATTATTTAAGATCACTTAGGGAAAAAATAGAGAAAAAAGCTCACATTTTCTCAAAAACTGAAACGAAAACTTAGTCTATTTTCAATGACAGATTCTTAAGCTATTTAGGTATTTTATTTAGGAAACCATGTACAGGAGGCCAAATGGCATACTTGAATATATTTGAAAATATGACACCAAATCATTTATGCATCCCATAGGATCCTGACTTTACATTTCTGTCTTTTGGCTCCACAATTAAAATGTGCCTCGATGTATAATGACTAATATACCTCTTAACAGAAATAACAGAGTAGACTTGCCTAATTTATATGACCATAGAGAGTAGAGGGAAAATTAAAATTGAAAAGTGATTTAATTATAAAGACATTTCAGACTGAAACAGTTTCTTTTCTGATTAGCAGCAAGGGGGGGGGCGGGTGGGGGGGAAGCACAGATAATTACTGGAATAAAAAAAAAACAACACCTCCTCCGAACAATAAAGTGTAAAAAGCTCCTTCAATTGACTACAATTATTCATGATTTGCATTACATTTTCTGGCATTCATCTTCAAATTGTAATGCTATTTAGTAGAACATTTGAACAACATCATTATTTGCCTTTTACAGAGCTGTGCTTTTAGCTCTGTAAAAGCAAAGCTGAAGGGTACATTGAAGAAACAGAAAAAATGACAGTAATGTGATGTAATTTTTGATAATATGAGATACTGTATTCTATGTTCATTATGCAATAAAAAGATTTAACATTACTACATAGAAATAGTCTAAATTATTGGGCTCACAGTACAAAACTGGGAAGAGACAAAGAATCTACACAGCTCATAATCTGACATTCATAATTTTGCAGAGGTCTCACAGTGTCAGCAAAAACCACATACCAGAAGTCAGTGAGGATGAGAGCAGGGCTGGATTTTGGCTCCCATTTCCTGAAAGAATGCTTTATTCTTCTCTGATAGGCAGCCAAACACCACAAAGCTGCTTGCTTACTTCTCCCACTCTGCCAGGGGAATGGAGGAAGAAGAAATTAAGGATAAAAAATGAGAAAAATTATGTATCAAAACAAACAACAGTGGTAACATTAATAACTTCTTAGTAAGTGAAGGGTAAGTGGAAAACCAAACAAGTGATGCAAAGGCAATCAGTCCCCACCTTCCACGGGTAGAATTCAGATCAGAAACAGATAGTTCCTGATCTAAACATGGCTGACCCTCCTAATTGCCCCTCTTTTCCCTTTTATTTGCAAGTGTGCTGTTATATGCTATGGAATATCCCTTTGATTAAGTCTGGTCAGCTCCCTGGTTGTGTGTCTTCTCAACTTATTATGCACCACCTGCTAAATCCATTTATTTTGGGGACAGAATGGGAAACAGAGAAGTCCTTGATACTGTGTGAGCCCTGCTCATCAAAAGCTAAAACATCAATGTGTTACCAGTATTGTTGTGGTAAAAAAATCGAAAGCATGGCCCCTTATGATCTGCTATAAAGAAAATGAACTCTGTGTAAGCCCAGACTGGTGAAACTTTGAAATGTTTCATAAAAAGTAAATGGCAGAAAGCTTGGTTTTCTCCTCATCCAAGTTTAAAAGTAATGTCACTGTTAAATCCTTTGAATAACTGGATGTAGACAACAAACATCTATCATCTTGATAAAATCGAGTTTGCAAAATTGGGTGGAAAAAAGGCTGTAATGTTCCTTTATCCTGATTCAGTTGTATGAGTATTTCTAATACATGTTTTTAATTACGTCTCCTTGATAATAATCTGAGATATGGTACATTAGCTCATAAGTCAAATTTGAATTCTTGGGTAGGGATGATTTGCCTGCACTAGGCCTATTTCTGGTGTAAGAGTTGGCAGTAGCAGATCAAAATGCAGTGAGAAAGGAGCAGTTTCTTTGACAGTCTGTACCTGAGAGTGTTGTACTTCTTTTCCTTTTCTGGGCAAAATCCAATGAATTAATCCACAGTGATTTTAATTAATATGGCAGACTTTGCACTTAAATAGAACAGAAACTCAGCCACAGCCCAATCTCACATGAGATCTATGACTGCAGATGACAAGGGGTAAGAACATGTTTTCCATGCCACCTCTCCTCTGTCAGCAGCAGGAATAGATCCTTCACCTGCTTTATTTTCATCCATATGGCAAATGTTTGCTCAGATTCCCAGGAAATCTTTTTAACTGTGGCAGCCCTTTGAGCTTTCTTAAATTAGTGTGTTTATTGTGTAGCTAGTCAGCTTGTAACAGATGTCACTGCATTGAACTGCACTGACTAGAACAGGTCATGAGAACTTAAGAAAGGTGGGATTTCTGTGTTCTGTGGTCTGAGCCACTTATAAGTAAGCATCTGGGCAAATGATTATTATTTGGGTAGTTATTATCAGTTATATTGTTAAGTATATTTTGATAGTAGTACATTGCTTTCATCTCATAGAGGAACCTTAGCAGCCAATACAAGGTTTTTGGCAAGGCAATGCCTAAAAGGTAAATAATATGAAATCTGACCTGTAAATACCTATATACTCTACTTTTCTACCTTTTTTTTGCAGGTTTTGACATTTGAAAGAAAAAATACAACAACAAAAAGGATGAGGTATTGCTGTTAAATCATGACCAAGTTTCCTTGCCCTGGCCTCACATTAATATCATGTTTGTGAACACCTTAGCATGAAAAGGAAAAGATTCTGCTTCTTTAGCATGCTTGAGTAAATTCTCTAATAATGTTTGTCTTACCTTTTCATCAGCAAAATCTTAATTGCTAAATTCAGAGTGAAAAGGCAGCATTTCTTTTTCAGTGTAGAAAGAACAATTTCCTTCCATTCTTTCTAATTATATAGTAGTCATTATTGTTTTGCTTAAAAGCTTTCATAACCAAGATTAATGTGAAAAGGCGCACATTATTACTTAGACTTCATACTCAGTGGCTGTTTGAAGAGAGCTCATGTAACATCAAGGGCTTTTAACTTCAGTGCTTTTAATAGAGATCATGTGCATGTTCATGTATTTGCTTCTGTTTCAAATTAAATAATACTAAAATAATCTTTTCAGTATATGTCATAAGGGATATTGGGGACTTTTTTTAATTGTGGGGGTTTTATCTATTATATTTTTAAATGTTTTTTGGAAGGTGAAGTCTTTACATAAAGTGCATAGAAGTGCCTACATTATTTAGAAGCCAAGCTTGCACGAGCTATGGTTTGTTATATTTGTCATCTGTACTATTAGTGAGAGGAGTAAGTTGAAAGGACAAGAAGGAAAGTAGAAACTGGAAAGCACTGCCAAGTCTGATAGTCCAAAAGAGCTGAGGTTGTTGGAGCTCTGTATTCCCAGGCCCAGCCAGCAAGTCTGAGTGCCAGCAGGCAGACACTTACCCATACACACAGTACATACATGCACACAACAGGTCACAAGGATCAACACAGAGAGAAATTCCTTTTCCATTTCTAAATGCTCACGTGTATCAGAAGAATATCTGTGTTAATGATTTAAGATAATTCTAGTTATTTTAGCACATGAAAAACCTCTGTTCTAGGAATAAATTTGTGTTATGTATTCTTCATATGATTGAAGGACTTAATACCTATAAACCTATATACTTGATGCCTAAACATGGGGATATATTCTTCCAGAAAATTCACAGCTGAAAAAACATTGCAATTATAACATAAAATAGAGGTTAAAGAACCATCTCTGCTTGCTACAAGATGTGTGTGGAAAATAAACTATTAGAAAGTCTATCAACAGCAAATGATGTTTCCATATGTAAGGATTTTAAATACATATGTTGATGCCCAAATCATTTGGAGGGCATTAACAATTCTGTAAGAACCCCTCTGAGCTTAATTATCCTGGAAATGATTAAGCCAAAATATCAGCATCTCACCTCTACATCTTAAACCAGATCAAGAAATACTGATTGTGTTCAAAGAGACTTCTAGATAGGCAAAGGTTGCAATTCCCAGTATGACTTGTTTCTGTCATTTACAAATGAAAAGCTTTTTCAAAATTTACTTGCCTCTGTCATGCTGAGTAGTCTGGCTGTCACTCTTGGACTGGATTACATTGTTGAAAGCAAATCTGTGCCACTGACCTTACCAGTGAGGCTGAGTATGCCACGGAATGTCATCCCTGGGGACAGCATTTAGAAGTTCTCCATGAGACTTGTTGTCACTGACACACCAACTATGAGCTAGCAATGATAAATTGTCAGAATTAATGAATGTTGAAATACATTTCAAGAGAAATTTTGTACTGAGGGCAGCAAAGAGGGTGAACAGATAAGTAATTCAGTTAATGCTGATGCATGTTACAATGCATGAAACATGGTTTAGAAAGGAGATGGAATGTTTCTGGCTTTTTATTTGGAAAGTTCATTTCCAGCACCTATCGACTTCAGTGAAGACTATTCAGGAAATTCTCAGTACTTATGAAAAGTGGGTTGTTAATTTACATAGCTAAATAAGGTTCTAGGATTCTTCTCTGTTCTCTTATTGTCATAATTATTATTAACTTCACAGAAGAATTTTGTATATTTTAAAGTTTTGAATCACAAAAATTTGGAACAAGGAGTATACTTCATGCAACTGAATCAGCATTAAAATCTGAAGGAGAACTTTTAGAGAGAACAGAACATTAAGACTTTTATCTGTGGTGCTGCAGAGATAAAGAGTTATCATAAAATTGGGTTTAAATTGTACACAGTCTTGAAGAAGATGAAGATCTTGTATCTAATGCACTATGGAAGAGGGCATCAATGCCTGGACTCCTCATTGGTATGTTACAAAAGAAATGAGAGATGAGGAAGATAATTATAGCGGCAATGATTTTAATAGATTAAAGAGCTAAGATTAGCATCAGACTACAGGAGAAGTAATCATGGTAAAATTTAACCTGACACTCATGTAACTAGCAATGGCATATGGAACTAAATAATTCAGTAAATTTTTCAGCATTTAGGTTTTCTGTATGAAGCTTTTACTGTAACTTATCCTTAAGGAAATTTGTTCACTGCCATTACTTCAATTATGTTTCTTGGGGTTATTGGAGAAATGTATTTAAGGACATCAACACATAATTGATTTAATTTGTGGTTATATTGTAATGGGAACATGAGCATCTGTAAAACTAGAGTTTGTCAGATGATGCCACAGTGGGCCAAACTTGAGAAATGAGAGTGTTTCCATATGACAAAATTACTGTGTGATTACAGTGCACTTTAATCTACAAGTACTACCTTGATTAGATTCATGTAAACACCATAACTATCAATGAAGATGTCAGCTTATGTTCCTGCTCACAACCCTGGCAGAAAGTTGCCTGACTATTTCAAAGACCTCCCTACTCTATTCATGCTGTCTCTTTACTTGTTCACTTAAGCTCATGCAACTTTGTTACAGTTTAAGTCACGCTAAAGAAATGCGCAGTGCATTTAACTGAATGATGTTCCTTTCATAAAAGAATCACAGGCTGAAGTCACAGTCTCTTTGTATCACTGGCAAATACAGAAAGTGCCCTGTGATACCACACTGACCTAAGGTGCTGGTAGACCCTGGCAGAGAGATGGCCCCTCTTGCACAGCAGCGGAACTCTGTGCCTCTGTCCAGCCCCTCCTTGCTCTGGGGCTGGAAGGGGCTTGACCTGGTTTGTTAAATCTTTTCAGACCAGGGTAACGCCACTGCCTAGCAGCAGTTTTAACACAGTTACAAAATGAACATATTTGTAGCTAATACATTTAAAATACACTCAGTTCTAACAGAATCTTTTTGTTCAGCATGTCAGAAACACTTGGGATTTCACAATATTTATAACAAACACAGTTTTCTATTTCTAAGTTGTTTTCTTAATAAAATAGAGGTTAGATTAATCCCTAAAACATTTTCCTCTGTTTAAAAGCACATTAACCTGAATGGTTGTTACGTTCTGGAAGGTCTGGAGTTTATTATGAGGCAGGTTTGGCAATATTTGCAGTTTGCTTCCTAATATCTTCGCATTTAAAAACTAGCTCTAGCAACTAATAGAATGCAAATTAAAATGTCTTCTTATATAATGCTTTCACTACAGTTTTCTTTTAGATAGAGCATTTGTTTAGGTTGTACATTTAGAACCTGAGATCTGATGCAATATCAAATGTTTTACTGGCAGCATGATACTAGCATAGATGAAACAGCACACTTTTTACAATTCTAGAAAGTCTTTTTATCATTCAGCTCAAACAGAACTAAAGAAGCTTTATCATGGTCTCTGTAAAGCCTCTTCACTTGTGAACAAAACTATGACAATCAAGAATCCCATCTATAAACAGATACCTCTGCAGGTGCTGATATAGCAACATCAATCTCTCCCTTTTTCACTGGCTGGAGCTTACCCCTTTTCAAAGCTCAGCTGGTAAAGTGTTTCTGGCAAATTCTGTCTGATCCACATTCAGAGCAAAGCCAGTGAAGTTTTCAAATGATACAGAAAAACGCACCAGGCTGTTTATAGTAGAGATTAACACAGGATCTTCTACCAACAGGTTAACAAGTGGGCTTAAACTGTGTGGACATAGATCTCAGCTTGCCTGTCTTAGAAGTAGTCCTAGGATATCTGCTGCTTGGTTGGACATTCTGAGTGGCATAAACTCCAGCACAGAGAGGACTAGGAACAAAAGCTATCAGCACAGCTAGACGGGAAAGAGGATGTTTGTCCTTAGCCTCAAGCCAACCATTTAAATTGCTTGTGTTTACCTGGCTGCTTTTGCCTGAAGAAGGATCAATCACAGGAGCCACTCTGCTGGAGGTTACTGCTCTCCCAGTTCTGCTGGCAAAAGGGTAATAATGAGCAGCTGAAGGGCATAACTGTAACAAGGGTCCTCCACCTGCATGCCAGCTAGAGAGATTACTGTCTACAATCTGTTTGACTGATCTAACTCTGCTAGCTTTAGAGGGTAATATAGACCTAGGTTAATTAAAGCTGCTTTCCTTTGTGTATAAATCCTTAAATTTCTGTGATTTAATCTCTGTTTTAACTATATTTTTCTGTGTGAATGTTCTTTCATATTTGTTTATATTATTAATAAATACTATAGTATATTTTCTCTTTTTACAGTACAAAACATTTAAATAAAAGTATAGCACTGTGACTTTTTTCCTGAGTTTAATGCTTCTCCATTACTTCTCTTTCACTTTTTGGACTAAAGAAGAGGTTGGTGCTTACAGGGGTGTGGGACTTGTGATTGGGTGCAGGACAAGGACTTTTGGGGATTGTACAAGACAATGAGATGTTCAGAGAAGGATGAAAGGAGAGGAAAGGGTGCCTGAGGTGTTTGGGGGAGTAGCTCAGGAAATCATTTAGGCTGGAATAACCTAACACTTCCAAGTCACCACTATGCCATGTCCCTAACCGTAATACCTACATGCCCTTTAAAACACCTCCAGGATGTCAACTTAGCCACTTCCCTAGAAAGTTTGTTCCAATGCTGGATAACCCTTTCCATGAAAGACTTTTTCCTTATGTCCAAACTAAAGATTCCCTGGCACAACTTTAGGCTGTTTCCTCTTGTCCTGTCATTTTTAATTGGGAGAAGAGGTGATCCCCACCTCACTACAACTTTCTTTCATGAAGTTCTAGAGAATAATCAGGTGTCCCCTAAGGCTAAACAACCTTAGCTCCTTCAGCTGCCTCTCATAAGGCTTGTTCTCTAGAGGTGTAGAAAATGGGAGAGGACTTGCACAGTGCTGGTCAGTGCACTTGCCTGACTATGATGTGTACTCCATTTCCACAGTCTGTCTTGTTTTCTCATTAAATTCTAACTGTTTTCTTGGGTGAAGCACTCTTTTCATGTGCACATGTACGTGTATGGGAAGCCTAAGAGCCAGCGACTGCAGTGCCAGAGGGCTTGTGTGTCTGGGTCACCAGCAAGGATGAAAAGTGTTTGTACACAAGCCAGTGTATGAACACAAACAAACATCATGTCAGCCTCACTGGTGAGTAGGTGGGACCAGATACACATGTGTGGGGTCTGGAGATTGGCTGTGGGACCTCTCTGTGTGTATGAATATCTTGTGAGAGGCAACGGGAGAGTGGGAGGATCCAGGCCTGGTGCATCTAATCCCTCTGTATTTGAAGGGATACACAAGTGTGAGTACAGCTCTGATGATCTGCAGCTACATTGGGGCAGGCCTGAAGGTGGCTTGGCCAGGTGCTACCAAGGGGGAATCCTGGCTTCCAAGGGCAGCAACTGCACAGGCCAAGTGTCCGATCCCAGGCACTGGGCAAGTGAACATTATATACTTGTTTTTGTTCCCACTATTGGATCTTTATCCTGGTGAGCCAGAGAAGGCTGTTGGTGGTGTTTGTGCCTGTGCAGGTGCTATATGTGCCCCTGCATGGATTGATCAGTGTGGCTGGCTCTGTGTATAAGGCAGTATGTACTGCATACTGTTTGTGTGTGTGCCTGCTGTACCAGGGACAGCCTTGATCTCTTGATGTTAAATTTGGCAATTCTCTATCAATCTATGTGCAAAATGGCATATAAAGTTCTTGAGATATGCTAAAAATTACATTTGTAAGCAAGTTGTATGCATGCTCTATTGAATGTATGTATTAATTTTTGAAGAGAATATGTAAATTTTTTTTGCAAAAAAATATTTTGTTATTTATTTTTTTATAAAATATTCTTTATACATTGTTCTATTAAGCACATGGTTAAGCTAAAAAAGTTCTTAAAGCAATATGTATCACTGTTCCAAAGACATAGGCCTAGACATGTGATATTTTACTGGTAGGAATGAGGTGCTCTCAACAAATGTCATGAAGATGGATAATAGAGAAAGGACTGAAAGCCAAGATGGGGATTGTATCACCTGAATTACTACCTATCTTACTGCCACTAGAAGAATACCTTGATAGTGAGTAGCAACAGCCCCTGGAAGAATGTCTGTCTTGAGTATTATCATCCCTACAAATGACAATGCCACAGGAAATTAAGATTCACTGGAAATCATGCAAGGAATTGAAATAGTTTTCCTGGATTCTAGATCTGAGTCACTTTGGCCTGTAACCAATCAAGATGAAATCTAATTAGGTGTTCTGCATACATTTGAGAGAGCATAGTAATATTTCTATGAATATGAGATATTAAATTATAAATACAGATTGATTAAAGACTGTAATTTCCCATTGAATAGGTGGTAAAATATATTTAATTCAATGAGCATTGCAATTCTATCACAAAGTAATCAAACAGCTGGCTGAGTCTTCTTAATTGTGAGCAATAATTATTTTATGGTCAAGTTTAATATTACAATATTTTAACTTCGTTTAGAAATAAGCATGTAACTATGAGTTTATTTTAATTTGAGGTTTTGTTATGTTGCTTGTTTAAGAATCAGTTTTTTATGGAAGACCAAACCTTGAAATATTTAAATGTGATTAAATTGATTTAATATATGATAGTCCCACCTGAATGTCATTTCTGATGTACAGCTGCCACACACAAAATTTAAAGATAAGTAACATGATTACAATATGATTAGTGAGTCTACACAAGTAAATGAGATTGCAAATCTATATGAGTGAAAACTGCACTTCCTAGTGAGACCACTTTGCATATGATTAGCTTAAAATGAATTTTCAGCATTCATATAACATACTGACTGGCAAATTCAACCCTTTTCATAACACTTTATGAGTCCAGAAAACCTTTTATCTTCTGGGACACAGACTACTAACTACTTCCTGATGGAACTTTTTGGGTGATATTTAGTTTAAAATGGGATCATTCATGTATATTGATCACTGATGAAATCGGAAGAAATAGGAGTTTAGGGCACAGAGAATTTTGTTGCTCATTGTGTCTGGGCACCAGGAATATAGAAAAGTATCCTAATTATACTGAAGAAGTACCACATATGTAGTCAAACAAAATTATACTTGTTCAAAGCAGTATGGAGCTGCATGGGGGTGCAGTAAAATAAGGGATAATAAAGTGTGTGTGTGTATATGTACATATATATGTAGATATAAAATTATGCTTCTCCATTAAAAAACTCCATAAAACAAAGGAGTGCATTTGGTTTTCATTCCTTGAGAGGAGAGTGCATTAAACCTCAGAGAACTTGCTTTTCCAGTATGGACTTCTGATGGGCTTAGTACTAATTCTAGAACTTTCATGAATCGGTATGTGCAACAGTTTTAGACATCACAGTTAGGTTTAGGTTATATGCTGCATAAAATAAGCCTAGTTGTGCTCCCATGGCACACAACTTTGACACTAGCAACAAAAATACATAACTAGACAGAGCCTGAAACTCTGATAAAACTGTGACAAAAAAATTCCTGGAGATTTCAAACTGGAGTTAATCCGAATTATTTTCTAATGAGCAGCAAAAAGGGAATCATATTTAAGTTTGGTATTTAACATCCACTCTTTTGATTTCAATGAAATCTCCTGAAATTCAACTTGATAGAGCTTATTGCAGACTAAGTTGCTTTCAATAGGCCTTATTATTATTGCAATTAAAATGTGTTAAAAATGATGGAATTCAAAAAATGGATTCTTCATCACTCATCATCTTTATACCAAAATTCACTTTTTTGGAATGATATGCTGTAGGTCATAAAATGTTACAGGTTTGACAGAGAAATTATAATGGAAGGAATTTCTCCTGAATATTTTTTTTAAATCATCCTACTTTAAGTTGTGAATTCTAGAAATCACATTCAGTTTTCTTGGGGTAATCAAATTATCAAATCTCCAGAATGTTTTGCTCTACCTAATAGAAGGATAATCTTTTTTTTTTTTTTTTCCAAGTACTTATCTGATGAGAACACCATATATTCACTGCATTTAATGATAGTTTTACAAATTCCAAATAGCATGAGAATTTAAAAGCCATTAAACCCATAAGTGGACTAGAAGTGACCATCATTATGAGCTTTAATGGATTAATTTATGATGTTTTTGTCTTTCTTAATGCAAAAGAATAATTATTTTTAGGCTTTAAGGAGCATGATATTATTAGCAAGTGTTTTATTATTACTTTCATACGTTATTATTTTCTTTCAAAGCATTCAAATTTATTAAAAAATGAGTACAAGCAATAACATAAAGTCATTTCAAAAGCAAATTCTTTCACACAAAATTGATTTTTAAAATTTATTAACATGAAGGGAAAGTATAGACAGTAGCTATTCCCATACAACTAGGCAATCAGGAGAAATATGAATCACAATATGTTTTTTTACTTTAAAAAATTACATAGTAAAGATCCCTGTGTCATTAAGGTTACTGATCAGAACAGAATTTGAATATTTTATGGGGAACATTCATTTATGAAAGTGGCATTAAAGAGAAGCCTATAAAGAACATAATCCCTGCCAAAATCAAGAAAGACAAAATGCAAAATCTCATAGCTATTAAACTTAACGGTGGGCTATATATCTTCAAAGATTTTTTGAAATTATAAAACTAGAACAGTTTAGATGGGCATATACCTTTATTTATTTAGATTTTTATAAGTAAGATCTGCAGCTACCCAAGTATTACATTAGTTTTTTTTGGCAGAGAACACAAAGAAACGTATCAATGTCTCTAAAATCAATAACATCTCAAAATATCTGAATTTCTAAAAGGTTCTTTTAACAGGGAAAAAAAGGTTTACACGTCATATCTAATTCAGCAACAATGTCTCTCAAATGCTTTACCAGCAGATTTTCACACTAGGAAATGTACGTCAGAACACAGAGTAATGTATTTTATTGTGTTTCAAGGTCAGAATCTTCATATCATTTTATTCTATTTCACAGAGGCAAGAGAAAAAAAAAAATTGAATAAATACATTAAATACAACATAAAACCATCCAACTTATATATTAGCAGAAAGCTCAGGATACAACTATTACTTCAGGGTCATATAAGTGTGATATGCATGCAGTTAACATTTTATATTTAAAGTTTATAATTATTAGGGTTACAAAAGTCAGTCAAGCTAGGTTAAGAATCACTTAATTTTTTCTTCTGATATATGAAGACTGACAAAGTTTGCTTGTCACCAACAGAGAAATATAATGAAAAGAATCTTTTTTGTGAATCAGTGGCACTTTTTGATAAGGGATCAGGAAATATTTAAAATAAAATCAGAAGGTGGGATAATAGTGAAAAAAGCCTGGTACAACTTTTCAGATGAAAGATCTTCCTCAGATATTAAAATCATAAGAAAAAAAGCTAAAAAACATTACATGTCTGTTGGATAAAGGAAAAAAAAAATAGGGAGGAATGATAGGTATGCTGAGGAAAAGTTACTTTAATTTCAAAAGCTTAAGTGCATTATTTTCTTAAAGGAGATCTCAACTACCTTTCTACATAGCATATGTCAATGACAAACTCCTCTTTTATTTTCAGTCTCATACATTTTTTTTCAGAATTTCTTAGCTGCTAGGGCATAGGAATTAAGGGCAAGTCTTTTAGATGTCCTGTCACATTCAATAATTCCACATCATAATTTACAGAGGTTAAGGATTTATAAATAATTCCAGATCATATTATTAGAAAATTAATGATGATATTATAAAAATCACTCCAATTATATTCACTGGGATATGGGTCAAGGTTAAATAAGAAAATGTCACTTGTACAGGTGTGACAGCTTATAGCAGTTCCAATAGGGAAAACCCTTAGGCAAGTGGAATTTAAATTGGATACAGACATCTACCTGAAAAAAAAAGCCACTGAAGTTACTGGGCTGCAACATGATGTACAAATACTGGAATACAGGGTGTCAAGCAGAGTTCATCTCTTGATGATAAATTGCCTGGAGCATCTCAGAAAGAAAGGAGAGGATGTAAAGTTCCAATGAAGTTTTCCAGAGCTTGGAGGAAAGAACAGTATGATATTGTAAAGTGTTAAGATTTGGTGGTATTAAAGGATAGGAAATAAGACACTAAGTGTAGTATGACTTTCAAAAGTTGCAGAAAACATTGAAAGATAATAATACTGTGGAAAGAGCAGAAAGAAAAGATACCTTCAGAGACTCAGTGAAGTTCTTCAGCTTAGCAGTGAACATCTTAGTTCTTTCCCTATCCATGTTGTTTCACATACTCAGACCTGACTTTCAATTGACAGATATCTCTACATATTGAACATGTGGAATCACATAAGACTATTTTGGTTTGAGTAATTTATTCTAAATATTTTCCTCTTAAGTATAAGAGCTTAGGTCTATTCAAAACCAGAATTAACAAGAAAAGATACCTGAATCTTTTCTGTGACTCACTGAATAAACAGCAGCATGATGGATGAGAGAAGTGTGAGTTGTTAAAAAAGAAGTTCCCTCACATCTAAAAAGTAAAGCCCAGACCACAAAAAACAATTTTGACACGAATGTTAATGAAGGACTAGACTAATGTAGGTGGCAAAATTCCTGGCCCCTCTGAAAGCAAGCCTCTGCTACTAATGAGTCCATGTAAGAGCCTCTTGGTGGCCATGGTTCAACACAGCAGGATTTCCACTGGGTCTCACCATCATGAAGGAGACATTTCCCACATCCGTACCCACCCGTCATCACAATATTTTTAGCTATAACAACCTAATTCAGTGAGTTTATATGGGAAATATAAACCATATTTTACGGCTACTAAACCCAGTTCTGTAATAATTTACTATACTTGTTGCTTTCCCCCCCTTTTTTATCCTTTTTTTTTTTTTTTTTTTTTTTTTTAGTCTGATGAAGATCTATCTTAAAACTGACTTCCTCTGGGGCTTCTTTAAATCCCTGTATAAGAGTGATGTATGTAGGGCCAGGAGGTTTCTTATTTTATTTGGTTTAATTTCCTTCCTATTCCTTTTATTTCTAGAGAACACTGTCTTCACAGACCCTTGTGATTCTGCAGTTTGCCTCTTAAAAGTCCAGCTGTGGTACATATTTTCGTTTTGGTAAAGCTTCTTATAAGGTTTTATCTGCTTACTGATCACTTCTCCCCTTGTTCAGTCTGGAGTATGATTCATCAGAAAAAAAGTTGTAAAGAATAAATTTCTTATGTGAATGGTATTCTTGACCTGTCTATTGAAGTAATTTTTAACTCTACTTTTACTTGGTCTTGGTCTTCTACTTCTGTTCTCTCAATATCCTCATTGTTTATGTGCTTAAATAATTAAATCTTGTATTATATTGTTTGCAGAAGTTAGATTTCTGTTTCTAAGGAAAAATAATGTGTTCATTGTTAATTGAACTATTCAGTTCAGTTAATATGGTTGATTTGAAAATTAAGATAATAAAATCTGTTATCCAGCTAGCACTTAAAATGAGTCAATTTTAAACTCTGTTGTGGGTTGCTGTTCAGTGGCCCCCTATATCTTGGCACTAGAAATAACGAAGTTCCTAAAGCCAGTCAGAACCCAGACATTTCTCCTTGTGACTTCTGTGTGGGTCTCTCTTTTTATCTCATGCAATTTATTGCAGAATGCTTACTTAGCATGCCTGAGAAATGCAGTTATAGCAAATGTTTTCTCCAATGACTTATTTATCTACTGTGCTTTTCTCACCAAAGAAAACACAGAGCCAGAAAAAATTTCCTCACCAAAAACGTTAAAATGCATTATTCTTAGAAAATAAATTTAAAAACTCTCTGTTAGAGAAGGAACCAGTGGTCCAGTAGCACACAAAAACTAACAAATTCAATTTTTGCCTTGATGTAAGTACATAAATTCTATATTGCCCAAATAAGAACCGTTTCTCCTTTTATCAAGCTATGAATTGTAACAGGAAAGATAGAACCAAAACTAATTATGTAGCCTGATAGTAGCCTGGAGTTTGCTAGTTGATACTTTAGGAAGTGTATGAAACAAAAGCAATCTTATATGATGCTTCCTAGATAGCCTCCTAGCCTCCAGGAACTGAAGCTCATGGATTTAGTACTTGAAACAAAAATACAGTAGGTAGTTTACATAAGATTTTATAACACTTGTACTCAGCAAATTGCAGTGAATTGTAATAGGAAAGATCTTGGTGATTCTTATTTCTCTACTAGGTCTCTTGTAAAAAAAACTCATGTGTGATGTAAAATTAAATTAAATTAATTCCCCTTGGGAATGCAAGATCTAAATGTCTTGTTACTTAGTGAGATAATTCTGGAACTAAGTCTAAGGCTCCTTACAGTTCAGCTGAATTATTTAAACCTATATGTTGATCAAAAAAGTACTGACTTCCATTCTGCAGAAAAAACTAGAATCTGGGATTTGGGGATACATATCCTTTATGATTTTTGCTTTAGAATACAGTAACAGACTCTGATATGAGCCAATAAGTGTTCCCAAATTTGAATATTATCCTCAGCTGTCGCCAATCTATTCACAGTTGATATTAAACTTGCCTTCATTCAAATGTCCTTGTACTTCTTTATCTTTCACTTGTCTGAAGGCTGTCTTAGAGCAGTAACACTTTACTGGTTTAGTTTTGATTTGTTTTCTTTTTAGTAAATTTTCCCATTTTGTCAATGTATTTTAACACAATTGTGGCCTGTTACAATACTTAGTCTTACTTTCTATGTGATCTAGAATGACCTAATTGTTATATTTTTTTACTCTTGTAGTTGGACCAAAACACATTGTCAGGTTTTTTTTTTCCAATGATTTGATCAAAATTATTGATATAATAGAAACTAAATTCTTTGTATGAATATTAACTTCTGATTGTTGTCTTTCAGATCCATTATACAAAATACTTTTGATTGTCTCTAAGGAGATATATCTGATATTTCAGAAAATTAAAAAATCAGTGTATACCCTAAACCTGCATCAATTCTATTTTCAAATAGTTTACATTTAAATAAGGATTTTTTTCTACTTGTACTCCTGGATCTATATTCCATCCTTTCACAGGGTATATTGTATAAATTAATATAGAATATGGATTATTTTTGGTGCATTCTTACATAGAAAAGAATGGAGGAGGTGGACTTTCTATTCCTTAGATAATAATTTTTTTCTCAATTTAGTATTAATTTGGGTGTCCTTGCTTGCAAAGAAATTTTAATTCTAAATGTATCACCTATAAATTACACCTCTGAAGTCACGGATTAGTCACTGTGTTATTCTGCATGCATAAAACCATAACAGTTTGCCTCTCAGATTTTAACAGTGATACTAGATTTAGTAGAGAAGGTTGTTTTCAATCAAATCAAGCCTTTAAAATGTAACAAGTGCCATTGCACAGAACATGACCTCTTAGCCTAGCTTGTCTTTTTCTAGCATGTTACATAAGAAAAGAAATAAACCTCATAAAGTCTGCATTATGTGTACAATTTTCTTCCTTACTGTCAGGAGAATGGTAGCATTAAGGACAGAATTGTCCAACCAGAATGGTGACTTAATAATCCCCTTTCAAGGATAATGAGCTAAAAGGACATTATGAATTCAAGAATTCATACTTGATCTCTCTTTCTTTATGTTCATGAATTAGGAAATCAACTAAGTCTAGTAAAGTAGAAGTTTGTGTGCAAAACAAATTTTCTTATCAAAGTCCTGTTTGTCCTACAGCTAACAAGAAAGAAGAAAAGATGAGTTCTACTTTATACCAGAAATTATGGGATTCCCACATATCCACAGACCACAAATATTCTGCATTTCTCTATGAATCCTGATGTCAATAAACTATTTTTTCCTCAGGTCTCAGCTACCACAGCCCAAACAATTTCAGAGAAGTCTGTGTATGTGTGCATGTGAATAAAACTTGTGTCTTAGAGCTTCAGCTGCCAAGGCAGCATCTTCTTACACATTTGTATTTTATATTTTGTTGTGTATATTTATGAAGAAGGACAGAACCCTTTTGTGCATGCACAATTTATATATAACTTTGTTCTTTCATCTAGACCGATCAAAACTTGTCAGTGAACATTCAAAGGAAGCATTGTAATATCTAAAATAACCCCAGATGGAGGGGGTAAATGCTGTTTAAAATATTGAATTGTTGGAACAGAGGCAATAATGCAATTCTTATTTGGTTACATTTTCAGATGACTCATCAGATCTTCTACTAATCCATGCTTTGAGTCTTGAGGAGTATCTTTGAAATCTCCTCAACATAAGAAAAGAATTAACTTTTAAAAACACAATAATATTGAGGAATCCACCATTTGGATCTGTTTCTAATGTGATGCAGTAGGCAGTACCAATGATAAATGTAGGTAAGATGAGTAAACAGTGTAATCCTATTTCTTATTTTACCATGAAAACTGAAATGGAAACAGAAAACTTGTGCTGTTCTGTAACAGTGATAAAGAAAATGGCCCTTGAAACTAATTTAAATAAGTTATATTTGGGAAATGGAAGCTTAGCTATAAAAAGAACTTCCTGAAAAAAAAATGCACTATAAACCTTACTTTTCTTTTTGTAAAGCTGGTGTGCTTACTTGTGGCTTTTCTTTTCCTTCCAACTGGTAATGATTTCTGCTTTTTTTGTGTGCTCTTCCATTGTTTTTAAACTCAGAGTTGAAAATCAAATACCATCTTATCAAACACTAAGCTACAGAGACCTGTCTTTTCCATAGTTGCTGCCACTTCTGTGCCAACAAATTTACCCAATAATGATACAAGTGATAAAACTGCTCTTTTCTTATTACTTTTTCCTTTCATCTTTTATTTATTCATTTATTTATTTATTTTAAGGCAGCCAACAGTATAAACAGTTACATAGCTTTAGACTTGACACTGGAAGAAATCAGTCTAATCCATTAGTGTTACACATTTTACAATAAAATGAAAAAAAAGGAAATGGGCTTCATTAGTGTAAAAAGAAACAAAACCACAAAAACCATGATAATGAAGAACACTAATGGCCTCCATGGAAACAGTGTGGATATTATCTTTTTAATTGCTTATGTTTCCACCTTAACAATAACAATACAATGTGAAAAGTAATGTGTGCCTGAGAATGCATGATGGCAAAGGCCAAGATGGAAAATATCCCTAGGGAAAGTTTCCATTATTTTTGACATATTAAATGGTTTCTGCTTTTATTCATGAGCAGCAGAGTAAAAGGAAAGGCTTGCCTGCTGAATTTAACTGCTGATTCTTCTCTATAAAACGAAAATTTTTGGTTCTTTCTATTTTAAGCTGCGGGGTTTGGGGGGGGAAGGAAACTCTAATTTAACAGTGCAAATTTTACATTAAAATTCCCTTTAGTACTATTCAGATTTTCATTGGTAAACTGAGTTTAATTCACCTGTTCAGTTAGGAATTAGTTGGAACAGTAATTAAAGCAGTAATAGAAGTAATAGGAAGCAGTTAGGACATTGACTTTTTGGTTTTTAACATATGCCTCCACAGACTCCCTTCAGAAAGCTAGAACTTCAAACATTATATTGATGAATTCATAGAATGGTTTGGGTTGGAAGGGACCTTTATGAATAATTTAGTTTCAAAGTACTTGCCATTGACAGGGATACCTGCCATGACACAATTTGCTCAAAGCCTCATCCGATCCAAACTTCAACATTTCCAGGGATGGGACACCTACAATTCCTCTGGCAACACAATCCAGTGCCTCCCCACTCTCTAAGAATTTCTTCCTTATATTTAGTCTTAATCTATCATCTTTCAATTTAAATCCTTTACTTCTTCTCCTATCAGCTTTCTTGTAGGCCCTCTTTAGGTACTAGAAGGTTGTTTTAAAGTCTCTCTGATGACTTCTTCAGGCTGAGCAACCCCAGCTATCTCAGACTGTATTCACAGGAGAGAATCTTCTGTCCCTTGATCTCTTCATGAACCTCATCTAGACTCCCTCCAGGAGCTCCATGTCATTGTCGTGCTGGTGCTCCAGAAAATGAAGCAGTACTCCAGGTGGGATCTCATGAAGGAAGAGTAGAGGGGAAGAATCAGCTCCCATGACCAGCTTATCACATTTCTTTAGATGCAGCACAGGATATATTTGGCTTTCTGGGCTGTATTTCCTCATTATTGGCTCATGTCTAATTTATCACCTGCCAATATTCCCATGGCCCTCCTCCACAGGGCTTCTCTCAGTTTGTTCATCCCTCACTCTATGCTGATGCTGGGGATTGCCGTGACCCAATTTGGAGGACCTTGCACTTATCTTCTCTGTACTTAATGAGGTTCATAAAGTTCTACTTCAGTCTGTCAAGACCTCTCTGGATGAGATTCATTCCCTCTAGCATATCAACTGCATCACTCAGCTTGATGTCATCCAACCTTGCTGAGGCTACACACAGTCTCAATATGTCATTAATAGAGATACTGACTGACATCAATCCCAATACAGACCCCAAAGGGACACCATTTGTAACTAATGTCCATTTGGGCATTGAGACCTTAATCAAAACTCTTTGGATTCAGCCACTGAGCCAACTTCTTATCCATCCAAAAATTCACCCATCAAACCCACATCTTCCCATTTTAAAGACAGGGATGCTGTATCAATACTTGCAGAAGTCAAGGTAGATGATATCAGCTGCTATTCACTTATCTCCCAAAGCAGTAGAAGGCTACTAGATTAGCCAGACATGATTTGCCCTTTTTGAAACTGTGTTAGCTGTCTGCAATCACCTCTTTGACATCCACATGCCTTGACACCGCTCTCTGTGTTAATTAATTGCGAATTCAGATTCATTTTTCTTTTTCTATTTTCTGCCATAATTCCTACTACAAGTTTATTGCAACAAAATAAAAATTCTACATCATCAATTGAAATATATATTGATATGATTTTTCTCAGAATAATATCTTTACAATTGCATTATTCACCCACACTTGAAAAAGGTGGGAATCTGCCGTTACTCTAGTTTTTCAGTTGCCGTTACTCCAGTTTTTCAGTAGAGAAGTCATAGCTTATTGTATATTCTAACAAAGATTACTTCATCTTTCCAGTGTTTTCATTTCTTTCTAATACTGATCAATGTCTGTCAGCACATAAAAATCACATTGGATTGAGAATTCTTAATTTACTCATCTGCTCCTAATGTCATCTGTGAAGTATATGGTCACAAAAGAATGACGATTTAAGTATATGGACAAAAGCAAACAACAGGAACAATGCAGGAACAATGCAGGAACAATGTTACTGCAATGTTCTCCCAACATACAGTGATTCTAAAAGAGTTCTTGAAAAAGAAAACTTACTTACACACAAATTTTAGCAAACAGATCTAGATCAAACCCAGGACTACAGCAGATTGTAATTCAGAAGTGACTGCCTTCCTATCACAATGAAAACCTGGAAAATAGAATATGTGCAAGTTGTATTCAGAGGACTACAAAAGCCTTTAGAGAAATTATGGAAGATTGACTAAAGAGAAGAATTTATGATGACAAATATTTCTATAGTAAAAAAGATACTGCCTGTGTTTGACAGCACTAGTTTATGTTGTCAATTAGTATGGTTTTCAGTACTCATTATTGAAAAGTAGGGGTGGAACTGCTATTAAATGAACTTTTAGTTAGTAGTCTATTATCCATTTCTATTCATTTGCCTGTTATAGCTCTGTTGGATGGACTATAGTATGCTTTAAACAAGTTTTTCTCTCTGTAAAAGATTTTCTGTTATTTCTTTCTTGTAGAAGCAGATTGTTAATATTAATATTACACCATAATTGATTTCCTTCTTAATATGAATGAGGGCCTATTTTTCCCAAATTTAACTGAGGTCAGTTATTATATCTGTATAAACATACAGCACTGAAATAGTTAAGAAAGATTGTTGGATTAAGTTTAAGAAATGTGACCTGCAATTTTGACCCTGCTTTACAACTTTCAAGTTTTCGGTTTATTTCTTGGCTTTCTTAGGGTTTTGCAAAACTTTGGATGAGTCCTTAATAGTGCTTCCATTTACTTTATTCTCTATACAATCTTCCTATCTGGGGAAAAAAATCTAGTAGAAACAACTTAACAAACATTTACATGTTTGAAAGTACTATGAAGAAAGTCCATGCATACCATACCTATAGACACTTTTTTGAAATACCTTCTGAAAAGAAGAATGAATAATATAGGTGAAAAGAATAAGAACTGCCATTACAGACAATTAAAAACATATTTAAAGATCCACCAGGAGTAGGATCTATGTGCAAGTTAGCACACTTTACAGAGTAAATAAAAGCTGCTAACTTTTCTTAGCTGTCCTGTAACATTTGGAAGCTGGACAACTTTCAAGTACTTTCTACTAGAAAAGCAGCTGGATTTTATACATGTTGAAAAGCATAAATAAAGAATTTTCAGAAAGGCAGTATAAAAAACATCCTACATCGAATTAATACATTCTATGAGTTAATAATTGACAATAGCAAATAATATTTGAGTTATAAACATATAATAAGCCCTAAAATTATACAGACCTTGTTATAAGCTTCAGTGCTTATATTCTTTGTTTCTTACCCCTTCAAAATTCATGTGCTAAACCTCAAACTTCAAACCTACACATTCTGTTTATGTGCACATACACGTGGTTCCACTAGAATACTTCATAAAGTATGAAGCAAGCTGAATTTTTTCTTGAAGAGATTCTCTTAATTCTCATTTCAGTAGTTTAATTGTCACTGTGGGCAGCTGTTGTTTATAATGTACCCTGTGGTGCAGAAAGCACTACTGGCTATAATCCCTGAAGAGATATTTAAAAAAAAGTATAAAAATTATAAACAAGACACAAACACCTGCTGAAGTTATTATTGTTCAGATTTCAGATTGACTTTTATACAAGGCTGGAAAAAACAGTCAAAAATAAATATACAGTCCTTTTAGAACATGGTTGCAGTGGAAATGGTGTAACTATGCTTTGAAGCAGGGAAGGAAAAGGTAGAACTTCTGGTGCTTATAATGACCTTTTTACAGAAAAAAAAAGAAAAAAAAAAAGAAAGAAAAAGAAAAAAAGAAAAGCAACAAACCATAGTTTCCTGTGTGTGGTGCTTGTGCAGAGAATTGCTTATACTAAAGTGTGTGTTCAGTGCTATCAGTGCTTATGCAAACTATCAGCTCTAGGTTACAACAAAATTTGATTTTCCAAAAAAATGAAATGAAAAAAGAAAGCACATAAAAAGATTCTCAAGTTATTTTAAGTGATTGCTAGTTGATCTTTTGTACATTTGTACATTTGTTTAAATTAATGGGATTGAATTTAGTTTGTTATATAACAGTCCATGTTTAAAGGATTCTATTGTACTTTTCAGTACAAATGATTCTGCATCTTTGCCTTATTTTGAATCCTCCTGTGAAGATAAAGATATGTCCCTCTTTATCCTGAGGTATCCTATTACTTATTCCTTTGGCACATTTTCATGGAAGAGTTAGCCCCGGCATGTAAAACCAGTAACATTCCTCTACTTCACACACAGAACTCTTAGATCTAATTTGAGTGATAGTTTGCCACTTAGAAAGCTACAATAGAGTTAGTCTTGTCCAGAAGCCAGTTGCCCACTCAGCAATTCTCCCATTCACTCATCTTTTCAGGATGGAGGGTAAAAATATGATGAGAAACCTCATGGGTTTAGATTAAGTGAGATTAATTACCCATTACTGTCATGGGCAAAACAGACTTGAGAAGGGAAAATATAGTTGTATTTATTGCCAAACCATATTCAGGTACTGAGGAACAAACCACACACACACACGCACACAAAAACAAAACAAAACAAAACAAAACAAAACAAAACAAAACAAAACAAAACAAAACAAAACAAAACAAAACAAAACAAAACAAAACAAAACAAAACAGAAAAACTATAAAAATGTTCTCTCTCTCACATCTGTCTTCCCTGGGCTCAGTTAGTTTCCTTCTCAACATGGTAGTTCTGACTTCTCTCCCTGCCTTTGGCAGCATGGGGGAATGGAGTACTGAAAGCTGTGGTCAGTACTTTACCATCCCCTCTGTTGGTCCTTTCTCACACTTTTTCCCTGGTTCATTCTCCCATGGGATACAATTTTCGGATAAGACTGTTTCTGTGTGGACTTTCCACAGGCTGCAGATCCTTCAGGAAAAGCCTGACTGCTCAACTGTGTAGTCCTTCATGGCCTGCAGCATGGATATCAGCTCCTCTCTGTGGGCTACAGGTAAGTACTTTGGCATCTGCAGTACCTTCTCCACCTCCTTCTCTGATCTTTGTGTTCACCATTCCTCACTGAATTCTCTTCCCTCCCCTGTCTGGGTGGGTTTTTTTCCTTTTCCTAAATAAATTCACAGAACTGCCACCAGGTTGACATGTCTGCTGTGGCAAGTCTTTTATAGAACTCACTGGAAATGGCTGGAATTGTCTGTGTCTGGCAGGGAGCAGACCCAATCTATTTTTGGAAAGGTCATCTCTCAGGCCCAGCACCACCTGTACCTTGGTGCCCCAGTACAAAAGCTCCTCTTGCAGCTTGGTTGAGTGGAGATTTCGTTTTCTCCTTAACCACAAACAAAATATAAGTGATGTTTTCATTGAAGTACAACAGATTTGGCTTTGACACTCGGGTTTTGTTGTTTTAATCCCAAGGGACTTGAGCTGTGATGCTGCAGCATTTTGCCACTTGCCTAGAACAGAATGTTTCTCCAGCAAGTTTCTCAGAAACAGTCATATTGGATTACTAATTTCATAGAATTACAGAATAAACTGTGTTGGAAGACACCCATCATGACCATCGAGTTCAACTCCTTGCCCTATTCAGGATAGCTCAAGAATCACACTGTGTGCCTGAGAGCATTGTCCAGACACTTCTTGAGCTCAGACAGGCAGTGTGTCACTTCTCTGGGGAACCTGACTGTGCTCCTTGGCTCCTGTCACTGAACAGATTACTTCTCAGAACCAGTCAAAAGACTTTTCAGATACTGATGACTTTCTGAAAGCAATGCTACATCTACATAGAGACTTTGCTCTAACTGATGTGAGTTTTTTTCTGCATAACCTAACCTTGAACAGAATTTAAATATTTAAGTGTTAGAAAATGTGTGTCTGTTAAATAGTACTTGATCTCCTGTTGTTGTTAAGAGTCAAATTAATGTATAATACTCTATTCACCTTTACACTTTTTCAGATTAGATCAAATAATTCCTGGTAGTAGCATGAAAAAAATTAATATATTCCTGCATGCCACAAATGGGTTCCAGAAGAGATAGTAGAGATAAAAGCTGTGTTTTACATAAACATAGATGCAAATTCCCTAAATACTTTCAGAAAAGGTGCTTAGAAAAAATCAGATTAAAATCTGGTTTAAAATATAATTTTATTTCTTTTGGCCTGTAAAGAGCATGTCATTTTACCCTTAATAAAATTGCTATAAGTCTTCAATTACTTCACCCAAATTTTACCAGAAAAAATATTGTTAGACAAAGCACAAGGTAAGAAAGACAATCTTTAAATTTCCTCTTGGATAGGGACAAAAATGTACCCATGATGACCTCTGCTTCATGCTGACTTCCAGTTCTCTCACGTGGATTAAGAGACTGTCTTTATATGCACATCCTTAACTAGAAGAACATTTTATACTTTATTATGAAAAATTATGAAGAAATATCCTAATTTACTGCTCCATGCAATGGTGGATTTCCATTCTGGTCTGCTTATGTCCAGATCTCAACTTTGCTAGTAAGCAGGCTTGAGAAGCACAAAGTATTAATGAATTGTTTGGCCGAAAATACCACTTTGTTGCCATAATTTCCTTACACATCCAGTGTGTTACTTTGTTCTTGTACAAGGATGGCCTATTTGTTGGAATATTAGTCTAGTATGCCATTATAACTTTATACATAAAAGCATGATGGTGAAAGCGCTAAACGTATCTGAATAGTATTATTTATTTATTCTTATTTTACTGGCCCACAGAATTCACAGAAGATACAAATACAAACAATGCATTCACTAAGAGAGTTTGGATATTTTCAAATAGCAGAATTTTATTACTTTTTTTGGTCGCAGTTATTTTCCACTTTTCAATTCGGCATTCTCTTTAGTGACTCCCTCCTGAGGCTTGTTAGCTCACTGAAGTCCTAAATTCAGTGATTTCATCCAGATGCCTTTTTAATTATCTCAAGTTCCTTGGCCAGATTTTAAATCTATTGCTGTTCATCAACTTTCTTGGCATTACAGGAAGAGGGAATCTTTAAACAAAAATGGGATCTTCATGTCAGGACCAGCCTGATATTCACTATTCCTGAGAGCTGTTAAATAACTTTTGAGTTCACTTGGAAAATGAATTTACTTAATGCAGCTAAAGTAGCCTCATCAAAACATTCTGATAAAATCCAATAAACTTAGTACTTATGGAACTTGATTTTCCATTTAGCTATGCAGTATTTATATTTTAATAATTAAAAAAGAAGTCAAAGAAGAGGAATCAGCATGAAAAAAAATTACTAAAGAGACAATCATGTCCTATGTCTTGTTCTATAGAACCTATGGTAAAATTGTACTGAAAATAAAAGAAATAGAGACAAAGTAATTTTTGTTTGATACAGCTTTTGTATACACTTGTTCATTTACAATATAATGTTGTGATTTTAGATGTTTTGCTGCAGAAAAAATAGCATATGAACATTTTGATAAAGCTTTCCCTGGCTCGTTATCTGTGTTGATGTCTGAGCCATGTAATCAGTTATAGGCTAAAAACTGATCCTTCAGTCAAGCACGAACACACATAGATACATAGAATCTTACCTTTGTAATGATAGACATAAGGAGAAGATTATTAAAAAAAATTCACCACATCCTTGTAACTAGACTCTTAAGACTAGTAAAATACAATGTAGGAATACCTGGTGAAGAGAACAGAAATGCCCTGGATTTTAAAATTAATTTCCTGACATATCACTGCTCAAGATAAAAACATCTTTATTTTTAAGTGGCATTTTCTTTGCAGGGACTTATGTACACATGCCTACATTGGTTTCTGGCATTCATAAAAAATGACCTTTAATGTACAGATCTGGCTACTGAGCACTCTAAATCCAGAGAGGAACAAGTGCAGAAAGAGTATCTCAGTAGGAGACTATTGTATAACTGCCACAGTAAAACCCCTTAGTGACAGCAAATATGATAAAAGTCCTATGAAAACATTAGCTCAGTGACAGCTCCCAAGGTATGGTGCTGCATTAATTTTATTACTTTAATTACCCATATGCTAAAAAAACATCACCAAGTTACAATAAATAAAACATTAAATTGTACATTAAATGCAATGAAATTTAAATGGGTGGTAAAAATTAAGCAATTGCCAATAAAGTAATCAAATAATAAAGCAAGACAACTAAAGGCAAGTTTCTTTGACTACCAAGAAACTACAAATCCTTCTATACACAATAGAAAAAATAAACCACCAACTGTATGATGTTCAACACCAACAGTCTCTCCAGGGAAGTGGTCACATCTCCAAGCCGGGCAGAGTTCAGGAAATGTTTGGACAATGCTCTTAGGCACATGATGTGACTCTTGGGGATGATCCTGTGCAGGGCCAAGTTTTGGGCTTGATAATCCCCCTGAATCCCTTCTCACTTGGCATATTCTGTGATTCTTTGAAAAAAAAAGACCTGCAAACGCCCCAACCAAATAAAAAGCTATTGATCTGAGAGACATAGAGTAAGTCTTTATGCTACAGAATTACATAAAATATCACTGGTGATACTGCTTTTGCAAATTCATTATATATCTACATAGTTTTATCCCTAGTGAAAAATTTAACAGAGAAAAAATATTCTGTCTGTCAGTTGATTCTTGATCTCCTGCAACTCTCAATAATATCACTAGAACCAGTGAAAATGAACATATGCCAAGAGTAAATAGTTACCAAATCCACTTTAAAATAAAGAAGGAAATTATGATTATTTCATAATAATAAAACAAAAATATTCATACTGATTTCAAAAATTTCCTTAGTAGATATAATAGCAAAGCTATTTTATGTCTGTGAAAAATCTCTCTGTCTGTTTGAGATTATTCCACAAAAACTTACCAGGTTTAGGAAATCTTTTCACTGATTTATTCCAGTGAAATTTTCTGCTCGCTCTACTGTCAGTCTACTGTTGATATTGATAAACATACTGTTTTCCAAGTGATGAATCATTCATTAATATCAACTCCTTTTCCAGGAGAAATAATTTTACAGGTTTCAATATTTTTATTGTTATTATTGCTGTCAGATATAATGCAAACTTAAGAAGAAATATAAATCCTTTACACAAGGCAACTTAAATCAGGTGTTAGAAATTGTGAAATGCTTATTTCCACACTGCCTGACATTAAACTTTCAATGTTCACTTCTAAAACTATTCCCTTAGGAAGTATTGAATTGCAAAATCCATGAACTTGTAAGTTGTTTGCAGTTTATTTCAGTAGCTTTCTTGGCAGCATTATCATTTGTAACTTCATTGCTGTCCTTACATCCACTGTTTCCAAATCCCAGGTGCACGGTAAACGCGCTGACTTTTGCAAGGTTCTTATGATCCCAGTAATCATGGCAAAGTACTTTTTCCTCTTCTTACATCCTCATTTTTATTTAATTATTTATTGATTTTTTACCAACACCTTAAGCGTTGGGTTAGTTAGATATTCAACCTCAAAAGTAAAACTTCCTTCCTAAAAGCTATAGGATATATTTACTGTTTGATAACTGTGCAAATCTAAAGAAAATTTACTGAAATCAAACACATATCATTACTACAGAGAGCAGAATCACTCCCACAATTTGAGGCATGATGCTGCACAGTCATTTAAATTTGCAATTTAAGCCACACAGTCTTATTCCTGAGTTTCCTATCATGTATCCTTTCTGCTTCATGGATAGACTCATATATTTTGAATTTGTCCTAGTGTAATTGTAATTTGATTGTTTATCATTTCAACAGATGTAAGTTTTCAAATGTATTAATACATATTTTTTGCCTGATAAATAAATTTAATGTTTTAGTAGTAATACTCCATATATATTTGGAGTCCTACATGTGAAACCACATGCGACATTTTCCAAACTAACCAACAAAGAGGGTGCCATTCCTTCTCTTCCTCAACAGGCACACACTTTTTGACTCAACTACTTTTGCACGTCCTATCACCATCTTTCAATATCAAATGAGACAGGAGTTAATAAAAATTAAAATAAATGTTTTAATGGATTATATTTTTCCTTTTGGTTTTAACATTTATGACTTCTTTTGGTTTTTTTGGGGTTTTTTTTTTGGTCATAATTGAGTCATATCTGTGGTTTGAGAAACCAAGCCATAAAACCTTGGGAAGTGGACAGGTACCATGATAAGTGGAGAAGAAATGTTTTTACAGTTTTGTTGTGGAATTGCATAGTTTTTTCATATTTTGACAATATATTTTGGAAACCAGACTGTGGCCAGACATGTAAGAACTGAGAAATTCAGTAAGCCCTGTCTCCATATTTCTTTCTTCTTTGTTCCCATCCTCTTTGAACTCACCATGCAAATGCACATACTCTTGTTCTAATAGAATCCCAGTAATGACAATGTAAAAAAAAGAAGAGGCCAGAAATCTTTTCAATCCCATACCAATTGAATTGACTCAGAAGGACATAGAACTGCTTTCTCCTAAAGGGAACTTTCCCTTTTCCAGGGAATCTCATGGAAAATCCAGGAAATTCATGCAAATCTCATGGAAAAATGGAGTCTCTATCTTTACAATAAATAACTTTGGCTCACCTCCGCAACTATATTCTATATACTATCCAGATGGTAAGAGGATGTAGATGGAAATCAAACAGCCTAATAGTTGCCAACAAAGTAATGTTTGGTGTTGAAACTAGCAATTCATAAATAATCTATTATACCAACTCAACATTAATTTTACCAAAATTATGTTTCCAAAGATTTAACTTTCACTTAAATTTTGGTTTTATATTATATTACATCCTCCCTAGCCATACTAAAATTGTATTATTAAAAGAGACATTAAGGCATTTAGCCACAGTCCCTACTTCTTCAGACAACTGGCACGAGTAATTCACATAAGTTCTCCCATACAGAGTCAGTATGATGAGTAATTAGGTTGTTCTGTCTGATCCATGCTCACTCACAACAAAGGAATCCCTCTAGGATTCAGTGAACATGGCCATTTAAGCACAAGGCCTCTGGTGTCAGCTGGTGAGTTGCTATCACATTAATGAGTTAAAACTCAGCTACATTCCCAGCAATAGCCAAAGGGCATGCAGTGCCAGCTGAAAGGTGCAGAAGTAAGTGATTGCACACAAGAGATATAAAGCTCAACTTTGTCATTGCCTAATTCTAGGACACTGGGATATCTTCCAAGGGCTAAAACGACTTTTTGAATTAATCCACATAATGGCCTCTTTGTTGTCTTTGCCTCTCCTTGGACTTTACCTACTAAGGTGTCCATTTCATGAAAATGTTAGAGAAGTATTTAACCTGTTCTCATGTACCCAGAAAACAGGTATTATAGCTGTGCACTTTTGTAAAGGATAAGAATCATTTGGGGACTTTGTCAGAAAAATATGTGGATTTGAATAAACCACATGACTTTGAAAACATTATTGGGTTAGCATTTTGACCCCTGTGTCCTGGGTTAGCCATATGACCTGTTTGTATCCCCAATCGTCCCCTTGCTTATGCTGGACATTAAGTTCTGCAGCTTTAAGTTGGTC
>JAHLSL010000015.1:14286022-14476457 GCA_025920805.1 Petroica traversi | reverse complement strand
CTCTTTTTACTGATGGTTCCTGTCGTATTGTAGGGATGAAACGGAAGTGGAAAGCAGCTGTGTGGAGCCCCATTCGACAGGTTGCAGAAGCTACTGAAGGAGAAGGTGGATCAAGTCAACTAGCTGAGCTCAAAGCCATTCAACTGGCCCTGGACATTGCTGAAAGAGAGAAGTGGCCAAAGCTCTACCTCTACACCGATTCGTGGATGGTAGCCAATGCTCTGTGGGGATGGCTGGAGAAGTGGAAGAAGGCTAATTGGCAGCGTAGGGGAAAACCGATCTGGGCTGCTGAAGTGTGGAAAGACATTGCTGCCCGAATAGAGAAGCTGCCTGTGAAAGTCCGCCATGTAGATGCCCATGTCCCTAAGAGTCGGGCTAATGAGGAACACCGGAACAACAAGCAGGTAGATCAGGCTGCAAAGATAGAGGTGTCACAGGTAGACTTAGATTGGAAACACAAGGGAGAATTGTTCCTAGCTCGATGGGCCCATGATGCCTCAGGTCATCAGGGTAGAGATGCCACCTATAAATGGGCACGAGACCGAGGGGTGGATCTAACCATGGACTGCATCTCTCAGGTAATCCATGATTGTGAGACATGTGCAACCATTAAACAGGCAAAACGAGTGAAACCCCTATGGTATGGGGGACGCTGGTCCAAATATAAGTATGGAGAGGCTTGGCAGGTTGATTACATCACACTGCCCCAGACACGCCAAGGTAAACACTATGTGCTCACAATGGTAGAAGCCACCACAGGATGGTTGGAGACTTACCCTGTACCTCATGCCACTGCCCGGAACACCATCCTGGGTCTTGAAAAACAAGTCCTTTGGAGGCATGGTACCCCTGAGAGGATTGAGTCAGACAACGGGACTCATTTCAAGAACAACCTTATTAACACTTGGGCTAGGGAACATGGTATTGAATGGGTGTACCATATCCCCTACCACGCACCAGCTGCAGGTAAAGTGGAGAGGTGCAATGGACTGTTAAAAACCACCCTGAAAGCATTGGGCGGAGGCTCTTTTAAAAATTGGGAAAGACATTTAGCAAAGGCCACCTGGTTAGTGAACACTAGGGGATCTTCCAATAGAGCTGGCCCGGCCCAATCTGAGTCCCTGCATACAGTAGATGGAGACAAGGTCCCAGTGGTACATGTTAGAGGTCTGTTAGGGAAGACGGTGTGGGTCAACTCTGCCTCGAATACAGACAAACCCATCCGTGGGGTTGTCTTTGCTCAGGGACCAGGTTACACATGGTGGATAATGCAGAAAGATGGAACAACACGATGTGTGCCCCAGGATCATTTGATTGTTGGGTGAGAACCATGTGTAGATACCACTATTTGCTGAATTTCAGGGACATTTTCTGTATATAGCTGTACACTGTATATATATGTATCTAGGTACTGAAATGACGATATGGGGATAAGGGGTGGAATGTCCTGGGTTAGCCATGTGGCCTGTTTGTATCCCCAATCGTCCCCTGGCTTGTGCTGGACATTAAGTTCTGCAGCTTTGGGTTGGTCTAAGGAGGACGGTGGGAGTGAAGGTGGAGGAAGAGGCGGAGCGGCAGCAGGAAGCAGGAGGAGAAGAGCAGAGGAGGGAGCGCGTGGCTCCAGCGCGGCGGGAACTCGCAGCTCCCCGGGATCATCGCCCCCCGTCCCGCAGGACACTACGAACCAAGGTCAGGAGAGCGGAGAGGCTGCATTCCAGCAGACAGCGTTATCTCTTTTTCTTTTTTTTCCTCTTCTTGGGACTGGCTGGCATCGCGTGGGCCCCTCCCCCACCCTCGCCGACTGCTACAGCCGGGCCCGGCAATCGTCCCCCCACTGGAGAACTGAATCGGACTCAGACGGACTCTGAATCTACCATCTCTTCAGAGGAAGGAGAGGTTTCATTGTTTTCATATTATCCAATTTTTCCCTATACTTGTAAATATTCTATGTGTTAAATAAATAGTTTTTTCCACTTTTCTCTAAGGAAATTCTTCCCGGACCGGTAGGGGGAGGGGCGATTGGAATCGGCTCTTCCTAGAGGAGACCCCCCAGAGGTTTCCTCCTAAATATTTGCCCTAAACCAGGACACCCCTGCTGCAATTTTTTTTTTTTCTTAAACTAGAAACTTTATCAGAATGACTAAGAGATGTATGACTTAAATTGTGTATGATACACAATTTCACACATTAAAAACTCACGAAAAATACTCTTTTCTCATAAGTAACTAAGATACCAAATTTTTTTCACTGAAAAAATGACTCAGAACAACTCCTGTTAAAAACATGACTTAAATGCAGAAAAGAAACAGAAGGAATTGTAGACATCCTTGCATGCATGAAACTCAACATGCCTTGAAATCAAGGTACACAAAGATGATATTTTAAGTAAAACACAAACATCACGAATAAATGTATTTTTCAGTGCACTTTTTGGAAGTTAATGATAAGGATCAAGTTATTGGAAGGTCGAGCAAATCAGAATTGTACAGTATAAAAATGAAGAATTAATAAGTTTTCTGTCAAATTCTAAAGATTAAAAGCAAGCATATTCAATGATTCAATACATAACAGACAGAAAAAAGCTAGAAAAAAAATTTCTTCTATTTGACAGATTTATTAATTGTTGCAATTTTTCTTGCTTATCATTATCGTAATTATTCCTTATGGGTTTGATACTAGATGAAGAAAAAAGGGGCTGCAAAACTAAATTATTTCAGTATGGACTTGGGATGGAATGTTGTGCATGTATGGAAAGTTGCATAACCTCTGAAATCCCCAGCCACACACAGAGCATCATGCAGTGCCATAACACTTACCCAGGCAAGTAGAGGGAGAGGAGGATCTGAATAAATAAAATATTACTGTCAGTTTTTAATGTCAACAGAAACTCATTGCTCTATATATTTTCACACTTACAGACTTCATGCATACAAGTAGGGTACTGCTTAATACAACTTAGCAAAACCTGGATATATTAAGTGAATGCTTCTCAACTGAAAATTAATAAATAGCCCCAGTCAAATACACTATCCATATAGCAGCAATTAAGCTCACCATAGGAATAATAACCAAGCAGAAAACAAGCAGAAATTTTAATTAAGCAGTTGAATAAAGCTTAGCCTAAAGGTGGAGCTCTCAAAACACTGGCCAAATTCTCTTGTTACATCTAAGGAGAATTTATCACTTTCTTCAGTAAAGGCAGAATCAGGGCACTATTACTTTTGGGAGATTCACCTCTAAATGACTACTGTTTCTTGAACTAATAGTTTAAATATCATTGAAGTTCAAAGAAGAAACATATTTGATATGTGATTTGAATTCTATTTATGTTAAACTATAACATTCTGCATTTTATCACTCCCAGTATAGATTAAGTATTTTTATGTGAAATCTTCAGTGTTTACAGTACATTAATTTGTAACTGATCTATCCAAATACAAAAGTATCTGAAGGATAAAATTGTCTAGAGGATAGAGATGCTAAATATAGAGCTTTAAAACATGTGATGCTTAACTCAGGATCTGCTGCCAGAATTTTTGTTTTATGATCACTCTGGAAATGGAGGTCTGTGTTACTGCTGTTTGTTGTAGCTGCTGTTTGCTGCTGCTGTTGTTGTCATCTAAGGAGCAGGTTATTTATAATGCATATTTAAATACCAGCTTGTAAAAATACTGATGGTATTTCTTGGGAAAGCTTGTATATCTGTGTAACTCTTCTAATTCTCTTGTCAGTGGGCACATAATAGTATTATGAAGGCTTTCGCACTTCTTCACATTATTTACCAATAAAAGATACAATACAATAAATATATACTAATATTTTACTTAGTAACTATTTCTTATAACATTTTATACAAAAGCACCCCAAAGGAAAAGAACACTTTTCAAAGACCAATTTGTGTGTTTGCTGCTAATATATGCTCAGAATGCTTCTTACAGCAGACCTGCCACTCTGACATCTAAAAAACAACAAGAATTTTCTATAAATTATTCTGTTATAATCACCTGTCTGCTGAAATTTGTTACAAAATACCTCTCTTAGAAAGACCATTAATATTTTCTCTGGAAAGACCTGCCTGTCTACTTGCCTACTTTCACAGCAAAATAGCAATTAGCACTAAGGAAAAGTATACATGAGGGATAGATTATGCTTGAAGTATCACAAAATTAGGTATTACTGAGATACTGGATATAGAGTCAAGATGAAAGATGTTATGAAAATGTCAGTTGTTATCATAATTTATTTTAATTATTTTGTCCAATGATTTGTGGAAATAATAGAAATTATCTGAAAAATTAGAAGCTATGGGCTGAGAACTTATCTTCAGGAAATCCTTCAAGAGAATAAAATCTGACATAGTATTAAAACATGATGTTTGCATAGTTAGAGTACAAATTAATTGATTCATAATTGATAAACATTCATCCTATCCATGACTATTTTCCAAAACCTAAGCAATATAACCTATTTGATTGTAGAGTGATAATAATGATAGATTAACAGATCAAGCTAATCTCTTTTAATAAATTTTCATGCTTCAGTAAAACCTTTATATTGTCCAAACGGCCACCATTCGTAATTATGAAGTCCACTCATTATACTGAACTAGTTTCAATCCCTGAACTGAAAAAGTGATATACTAATAAAAATTTAAGGGGAGTTTGCCCTTCTAAATCCTACCAATACATATGTAAATGTTATGTTATAATATTATAATAAAAAACCCACTAATATTACCATTCTTTCCAAAGCTGACTGTTATGTTTCTAACTTCCGAAATCAATATAAATAACTGTGAAGTCCTAATTTTCTTAAGAGTTCCGAAGGTCTCAAGCTGCCTGCTCTGTGATGATTTTAGATTACTGTGAAGAATTGTGCATACAAAGAATTCAGATTTTATGGGGTTGTCTATCCTGGAAAAGAGAAGGCTCCAAGGTGATGTTACAGTGGCCTTCTAGTAACTCAAGGTGGCTGACAAGAAAGTTGTGAAGGGACTTTTTACAGAGGCATAAGTGATTGGACATGGGGGAATAGATTCAAACTGAGAAAAGGTGTTTGGATGAGTTATTAGGAAGAAATTATTTATTGTGATGGTGGTGAGACACTGGAACAGGTTCATGACTTGACCCAGAGCTGCATCATCACCACAAATGTGCCTGGTGATCTCAACCCTGGCCTGACTCCATCTGCCACTCCTTGGTCCACCCAGCTTGCCTCTCGCAGGTACAGTGGCATAAGGTCATTGTGGTTTGGGTCCTGACGTCTCTTGCCTTGTGCCTGTGCTCAGTTCCCAGTGTGTTTCTGAACACAGAACATTGTCAGGAGCTGGAGGGACGTGATTATTCCTTTCAACTCACTCCTCAGAAGATCATACTTAGAGCACGGGGACTCGATCTGCAAAGAAACCATAGCAAACAAAAGGAGTTTCTTTGCCTCCACATCCCTAAATTATTATTCTGTACTCTGACATATCTTAGGAGTTTCTGCTTATAACAAACACCCCTTATGAAAACATAAACTTGCCAGATAAATAATGAGACTACTCTCTTGTTTTTCACAGCATGACACCCACAGTGTAGGCTGCATGCATCTCAACCACTGCTTGTGGAGGCATACAGTGATATGATATGATATGATATATGCCAGAATAATGCTGAAGGATGGTTGTGAGCAGAGAGAATGAAACCTTATCCATTCTTAAGATGTGGCAGATTTACAGCGAGAAGATTTTGAAGCCAACTATCCTTTCAGTTCATTTCCTTGGGAGAAGTAATTTTGTTTGATTCAGATGAGGGCTTGGGATGCAAAGAGAATAGATACAGTGTGGATACACCTGGAGAAAAAGAGGGAATGGGCCAAACTGTTAGTATGGGAAAAGAAGTGAAACCCTGTTTCAAAATGTAACATTTATGCGGAACAAAAAGACATGATAAATTGGAAAACAAAGGGCAGGGGACCATTAGACATTCATTTCTTGAGCCAGATGACAGATGTATGAATTACAGGTCTACAATTTTAGTATAGTGTGATGACACAGGTGGATCCAGTATAATGATATGTTATAACACATGATAATAGTTTGCTTTTAAAATAGTGTGGCGTATCTAGAGGAACTTTTTTTCTTTTTCTTTTTTTCTTTTTTTTTTCTTTTTTTTAAGAAAAGATTCTGTGACTTGCTGGCCTCACTTTCTCTGCACCTGTTTCTCTTCCTCTGTGTTAGCTACAAGATTAAGGATTTTTTTCTTTTTACTTCAATATGTTTTCCTACTTCCTATCCTTACACTACATGCCCAAATTACCCCAAATATATCTAGCAATATACCAATTTTTCTTATAGAACCATGCCTGTCAAATTTAGCAGGGACGGTCTTTTCACTTACACATGAGTAAAAGAAAGATTCAAGAGCTGATATATGACAAGGTTTGTTGCAAGCATTTAGCAGGGTCTTGACAATAACTATAATTAAAGTTGCCACAGCTTTGACCTGATTAAACACTGAACAATACAGCTGCCACTCTTTGACTACCTTAGGATGGTAGAGCATCTGATGATATATAATATCTTTTGGCAGCCAAGTTAATTATAGCGTAGTTGACTGCATTTCTTTGGAGGGAAAATACTTAAAGAAATTGATGGAAGAGTAACTCTAATGAAAGCTGTCAGAGTAATTCTAAATATTGCTAACAAGTATACCTTATATCTCTGAGGTATCAACTTTTTTGCATATTATAATGTATTTTTAAACTTTTTACCAGATTATATAAGATCTTTACTTCCGATGTACAAATATTTAAGCATACTGGAGTTTGCAGCGTCAAAGCTTATATCGTTTCCTGAGAGATTCATGGGAGATGAAGGCTGAGATAGTCAGGCATTCAGGGGACTTGGATATTAATTAATGGCAACTGAACATTCAAATCTCCTAGGTGGCATAGGGAATCATAACAAATGTGTTTGTTTCAGCCCTCTGTATCAAGTTGCTGACATTGGCGCTCAAAACCCATTTCTAACACTAATATATGAATAGCTGCATGGACTAGCCATGTACAAAGCAATTATATGCAAGCAGCACTAATGACTATCACTGTCATGTGTGTGACACTTTTGCTGAAACACTGAAAACTTAGGAAACATATATCATACCTAAGTATGGCCAGCAAAGGTGTTTAATACATGCTGATGAGAAGCAGATTAAGAAGGATCTCCTTGTCACTGCATCTATAAGAAACAAAAAGATGCAGTACTTTGTGAAATATAAAATATCTTCCATACAGCTTTCATAAACAAGAGCTTAGCCTACAGCTTCAAATGTAACTTAACTATGCCCTCTGGCATAGTCTCAATAACTTTGTCTCTTAAATTATTATTACAGGGAACTATAGTGAGGTGAGCATAATTTTTATTAACATGCTTTAATTTTTATTTTTGTGCCTGATTAAATATTTAGAACATCTCAGACTGGGAATGAAAATCTTCGCAGCAAATATTTCTACCATCTTTCTTGAAAACCAAGAAAACCTTTAAGAAGTGATTTATAAGTTTTCTCAAAATTCTCACACAGTTCATTGAAATCTTTTCTGAAATCACATTTTTGTGCAGAATAAGGCCAAAAAGTGCTACTTTGTAGTTGGAACAGGTGAGCTTTCTGGTATGACTGCACCCTACACTTTCTTTGTACAAGTAGAAATGATAGCCCTAAGAAGGAGGCAATGGAGGTTCAAGATTTTTGTAGACAATACTCCTTTGCTTTGTAAAGAGTTGATGCACATTTTTTATAATGTTTATACTTTGTGAAAAAAAGTATAGCATACTACTGATAAAAGTAGGTATTTATGTCTTTTCCTTCCTGGATATATGAATTTTAGGGAAACAAATAATATTTTTTATTTATGAAAAAATTATATGCAGTTAAATGACTTAAAGGAATGTGTCAATAACTGTGCATTTTTGTACTACAGGACAACATGACATGTTATCCACAATTTTTCAGAGTTCTTTGACTTTTATAGCAACTTTAGTTCAAAGAGGATATAAATTCTGTAGAGTTATATGTAACTTTTCCATCATGACACACCACTCTATTCAGCTGGTCATTTTTCTATTTCTTTAAATTAAATGCAAAATGAAGATTTGCTGGCTTCCTTGTGAAGCCCTGATTAAGAACAAACTGATAATGAACACAGTCATATGATATTATTAACATTATATGTTACACAGAAAATGTACTCTATAGCAGTATCTTGAAACTACATACCAGCCTTGAGATCTGTGTGTCCTCCAACTGATTTAATTTCAGTGCCACTATGATTCTAAAGCATACGTGTTCTTCCATTTCCTTCTACCTCACACCCTTGTTTTCACAGAAACTGAAACCAGGATTGATGGGTCATAGTCTTGCTCCAAACTTGTCGTGTTTCACACTATACATCTATGCTTGGAGTATAACATTGGGGAAAAGTATTTCAAAATCCAAATTGCTAAATGTGAATTTTCCATTTTGTAATAATGTCATCTAGATAGTTTAAGGTCAAATTTATCAGAAATGTGGAAACACATAAGTCCTCCTCCAAGATAATACTATATTGTAAGTGTTGTAACCTCAGTGATGTAGGGGAATTGTGTATGGAAAAACACAGAGATGATCCCAAAAGGTAGAGCTATATGTGCAATATAGGAAACTCAATATCCAGATGGCTTTTGTCTATTTGACATGGATTCAAAATCCTTCTTAATTCATCTTAACATTCTTTGGCAGAGCGACTCAATGTGCTCAGGTATAGACAATAAACTATGAATACATTTTACTTGTATCTCTCCCAAGTGCTAGTCATGAGACCTGTTTGAATCACATTTTATAAGGGCCTTACACATCTTCTTAGTACAACACACTGAAGAGTTACTGCACTATCACTGCCATAGGCAACTATGGCTGGCACAGCTGTGTTACACCTTGCTGTCTAGCAGAACTAGAGCAGAACTCCTAGTTTCCTACCTAGTAGATCTAAATAAAAACTACCTGACTTCTGTAAAATTAATTATCCAGAAGATTTTATTGACAGTTAACTAAGAAATTTGCTTTTGTTCAAGACTAAAAATTGATTGTAAAATCATGAGAATTGCCTTTTTTTTTAATTTAAGAAAGATGCCTCAACTAAGGTCACCTGAAGCTGCCGTCTGAGGGAAGCAAGACATGCCAGACATTTCATAAGTGAAACTTTACTCAATTTCTGATTGTGTGTCTGCCTCTAATAAAGATGACATCCTGAAACCTCATTAGAAGATACAACAATACATATTGGGGTCCAATATAAGAAATTTGCGGTAGCTGGCAATAGTAAGACATTTACTTCTGATAGTTAACAAAGCCACAGCAATGACAGAATAATTAATAATCTGAAAGTAATATCTGGGATCTGTCCCTTTGGAGTGAACCCTGAAGTTTTTTATTGATATTGCTGTGGATTCCATTGGATTTTAGTTACCTCTAGAAAGAGGGAACTATCTGGTAGTGTAATCTAGAAGAAAATAAGGAACACTAAAATACAATTTTTACTGCTTTATTTTCAAATATATTGAAGATGAGTTTTATGAAATTGCCTGCAAAATTTATCACAGTTTATTTCTTCCAGATTTAAATGAAATTAACTTTCCCATTTTGATAAATTGATAAATGCTATTTATCAAAAGCACAGAATTCTCCTATTGCCAGGTTTTAAGAAATTGAAATATTATTCTGCTACAACGAATTAATTACTTATATAGCTTTTACAATTTCATTTAAAATAAAGGAACATTATGTGAAAAAAATGTGCAAGCTAGGAATAAGAGTTTTCTACCTTGCCTTCTATTTTTTTAAAATTTTGTGAAATAAAAGGTTACCCTCTTTCTTAGAAATTACCTGATTTTCTTAAAAGTTATTTGCTTTTGTTTGAACAGAAAAACTGCAAAGCTCCTCCAAAATCTATCTTCCTATAATGAGCTACCAAAACTATTTCCTCAGGCCATGAAGCAAGACTGTGAGATATGCTGAAGGTCAATCATTAAAGTTGCTTTGTTTCACAGAGGAAATGGGTATTACAAGATATTCAGATTTAGTGTCATGTGAGTTTACATTGGTTTATCTCCTAAATCTATTAACATTTGTTAGCTGTTCTAGGTAGGATTTCTTGATATGGTTTTGCACACACATCTTGTTTACTATACAGAAAAGTATGACATTGAAAAGGGGACTAATCATAAAAATAGTCTGCGGATAGAAAGTGAGAGGGATTTTCTCTTTAACAGTTGCAGAAAGAGGATCAGAATTGCTGGCTGTCTACAGCACTTTTCTAGATTAAATTTTTGCCTGCAATAGCTTTTATGACATAAGACTGACCATTGCAGTCGCTATTTGCTTCACTGCTAGTCTAATGGTGGTGTTATCAAGTATTTTCTCCTTTTTTTGAAATTACAATGGAAATCAAAATAAGAAAGTCTAATGAAGACAGCAAAATACTTTAAAAAAAAAAATTACTTTCTACAGAAACACTAGGAACTCTGGACATCTATTTGCTTTTGAATATACATGGGTCATAGTTTTAGGGAGATCTGTACTCAAATATCTCTCTTTTCAGGCTCAAAAGACACATGTCCAATAAAGCTGTATCTCAAATAAGTGGGGAAAAATATTGCTTTTTATGTGTAATTGAAACATATATTCAGAAATAACTTTTTTGTGAATAAGACTTATTTCTCACTTTTAGTGCTAAATTCTCAGAAACGAAATAACCCTAGAAAACAGATTCTTTAAATATGAATTTAATGAAAAGAATCAGTTTTCTATACTTGTTGAAAAAGTAAATAATAGTAAATAAGAAAGCTACTTAAATGGAACAAGCCCAGAATGATATCTGTAGATTTAAAACAACAACAAAGAAATGAAACCTACCAAAATTTTCAAATATGGGACATTTTACAATATGTCTGAGTAACTTGTCTCTTGGTGCCACTTATGTGTACTTATATGTAGGCTTTTGTATTTACTAAATTCAAACTGATTATGAAATTAGTTTCAGCTATTCATCATCATATCCATCAGAGTCTTATGATCCCTGGAGTTTGGTAGAAATTGATAATTTCACACAAATCATTCCTCCATAAAGGAAAAAGATAGAATACAATATATTTATAGATGCATTCTCATGTTTATTTTGTAGAATTCAATCATACCTGGAAGAATGAAAAAACAAACTTTTAAATGGCAATTGCTGTCATGCACGGTCTTGGGATGAGGACCATCCATGATAATAGTTGAGTGTCAAAGTAGACCAAGAAAGATGTTTAAAGAAGGAAAAGGTGTTTAAGAAAGAAGCTGAGGAGGGCTTTATTCACTTGAAGAAGTTACAATTACTGCTGATACTCAGAGGAATGGTAACTGCCTTTGCCATTCTGATTTCATCTCATGACCCTCCTCCTTCAACCATATGAGATGGTGCTTCATCAAAACAACCTATTAGGCAAATGAAAGTGGAAGAAATTAGTGTGCTGTATGTGGGAGTAACCCATCACATTGATATGTCATCATATGTTTGCCTTAGAACACTTCCCTTTTGTAAGATTTGCAGTCTCCTTTACTCACAGATACATGTAATGCAGTCATTGGATTAAGTATTACACAGACATTCAATTTTTTTATTCTATTTTGTAGTTGCTCTATTTCAATGCAAATTAAGCCTTGAGTGATTTTGGAATATTTGATTTTCTTTACTGTTCTGGCTAGCAATAACACCAGAAGAGATCAACTTCATTAGCAAGAGAGTAATTCACCTTATCATGATATTACTGCATTCAACGGAACATTGCTCCAGTACAGCCATATTGCCATGGTCTCTGATTGTCAGATTCTATAAATTAAGATTGGGTCGCCAGTAGCTGGATTAATGAATTCATAGAAAAATAAAAAGAAAAATGAAGTGAGAGAAAATGAATATTTTGTTTATTTTTTTACTTTTTATTCTTAAAATTTTAGTTTTGAAGGTTCTTATTTACTTTTTATTACTTTTTACTGGATTTCTGATTAAAACCCCCTATGCTAATTCTTTTGGTTTAATAAAAATAATGAAAATGGTACTAGTACTTATTCTAGTAATTTCTTTTTATGGAAGAAAGAACATTTGAAAATTGTGTGTGAATCATTAAAATCTTCCTGTGTGTTAGAAGAAGAAGAATGTACCATTTTGAAGTAAAATGATGATTAAAATGAGAATTCAGGAGAACAGCTAGATTAAATACCTGTGGAAAAGAGTTTAAACTAGGTTCTGTCTTGATAATTTCTTGTCTAGAGTTTATATTTTCAACAAATGAAACCAGATAGTTATAAAGAAGATGACTATATACAAAGATATGGCTCCTGTTCAAGTCCATTTCCTTAATTTTGAAGTAAAATTAACATTTCTTCAAGGCAACAGCTGAAAAGCACAGGTCTTGTACGGGTGGAATAGACAGGTGGCCAGTATGTGCCAGCTGGGTTGAAGGAGCTGAAGAAATTAGTTCATAAACCCATTCATGCCTTTCACTACCCTATCTGTGCTTATTATCTTTTATTTTTAGAAACTTCATCAGATGTAAAAAATAAACATGAGACATGAAAGCATAAAGTATTGGATAGTGTTTCTCATTATGGCAGCTTTTCCTTATGTTTAGAATAGTAGCAGGTAAAATTTCACTTGTGTCTTCAAATTAATAGAAGAAGCATATTTGCTTGTAAAAAACCCAGCATCTGACCTTTTGTTTTCTTCACATAATGAATGCTCCCAGCATGGTGCATATGCAACAATAATCTTCCAAAACTTTTAGCTGTATCTCAAGGGAATCAAGAGGTTATTTATTAATTTGTTTATTTAAGTAAACACTTTAGCATGAGGTGTTTGCACTAGGTTCTTATACTATGATATTGTTTGACTTATACTACTTGTTGCTTGTGATTTGCAAGGAGAAAATAGATTTTTTTCCATTTTCATTGTGTATTTGTTAATCCATTTCAAAAAGTATTATGGTAATTATAACAGTTTGCTTCACATTTAGCATCTGAATTGTTCATTTTCAAGTTGTTTTTTTTTTTTTTAAATTGTAATCTGTTAATTACTTGTTTAATGGAGTGTGTAATTACCTACTTTAAGTTGGAAAACTGTTTCCATTTCAAAGCAAGAAGCTCTTTCTAGAAATGAAAGTATGTAAATACATTCCTTGCAGATATAGTATATAACTCTTTCACTTCAATAATTGTTTCATTTGTGTTTGAAAATAAATTGTTTCCTACCCTCTGTCTATAGTAATTATTGACAGTATGTTTTACGCGATTGGATCCTAACATAAGAAGAAGCATTTGCGAATGCATGGAGGATTAACATTGAATAATGTGTTTTTTTTAACTAAAAATGAGCAATAAATAAGCCTAGGAGATTATGAAAAGAGAGAAAAAGGCCAATTTGTAATTATTTGAGCTTTATTTTTTTAACCCAAATTGGGGTTGAATCTTAATTTCTAAACTAATAGTTAAATATTTGAACAAAAAGAAATTAAAAAGTTAAAAGTTATTGTGAAACAAAAATTAGAATGGTAGCATAACCATCCCACTACACTTGATACTTGCTTAATTGTCACCTGGCTTTGAATAAACCAGTCATCTTCCAAAGGCACATCTAGTTTTTCTTTAATACTTTTTTTAATCCTTAAAAACACTGAATTCTTTCACTCAGTTGAAGGCTCAAAATTTGTGATTCCTTCGATTAAATTAACTTCCAGAGTTGTGCACCTACTGTCAATCTTAGAATATGCTGTGAATTATGGTCAATAATCATTCATCACCTCAGTGTTCACTAGTTTGGTAACTTGAAACACTCATCAGAGAATTGCAGATCCAGTATGAAGACATTGAAATTTAATTTTTTCTGAAGGCTGCTGAAAAAACTTCCACTGTGGGAAAATCTATGGTAATTCTTTGATCACTTTCTCACAGGTAAATGGCTTCTTTTTCCATTCCGTAGTAAAGAATTATTTGAAGTAAAGTACACAAGTAGCAAAATCTTACAGACACACTAGATAAAAATTCATAAAGAAGATTAAATTTCTTCTCATATAACTGCATCTAAGATAAATTTTAAAGGACTAATAGAGACCACGTCTTCCTTCTTCAATGAAATAACATGATGACTGTTTCATGAAGTCTTTCTCTCATTATTGATGTTCTATTCAAAATACAGCAGTCCAGTTATTCTCTTCAACCCACTGGAAGTCTTCACTGTAAAATAGGAGATATTTAACTATCTCTCAAAATTTCTTATTTTTTCTTTGCTTCCTGAAATACATATTTATATCATGTAACTGAATTACATATTAAATCCTTATGAATCTTTACTGCTGGTGGAAGAAAAATTGTGCAATGGAAAGAGACACAGGAGACATTCCTTTTCAATTTGTATTCATTAATTTAGCTAACTCCCTGCTGAAGATTCATTTTTTTTGTTTTGTATCTCATACTTACGTGCTTAACTTTCCACATATATGGAGAAAAAAATCTATGGATTTTTTAAAATCTGTGTATTCTCTTAGTCCTCTGAGAGACAGCTAAATTTTCCTTAAAGAATGAACACACTCTAGACTGAAATAAAATTTTGCACACAGGTTAACATTTGTGTACAAGCATAGAAGAGCCAAGAAATATTCCCAGAAGAAAAATATCATCCCTGGATCTGTAAGTCCAATTTCAGTGTTATGCCTAAAATGATCTATTTTTCACCATTTCTGGATAGAAGTTCTTCACTGGATTTTGCCTTATCTTTGACTCAGAAAATGGAACAGGTGAGTTATTTGCTCTTCAAACTATTAAGTAAAATAAGGAATTAATATCAATATATGAAAATCTGCATTTATTTTTCCTGTGGTATTTGTTGCAAACCATCTCATAAAAGAAAAAATACCTCAATGAGGGTAATTGACAAAGCTTTTGGGGGAAAACAGTTTAGCACAGAATGTCTTCTCAAACATGTGGTACTTATACCTGAAGAAAATGTGTTAATACATATGTTGGAAACAGACTTCGTTAAAAAAAAAAAGTTTAAAAACTACAGTGATTTTATATTTTGTCTTGATTATATATATATATATATATATATATACACACACATATATGTTCTTGCTACTAGTTTCTTCAATTTTGTGTCTATAGTCTTACCACAGGCACAGATAAAAATATTTTAATGCTTTTTGGTTTTGCTGAAGTTATTAAGAATATTTGGGTATTTCTTATTTAAGCCAAAGTCATAGCTATGTAAATATTTATGATCTTTTGTCTGTCTGTATTTTTGGTTTGGTTTTTTTTTTTGTAGGCTGTTAAGTTCTTATTCTCCTGCGTTTCAGGTTTTCCTTTATAGTACTTAATTTTTCTGAGTTTCCTACCTGTTAAAATTATTATGCTTCAGCCTCAATGTTGTGTTTCTTTCCCAGTGAAAGAAGATTTGAAAAGTAAAGTTCAGAGCTTAGTAAAAGCTGTTTTCTGAATTAGCACAAAATCATGAAGAATGCAGAGTTTGAAAGCTTGAATGGGGCCAGGTGTATTCCCTTTGGTGGCCTTTGGTGGCAGCAATATGAAAGCGTTGAGATTTTTTGCTTGCAAAAGTATCTTCTATAAATACAGTTGAAAGGAATGACCAGAATAAAGAACTAGACTTTCACACTGAAGCCCTATATTCTAATCTTGTTAAAGTTTATAAATGAGTGAGTTTGGTGGTCTCTGTCTCATTCTCTGTGAACATCTGTCTGTGTCACCCAGCTGTTCACATGATTTAGCATGATTGGCAGCTCTGTCCAAAAGGGATTCATAGTATGACAGCTTGAGCACTGCAGATCAGGCTGAAGGTGCATTGAAGGTGTATGGAACTCACGTGTGATTTATCATTACTTTGATGTGTTGCATTAAATCAAAAACATGGAAACCTCCAGGAAGATACCTTTTGCTATAGATGACCATACACTTTTATTTTTGCAAGGACAAACATTTTAGAAAGAATATCTGAGGAAGGTTGATGTTAGAATGTTAATTAATCCCCCAATCAATTTCTGCATATTTTATAAATCCCCAGATCTGTTGGAAGCAATTTGTCTGTGTGGATGTTTTTGTTGTCAACCATACACTCAGTCTCCTGTCCTGAATGCTCTGATGCAGCAGCAATCATTCTATTTTAATTCTTAAAAATTTTAACATGTTCCAGATTTTAAAAAAATACAAAGGAGAAAAAAGAAAGTAAAAGCAAACTTCAGTTTAAATATTATTATCAAGATATTTTATATCTGTCAAAAGTAAATGAACATGCACAGAATTTTCAAGTGAAGACCCTATATTTCCTTTTCTCTTCATTCTCTTTTACAGGGGAAGAAAGTAAAGGGATCTTTAGGGATTTCACTCTTTTTTTTTTTTTTGGCCTTCACAAAGATGGATGTTACCCTATATAACTAACCAAGTAACTTGGCAAAAAGAGTATAACAATAAAGCTATATTTAAACAACTCTATTTTCAAGTACAGACACCATAACCACTTTTCTCTTCATACTTCATCCTCCCTGCAAGAGACAGTTTTTTGACCTAAATGCTACATTTTAAAGTAACTTATACTTCATAACAATGGGGATTCTGTTGCTTGTGATACTCTACCATTTTTATAAGAATTTGTTCCCTAGTGCTGATAAAGCTTGAGTGATCCATGTTACAGACCTCTTGGTAAATTTGCACAATTCTTTATTGTGCAAAGAACCTAATTTTGTTATTTTACATAATATTTGCAAACCGTTTGGGGTCTCAGCTAAATATCAGAATATACAACTATTTTTTTTAGTATCCTCATGGACCTAGGGAGCATTTAGCCACTGGTTTTACAAAAGCACTTAACTGAATTAAGAGCTTAACTCCTGCTGACCTTCAAAATACCACACATATTTATGATGCATTACATTCTCATACATTGAAACACATAGAGCTCATATGTTTATTTTTAAATAAAGAACATTATTCATGACTGCTTTTCTGAGATAGGATTATTTGAGAAATTCATTGTTATTTTCTGCACTGATAAATAATTTTATAAATTATAAATTTATTACAAAATTCCTTAAAACTCTATCAAGTATACATTCTGACATTTGCTATATGATGGCAAGCCACCTCCAGTCTCTTACATCTTCTGATTTGTGACTGAACTACTGAATAGCACTATAAAAACATTAAAGTGAAGTAGGGTGAACTTTGCCACTGTCTTTTCATTGTTTGCTTCTTAAAAGAGTGGATTAAAACAGAAGACCATACTTTCTTATTTTCCTTTATGGTAGAAGAATTAAACATAACAAGCGAAAGGATTCATACCACCATTACATATGAATAAAAGAAACACTTTTTTTCTCTATATTAGTTTTGCAAGCCTCCCAGAAGCATAGCTAGCAGAAGGACAAAGATCAGAGCTTTTATAAAAAGCTGCTAAAAAAAAAGGAGGAACTATTTCTACTATGCACTTGGTTGTGAAATTTAATTCTTGTATATGTGTTATTAATAAATGAGTTTTGGTTTGAGGTTGCCTTTTTTTTCCTTTCCCTTTCATTGGAAAAGAGTAGGTTTATTAGAGAAGAAGCTGATAAAATTTCCATTACAGAACAACGTAAACTGACAGGCAAAGGTAAATAGCTCTGAAAAAGATCATAAAAGAGTAGAGTGTCAGGGAGAAAACACGAGGAATAGAGAGTAGAGTGTTGAATAAAACCATAAAGCTGAAGGGTAGGGAAGCACCCTTGGTAAGATGTTAAGGTTGACATTCTTGAAGAGTATGGGAAATCCTGAAAATTGATATGCAGGTCTACAGAGTCACAGACCCTGCAGCACATTCCAAATAGTTTTTTTGCCAACGTTTAAAACAGAGCTATCTGGCTGTTTTGGACTAATGAGGGTAGGGAGCAGTTATGCCTTTCTTTTCTTTAAATGTTGTATATGTCCCTATGTGTTGATTTTTTTACTTCACATAAAGTAACAAAACTCTTAAGTCAGATCTGTACAAGAAAAATGTTTAAAGAAATTACAGACAACTCAAATCAAATTATTTCCATGATAATTAGAGCTTTGGTAATGTCAAAAATAAGGTACAGAGGCCTCATTTTTGAGAGCTGTGCAAAAGAACTGGAAAGAAACTAATTAAAAGCATTTATTTGTAATGTGAATAAAACTCTTTAAAGTCAAGTTCTCAGTGACGAGATTTTCTCTTGCTCTTTATTCAATTCAATAACTAATTTTTAATTAATTCATTGCTATTGTTTTTGAATCTCTCTTTGTGTTTGAAACAATTTTTGCATATTTTTATGCAATTGGATGTATTCCATTATTCTAATCTTTTTTAAAAATTCATTTTATGTTGCAACAGGTATTTTCTTTTCTTCTTTTTGTCATCTGTATAATTATTAACGCGTTTCTCATTATTTTACTCCACTATGCTTTTGTATTGTACACAAAACATATCATTGAGATTTACTGAGGGAGAATGTAAAATGAGTTATTTATGAACTAAGCTGCCCTTCATTATATTTTTGGATAAAAAAAGGGGGAACATCAATGCAGCACAACAAAAGAAAGAATTTGTACAGTTTTTTAAGTCTCAGTACTGTAAAGCAGAGCTGTAAATGTAACAGAGGAAATTTTCCAAGACAGTTTGGAATTCTATTTCTTTTAAGACCATTAACTTAAAAAGACATTTATGTTTTCACATAATTTCAAGGTACTTTTCAATACTCTTTTTAAAATTTGATGTGAGTATTATTGTACTTCTTTAAAAGACCTACCAGACATTATTTCCTGAAAAATCCCTATCTCTACTTCTTTTTGCATATCTAGGAAATGGATGGCACACATAACATTTGCATATATATTATAGAGCTGGTGTCCTCTCACTCAGAAGAATTTGCATATTCACCAAGATATCTATTTTTACAATCTATTTTTGAAAATATATCCCAGAAAATTAAGTTATTTTGCCATAAGAGTTAAAAAATATTGGGCTTTAATTAGACTCAGACTGAAATAGATTTCAGATTCCCACAGAACCTTCTTGTTACTATACTGCATGCAGGCAAATTTACCAAAACCAAATAATTTAAATTTGGACGTTATATTGTAACTGCTGAACTTAGATGGGATCCTGTAGTAACTTTATTTGATTTCTTAAATTACTGAAGCATAACCAGAAACTTTAAACACAAGTTCTGCATAACTGTTTACCAGATGTAAGCATTACCAGAATCTTGTGAAGTTAGCAGACAGAAATAATACTGAGTAATCAGAAAAGGTCAAGATCTTCTTAAACACATGCCATTGAGAAGATATTGTATGGTATCAGATTTTATATCCAGGTATGTTTAATATTAGAGATCATAAAGGCATTAGAGGTTCTATAAATCCATATGCAGCCATCAAAGACACTGTAAACTTTCCAGGGCATTGAAATGACACTGATAATTTTACTTATTTACAAAAGTAGAAACACGTATTACTGTGTGATCTCTTTGCCTGATCATCCTGTGCCTGTATACCTCTAAGTCCCATCCTTTGTCTCTACTTCTCAAGGACTCTGTTACTGTACCAGGTCTGCATTTCTCTACTGCATGGTGTTAGAGCTGAAATATTTCATTCTGTACAGAATAATTGCTTGTTAGCCCCTCTAAAACCACGCTTGCACCGCATAAAAATAAACAAAAGTAAAATTACTTAGTGATAAATACCCAGCCAAATAAAGAAATTGTTTTCACAGTGAAACAAATCTGTAAGGTAGTTCAAGTAAAGTTCAGACAGACCAAGTCTGACAAGCCTCAGTCCTGTAGAAAATTCTGTACAAAGCTTATGGCCTGGTAATAGCCATGGCAGTACTTGTTATTGGGCTACATGGTCACAGCTTGTTGTACTTGCAAGCAGCTAGTCATGCATTGAACATCCTCGTTGTGATTCAAACCACACCCTTGCAAAAGCTGGTGAAGAAGTTTTACTTGGAAGCATGGCATTTTTATTCAGGTCTATTATGTTCACAAATTGCTGCAAAAGCCAAATTTTCTTAATTGATAAAAGTGTATTATTTATTTTACAGATATTTTTAATATATTATTATTATTATTATTATCATTATCATCAGCATTATAATACCTATATAGTCGCTACAGAGAATTCCAGCGGGGTGTGATCTGTGACATTTAAGAACCGATAGCAAAATCTTTAGAAAAGAGTGCTATATTTGTTCCATCACAAAAATCCAGGTATGAGATACTAATTTTAGCTTGTTTTGCAAGTATAAAGAAGTAATTCAGGCCTAAACCACACCGTCAGTCCTTCACTAAACTTTTAAGGTCTAAAGAAGCCAATTGAAATAAAATACTTTGAAGAACCCTCACCGAGCTCTGCAGCAGGAGAGATTTATTTGCTGAGTATCTGGTGATTGCAGGTAAAAAAATGGACATTTTTAGCCAGCGTAAAAGGATTTGCTTGCTAGAATTCCTATCTCTTGAGAACAACTCGAAGCAGCTCAATATTCTTTGGCTGCCAGTTGTTGCTGATGGCTATTTTCTCTGTCACAGTGAATGTCAGAAGGTGCCTTTAAGAAAGATTTATTTGCTAAAGAGGGCAGGGTTTTTTTCAATACACAGGAATTTGGGATCTGCTTTCTATTTCTTTCTCTCTTTCTTAGCTGAGACTTTTCTCTCTGAATGCAATTTGAACTAGTATAACTGGTGGGTATATCCTCTCAAAGTGTATTTTTTCTCATTTAATGTTAAACTGATTTTAAGAAATGCACTACATAGGAGTGCACATTGTGCATTTGACACCAGAGTTTATATTTCATTTTATTTCTATTTATTTTAACACCCCTTAAATATGAAATTCTTCCCTTTTTTCTTTTTTTTTTTTGTTTGTTTGGGGTTTTTTTGGTTGTTTTTGTTGTTTAATATTGTAATTTTAGTAAATGGATACCTATCCCCTTTTCCACAAGAGTCCCTATTTCAGGCTACATCCATGAAACTGGGCAGTGGAAATGGCTTCTTACATGAGACTCAGTCGCAAATATATCACTTTACTGAGGTCATTCAAGCCTTCAGATCACTATGTTCCTTCAAAGAAGTATGTGTTCTCAATATCTTTCAAGATTTTGTGCAAAAGGGTACTCACTTTCAATCTCCTGAGTGATGTTGCAGGTCCTTTCTACTCATTCTTGGTGATGCTTCACAAGTTGTTTAAGGGCAAAGTAGTCAGAAAACCAGAAACTGATTAAAACATTGTAACCTCATTCAATGTTTGGCAGTCTGAATCAAAAGTTTCTGTTTCAGGAAATCATATTTATTATAAATAAATTCATAGTAAAAAAATATTTATATATATAAAAATAAAAAACTCCAAACAAACAACAGCAAAAAAAAAAATATTCTACAGCTGAGAAGGAAGAAGATATGAAGATGTCCACTTCAGGGTGCTGTTATGGAAGCCTGTGGAACAGGGTCATAGAAGACAGTGCTTGGGACAGGCTCCCTGCAGCCCACCTGAGCTACAAATTGCTCTCCTGGGTACTGCAGGAGCAAGGTACAAGCTGTGTCTCTTCTCCAGAGTGTCCTGCTGCCTATAGTTGACACTTTTGCTTGCCATTGATGTGGAATTTGGAGCTCACCTGTAACAGTAAGCACAGCAAAGCAAAACAACTGTTCCATGGGGCTGTGTAACATTGTAAAATAAACAGGGCACATTCAATACCCCTCTGCTAGAAAGAGATATTTGAAGACCCCAGCGTTAAATTGTTAGATGCAGAGACCTGAGGTGGTACCTCAGGGCTTTATTTTCTTTGATAAAACAAAAGACACCACATTTTCCATTCTAGGAAGAGCAGCATCTAAATCCTTTCAGGACCTGGGTTTCTACGTGTGTGAATAATTGCCACAGAAAATGTTCAGCACCATTGCTATCTGTTGTTTTACATTTAATTTAACTTAGAAAAGACAAATAAACCCCAATAGAACTACTTAAAAATAGAAGCTGGGACTTCTCACATAAGTAGTCTCCAGAAATCCCTTATTCTATGTAAGTTAGTTGCGAGAATCCTGAAAATTAATTCCACTAATGTAGAAAAGCTACTTATCAGAATACAGATAAACGGGGTTGCTTTTGTGAAATTGTATGTGTGAACCAATTTTCCATCTTTCTGTGATAATGGGCCCAAATCTGAGATTTTTTCAGTAGTTAAGTGGACGTATGGCTTTTCCTGTGCATTTTATTTGTTCATCTTGTGACATGTTTAGTCCATGTGATTTTTATTTCCTCCAATTATTTCAAAATAGATCCTTCCCCTTGTACACCTCCATTTTCTACAGAATTTTGCATCTTTAAATTCAGATCCAGATGGCAGGAAGAGTATTAAGAAAAAGATGCACAGAACCAAAACATTCTTTCATGAAGTCAATGGCTTATAATTGTCAGCAGATTTTTTCCAGATGAGCAGATGGGAAATTATGATTAGTGAAAGTATGAAAACACCTTGTGAATTATTATTTTTTTAATAATTTAAGATGTAGAATACTTTATTTCTTCCTGTTGTATCAATACAAACACCGTATAAAAAAAATAGAGAAGGTCACCAGAAAAGGATCGTGCTGTTGCTAGCATGCTGCATCTAATCACAAACTGATGGGTGATTCTGAACTTGTGAAATTTCTATGTAATAACATAATGAAAAATAAAGAGAGTATCAGCCTGCAATAGTAGGAGTTCTAAAGATGTATTCATCAGCATTTTTTCTCTAGAAGTGTGTGGCCAAAGTAATGGTTACCAATTTTATTTCTAGGAGTAGTAATATTAGTATTATTAGTATTAGTATATGAAAGTGAGAGACAAAATTAAAATCTCAGTAATATGAGGAAGTTTTTAAAAAATAAATGTGCCATTTTGTTTTGAAAATTAATATAGTTCTGCTCCATTTTTTCTACTTAATAAAAGCTTAATTAACCTAAGTTGGTTCCATCTATACTCACCCTCAAATACCTGAGATGAAACTGTCCATGATACAAATGACCAGCAGTAGTCATTGGATTGATATCAATCAAACTACAATTGTAAGTCCATAAGAGTTTTACCATTTATTTCACCTAGTGTCTCATAATAAAATTCAGTCACTTACAGGGAATCTCCAAGTCATTACTGTGAATTAGTGAGGGTCTTTTGCATTGCAATAGAAATAATGAGCTTATGCCTCAGAGTATTTACAATTTACTAAACAACTCTTCCTTTTTGTACCTTGCATATTAAACAACATCTCCCTCTCGGAATGGTCTTTATTTTATCCACTTAACAGAACAATGAAAAACATATAATTACATCTAGCCATCTGAATTATTGGATAAGAGTTGAATTTTAATTAATTAGAATAATACTGGTCAATTCCCTCTCCTCTAGATGGTGGGAAAAAGAATCATTCTAAAACTAAGAGAGTGTTCCCTGGTACATTCTAGCATAACCTCAGCGTCTTGACAAAAATTCCATTTTCATGTCACTACTATCTACCTAAATCCTTCTCTTCATAGAATCATAGAATGGCTTGCCTTTGAAAGGACCAAAAACAATTCCTCCTTGTAAAGAGTTATTAAGCATTGGAATGGACTACCCAGGGAGCTGGAGTCACCATCCCTGGAGATGATAAAGAAATGACTGGACATGGCACTTCCTGTTATGCTCTAGTTGACAACGCAGTGATCAATTAAACAATGGATGTGATGATTTTAGAGGTCTTCTTCTAACTGAAATGATTCTGTGATTCTGTGATCTTGAAGACCATCTAGTTCCAATGTCCCTGTCATGGGCAGGGACAGCTTTGATTCGATCAGTTTGCTCCAAGCACTGTCTAACTTTGTCCTGAACACTTCCAGGGATGGGACATCCACAACTTCTCTGGGCAACCTGTTCCAGTGTCTCACCATCCTCACAGTAAAGAGTTTCTTCCTAATATTTAATCTAAATTTAGTCTCTGTAATTTAAGGCCGTTCCTCTTTGTTCCATCACTACAAGCCCTTGTAAAAACTCTCTATAGCTTTCTTCTAGTACCCGTAGGTACTGGAAGGCTACTATGAGGTTTCCCCTGGAACATTTTCTTCTTCAGGCCAAACAATCTCAATTCTGTCGGCCACTCCTCATAAAGAGTGAGATGCTTCATCCCATTGATTATGAGGGTTTCATTCTGCTCCCCAATACTGTGTTTTAGCTTGTGGGTTGGATACCCTCAGGATGACTGACCTTACTATTAAAGACTGAGGCAAAGAAGGAATCAAGTGTCTCATCCTTTTATACATGCTCACATTATATTTTCCCCTATATTTTCAGTAAAGCATGGATGGTAATTTTCCTAAAACCTCCTTTTGTTGATGATGCATTTGAAAAAACATTTTTGCTATCTTTTACAAAAGTGGTCACTTTTCTATGAGATTCTAGATCAGCATCACTAGTAGCCTTAAAAAATATTTTTCATGGTAGGAAAAAATATAAATCATACAGTTTTTTTGTTTTTTTCTTTTTATAAAGCAGCTTAAGAATAGCAGCACAGAAAACAACATATAGGGGTCAGGAAAGCCTTCTAAACTGCTTCAAATTACAGGGAGTTACTATTTCAAATACAGTAGTGGGCTACATTTTCTTCCAGAAAAAGACTGCAGAGTTATCTGAAGAACTTAGAGATTCCTTCACTCCCATGTACTTCCTAGCTCTCTAGTAACACTCCTACTCTTAGCATAACCAGCACAATGCAAAGTAAAGAATAAAATAAAAGCCAGTGTTAAAAAAAAAGCAAACTCAAGGTCAGTTTACTGCATTTGAATTATTCATCATTCAATGATGCAGGAATTAGTTTTAGTGTAAATATTCTTTTTTTTGTCTAATTTTAGTAAGACTTTAATAAATATGCTTAATAGGAACATAAAATAGTTGTTCACAGATAAATCCTTAACCACTTGCATCAATTCAGTTGATACCAGTGGTAGATGGAAGCCAGAAGAAATAATATTTCCTCCTCTCGTCTCTGTTCTGCTCCAATGTTTCTATTTCCATCTCTGCAATGTTATCATGACCTTAAATAAGCACAGTTCTGCTCAATCACATCACCTCCTTGATATCTGGTGTTGCAAGAGCGTGCTTCAATGAGGTGGCCAACAATAGACTCCAGAGCACAGAAAGAATCTCTTGACCAATACTCTAATTTCTTTTCTTTTCCGTATCTCTTGATCACATTATGCCATTCACCTCACCAGGTTCTACTCTTTTAACAGCATCTCTTTATTTATTTATCTTAATAATATTTGCAAACAAATGAGCTTTCTTATATCATCCATACAATATTTTAAACCTGTCAGAATTTTCATAAAGCAAAGAACTAAATACTGCAGTGACTTATGACATAGAAAAATTCAATAATTTAGTCAGGCAAGCAGCTTTTTCCTGCAAGGATTTTGAGTGTAAACAAGCATCTAAACATGAAAGTATTTTTAGCAATTTCTATTTTTACATGCACATACACAGATAGAACAAAGTAGAAAAATCCCACCCAACCAAAACTTAAGCAAATCTGCCTTCCATAAGTTTCAGAAAACACAAGTTCATTGTCTGAAAAACCTGGAGAAAAAGAATTTGTGACCTTAGGTATAGAAGGCTTTCTAAAAAATACTTTGGTTTTGTTTTAACTTTAATCTTATTTAATTGAATAAGTGTTTAATTTATAGAAGAGATATTAAAAATGAAGTTAAGTAATTCTAAATGGTTCTGTCTTGTCCCTCATTTGGTCATAAAATTTGGCTGTTATACATTAATCTTCCAGACACATTCTCATAGAGAACGGTACTTTTGGAAACAAATAATACTACAAAATCAGCCAGAGTTACATTAAAGAAATATTCCATACAAGTGGAATATTCATAAGGTCATAAAAAATCATTGAGGAACTATATGTTGAAAAAATGGTATAGAGAGTTCATTAATTGACTCATTTTGTTCAACAAAATGGATTGCCAAGAAGTTTGACACTCCCAAAAAAAGGGATATGTTAGTATTAAAGACATCCATAAATTCCATAATGGTTCTTTCTCAGAACTCAGAGTCTGCAAACCTTCCAGCTGAATGTAATGATGAGCCCATTGACAAGATGACATTCATATGAGCAAGCAGGCAGTAATAGATGGACAGAAAAGTCAGATACTTTCAGCTGACACAGGCTAAATATGCAGTCGTAATCAGTGTTTCAGAACAGTATCTCTAATTTGACACTGATGCAGAGAGGTTTCTATGCAGCTTTCTAAAAATGGACTTTGTTGTCACATTGGCATGCGTGTGTGTAAAACATGCTGTCACTCTCACAACCTCTAGTCCTGACTCTTGATGGAGTTCCTCTTATTTTCAAGGCATTTATGAATAGAAGAGAGAATGTAAAAACCACACTCGCAGATTTGTCCTGAAGTGAAGTGTCAAATTCAATGTGTGTTGGACTGTCTTTTTCAGGAGCATGAACAAGACAAAGGAACCAGCAGAAGAAACTCCAGCCTTTTAGATACTGGCTATGAAAAGAAAGAATCTTATGCTGCAAGGGTTTTATTACCTCATTCTCTGAATTCAGAGGAAGGTTTAGGGGTTAAGGGGGGAAAGAAATTTTACTCTTGTCAATATAAAGAACCTATGAACATTTATAACAGTAGTATATTCCATGTTTTTCTTTATGGAAAAACAGCTACAGTATTCAAATTTTTTGCCTCAGTAGGTAATATTATGATGAGTTTTAGTACCAGATAAATAGGAGGAGAAAAACTGTTTAAATGTGAAACATAAAAATTTCTTAAAAAGTCAAGGAGTAGTAAAATTAGACATTACTATACTAGAAATTTTAAGCATCAAGTAGGCTTATTTTTACAATATTTATTTTTATGAAATTTTCAATTATTTAGTTCCTATTAATGTACTAACAAGTACATTAAATCTCCAGCATTCACTTTATCAAAGAATTGGATGCAAGTGTTGCTAGGCAGTCATAGAAGAATTGTGGAATCTATGACCTCAATAGTCACATCAAAATCTGATTGTAGCAGTGATACTTAATAAAAATTTATCCCATTATTCATCTGTTTAAAGAAAAAACATTAATTTAGAAAATTAAATTCTTAGAATTTTTCACAAATAATGCTAGTTTCAGTCTCAGAATTAGATCTTTCAAGTAGTGAATATCATAGCAGAAAATATCATTTTTCATACACAGAAGTTCCTCCGCCTCAACTAATCTGAAAGTTTGGCATTCAAGAAAGAATTGTGGCTAAAAGGGAATTTCTGATATAACTTAAAAATTTCCTATATTACAGTAGTTTTTGGTGATTGTCCAGTGGCAAATGATGACAACATAATAAAAGACATTAAGAAAAAAAAAATAACTTTTTAAGAGAGAAACTGTTGAAACAAATTCTGCTTGCAAATGTGTTTGATTTCATGAAAACATTTTTATTTTCAAAATAAAAATAAATAAAAACTACTTGAAATAATTTTTATTTCTGAAGTCATTACAACAAACATAAAACAATCAAGCTATTTTCTGTGACTGTAAATTTTCAACAAATATGAAAATATCATTAACTAAAGGCCAAATTGATTAGTAAGCTCAACTGCTTTGAATTTCTTTATTCTTGCAAAGGGTCCATAGTTTGTCAATGACTCAGAATCATATTAGAGTTTCTTCCCCTTTGATTCCTGACATAGAATTGCAGTTTTTATTATGTGAACTAAATTTTATAGAGCAAAACCTTTCAACCCAGTTTTGAGTCTGAATTCAATACAATTTGTGTTCTCAAGGCAGAATCTCAGGTGAAACAATAGAATCCCACTTCATCCACCCCCACAGTGGTTCTGACTAGCACCTGAGAATCTGAAGTTGCAGCTGAAAGAAGCTCAGAAGTATTTATAAAAATAGTCTTGGTGTTAACAGTGATAAATTGCTGTAGCAATTATAGCATGCTTGCTGATAACAATGCGGTTGCTTTAGCAATTTTAAGGTACTACAAACTTTATCAACCCCCTACTTTTGGGTTTTGTTTGTAAGAAATATTTAAGGGTTTAGAAAAAAAAAAAGAACTGTCAATCTTCTTCATGGAGTTTGTAAACAAAAGGAACCTTTGATACTTCTCTGAGAATTTCAACAGTGAAAAGAAAAAGTGAATATTGTGCAACAGTGGTAGTGTGCAAAGACAGGAGAATATTAGAAGGAACTATTATCTGTAGCTGAAGAAAGCCTTATTCCTTTATTATGGAATGACAAATACTTGAAACAGAAATTAAAAGGCTAGTACTCTTAAACTGGGGTGTTCTCAATTTCTGTGTGAACACTTCTGTAGCTTCTCCAGTAACTGGGTGTAGTTTAATAAAATTGGAAGAACAGAATATAATTGGCCAGACCAGAAAAAGTTCCTATCTGCTACTGATTGGTACCAATACAATTTGTATTTCTGAAGAGCCCTCTCAGTGTCTTAGAAAGCCAGGAAAAAATGAATATGAAATTAACTCTAGTATTTTTCTCAAATTTAGGGTAGCCTTGTAGGTCTGACCTGATAGATGCAATCAGATTCTCCCTGGAACAAATTCAGGGCCAAATTTTAAGCAGCACCTGTCAAAATCCTGTATGAACAATGATTAACAACTGACCAGTTTAGTTTATGTGTGAACTGTGCATTGTTAGATAGCGAATTTTTTTCTGTAACGTCTTAAAAAAATACATTTTTCTACAGAGAAAGTTCAGATTATCAGATGCAGTTAACCTTTTTCAAATAACAGGTAAGAAAAGAATCCTTGCTTTCGTTGCTTCTGAGGATCACAATTTTATGTGACAGGATGTGCCTCCTTTAAAACCTAATTGATTGTCATTAATGATATGTTTAGTGTCTAATTCTTTATTAAATAAGTCCTGAAATTGGATTCTATTACTTTTTTCAAGAATTAATATCTAGTCTGTCATTTCTGGATCACCCTTCTAAAATACAAAAATTTAGAAAATTTTTTGCTGTATTATGAATTTTAAAAAAATAAAAATAAACATTTAAAATTAAATTAAAAATAAAATTAGCTTTTTACCTGTTCCTTCTTATGCTCAGTGCACTTGAGTATACATACCTAGTAACTTAGAGTACTTTCATTCAGAAGAGATTTATTCTGCAACCCTTTATATTCATAGCCAGCATTTTAAATTCTTAATGTATCCTCTTCATTAGTCATTTATTGCCCATTAAATATCAGTCTTCAGTTCTTGTTCTGCTGTTCCAAAATTCTTTCTGTTTTAGTTCATTTTACCTTCTTAATTTTTGATCAATCAGGCCCTTTTTAAGTCTTACTTTTCAGCCACCTTTTTTTTTTTTTTAATACTGACCTTTTTGGGCTCGTCTTTTATTTGTGCATCTCCAAGAGTTAACAACTTTTAGTCTATATAATTAAAACAGTTCTGTTTTTTCGTGTCTTCTGATGTGCTATAAAACAACTGAGTTCATGTACAGTTCACTTAAGGAAGTTGATTTCCTTCACTACTAGCACAGAAAATGTGCGCAAGAATCTCAAAATAAAAGCTGGTTCTTCCTCAAAACACTGATGCTAATTAACCTTATTTATCAGAGATGTAGTACTCAAGATATTCCAAAGAGTAATTTTTTGACTAGTTTATAATTTAAAATATCAAAATTCAAGGGTGATTTAGCATCTAATAAAGGTTACCGGGATTCTAAATAATGGGTAGGACAGGTTTTTGTTACAAAACACCTGCATTGGCAAGTAACATTGCTAGCAAGCCAATAAAGTTAACTGCACTGTTAAACGAAACCAAAATCCCAGTTTATGTCTGCATTTCACAGATTCATTTGACAGATCATTTCTGAAAAGGATATGGACTTAGGAATTACAATAAAATCTCTTCAATGGGTAATGTCAATATTAAAACTAATGAAAAGGATAGATGAAGACATTGAGGAAGGAGGGAGAAGGCACTGTATGTAATATTTTCATGTGATCCCAGAGCTCCAAAAACCTTATTCATACTTGGAAGAGGTGAAAACATATAATTTCAGGAAATAACAGCATTTCATCAGTGTAAGTACTAGCCGTAGCTGGTGCTTGAGGGGATCAAATAAACCATCTTATTGAAGAGAAAGTTGGGAAACTATTTGGTCCATGTGTATAGGTACAAACACCTAGAAAATTGTGAATGGGAGGCTTTTGTCTGAGGTATGCGAGGATGCAAGGATTAAAAGGCTGTTCCTGGCATTGAGGGTTGTCTGGCACTACAATAATATGGCAGGTGATAAAATCACCAGTGTTGTAAGTCTTTTAAAAAGAATTAGCTAACCTCTCAAAATATGCTCTCTAACACAGTTGTATGAAAAGTTCAGCAGCATTTTTGCATAATGATGATTTCTGGTATTAGAGGTTGGGATCTCAGGAATCAGCACCTTAATTCTTTTTTTGAATGCCTCAATGAACAGAACTGAGTGTGTGTGCTACATGCTTGTGAGAGTTGCAGCTCACAGCTGAAACAAAAATTCATACTTCAGCAGATCAGCTACTATCCTCTGAGTTATACATCATTTGTGTGCATGATGCACAATGAGCCTGTTGTCATCTATTTTCCCATTGGGTATTGGCCATGATAAAGTCAAGAAAAGAGCCCCGTAATCATACACTGTTCAAAAAATGCTTTTCACATTGATGAATGACTGATGGTTCTTGCTCACCTCTTCAGGGATGTACTGACAGATAAATTTCAATCTGAGAAGTTTCTTCCCAGCACTCCTAAGAAATTTTGAATAAATTCTCTTCTAAACCTGTTCGCCCTGTATTCTCCATTCTTTTTTTCCTCTTCACAGTGCAGACATGATTCAGCTCCCAGAATTTCCTTTGTCTGTTCTATCCAAATGATCCCCTGATATTACAAAGGCTTTAAACCTTCCATCCTTACCTATTTTTGGAATGTTGCACGGGGACAAATTTTCTAAGAATTTATGTACTTTTGCTTTTACTTTTGGTAAAAAACAAATCTAATTCTCAAAGAGTTTTAAAAATTATATCATTTTTTTGGGTCAGCAGTGCATTCTGGTAGCATATATTCTACCTCATGATTTGGCTGTCAAATAAGGAAACAAGCCATGATGCCACAGAGAAACATACAGTTGCATATACATTCATAAGAATGACTTTGAACAGAGAAAATGTATTTGATTTCAAATATAATGGTAGATTTTGTACACAGAAATAACGTGCTTCCTATTGGCTTAATTTTCATGAAGCAAAACAATAGCCAGGCAGACCCACTGGACTCCCAGGGAAAGCAAAACTCTTATTGTCCATTGTGAAGGGAGGAATTTTATTAAAATAATTTTTGAGCCTTCAAGAAAGAGACAATATGCAGAGTCTTGAAATAAAGACATCAAACTAAAACAATGAGGATAAATAAGCAAACATATATATCAGGAGATGTCTTGTATAATAATGTTAAACTGTCAGCTCTGTGTAGTATTAAGTCTGTAAAACTACTCAATTATATCTGCAGTAAAATCCTTTTCTACAGATCTCGTATGATTCAGATAAGCAGAGTGCTATTAAATTCTCTTTTCCTCTGTGTATGTAGAATATTAGAAGAAAATGAATGAAAGTTTCAGTAAACATATAAGACGTAAATCATTCTACAGCTGCAGTAAGAGAACATTGAGAGAAGGAGAATAATTTATTTACAAAAAGTAGAATAATAATTTTTTTTCCTGTGATTTCTAAAGACAGGTTTTTCTTATTAAAGTTTGGTTCATTTAATTAAAAACCTAGATGCTGTATTGAGGATGAGAGCTGGTTGATAAAATCACATCAAAGTAGTCTTTCTGAATAAATAAGTTGTATGCTTTACAGAAATGGAGCTGTCCCATGTAGCAACTCAAAACTGGCAGGTCAGAAAAGAAGCTGACCTATTGCAGAGAACAGCAGTGACTTCTGGAAAGCTGGTAATTCTCTGTGATTGATCCATAAGAGGAGATTTTTAGTTTGGTGACTACAAGATACAATTAGGAAAAAGTAACAGAAGTGATAAAAAAACCCAGCAAGATAAAGTTGCAGTCACCATTGGACTAGCAGATATGCCGTGCATCCTAGAAAAGAAAGTGTTAAAATTTCAACTTGAAAAAAAAAATTATGACTTGGAAATAAACAGCCAAAATAATTAATACTGCAAATATATATTTTTTTCATGCTGTTGGTGTTCCTTTTCCTCTGACACTCTCAATTCAAATCTTTAAAATCTTATGTTATAAATATCTTTGAATACATCTTTCTGACTGTTCATTCTCTTGTATATGGAGATGAGAAAATTTTTTTCAAATATTTTAAAATCTAGTAACTTTTTATGATTTTGGTTTTTTTTCCCAATTTATTCACAGCTTCCAGAAAAGTCTTCTAATCTATGATACTAAGTATTACCTCAAAAGAACTAATTCAGGGTGTATATATTTATTAACAACAAGCATAATGCAAGTAACCAGAAAAAGCTTCCTTAAATTTCTGAAAGTGGAAAAAAAAATCCATACTCTCTCATCCACAGTAAAATTCATGAAACATATTAATAGACAACGACATTGACAAAAAAATTCTTTGAGGAAAATGTCAGACAACTGAATTGTCTTGCAATTTGCATCTAGCAACACAAAACCAGTTAAAAACAAAGCTTCAAAATCACTACATAGCTACCCCTTCAAATAATTTAAAAGTCTTTACTATTCCAGTATTTTTTCTGTTTGACCAAATATTCTAAAAGTGTTTGATTTTGCACAATGTAATTAGAATATTATAAAAAGTATGCTATGCTACATGAAGATGACAAGAGGGCTTTTTCTTACTAAACAAACCTAATCAGTGTAGTTTATTAATACCATTAGATGAAGTACATTATCCAATTTCAGCTATCAATTCGGTCTTAGGCTTTTTTTTTTTTTTGCTTTACTTAATCAAATTGGGAGATTTTTCAAGCTATATAATCAATATGTAAATTAAATTGTAAAGAAACATAAAAAGAAAAAAAATTATTTTATCAGATTTTTTTTATTTGATCTATCTACAACAGTCTTAATTCAAAAAGGGAAGAGGACAAACACACTGGAGAATATATATTTTCATTGTATTTTTTCTTTCCAGAGTATTGCTATCATTAACATTATAATGGCAAGCCAGTAAATTGCTATTTTCATTTTGAGACAAGAGGCTAATACTTATTATGGGATACCAGGATTTTAATGGGAAAAGATGATTTGATGTGAATGATAAACAGATCATTTAGTACTGCTAATGCTTCACATTATGGGCTTCATTAATTGAATGTCCTATGTAGCTTACATTTAAGTATACACAATTACATCAAGCTCATTTATTTAGCTATATGTGCTGGCACAGTATACGGCTAAAATTTTTCTAATCTAAAACCTGAATACCATTTACCATACACTTCACCTTTCAATTTATACTCAATTAGAATAGTAAATTTAGATGGGATTAATGCAGAAAAAATGAGCACTTGTATGACATTTTATCAAGGAAGTTCAAGAACAGTTCACTTAGAGTTTATTTCAAGAACTATTGAAGGTTAAAGATGAACACAATACATGAGTCTAACACACAGACAATCTCCATAGGATGATTATGGGAAATTAATTTACTAACTAGTTTTCAGTCATTTGGCTATGCAGTATACTTTCCTAAATACTGATATTCTTTAAAAAAATAACCTATTGTAGCTTCCTTTTAAAGCAGTAATTTAAAGTAGTATTAATCAGTTACTCAGAATTTAAGTATGTTTTTTCCGTGGACAATTTTGCTGATTTGACCTTGATACATTATATATGCCCGATATTAAAAATTTTACGTATTTTGCAGCTGTGAAACTTAGTAGTATAGGGACAAAGAAATTGAGATTTCAAGAATCCTGCAGCTGACACTTAATTCTGACTTAGAAGTAGTGGGAATTACAAATATTATAATTTTATGCACAGAATTCTATAGTTAAGACTGTCCATAATTCAGAAATACTGTCTCTTAAAATTACTCAAAGAATGAGAAAATATTTCTACCTTGTGCAAGTTATTTTGATGGAAAACCAACAAGAAGTTCTGATCTTTCCATTTTCAGAGAAGAGCTGGAAGGATAAGTTTCTCTTTATGTTATCTTTAGGAGGTTTGGAGGCCCAGTGACTTCACCCAGTGTTCTTAGAGGTCCAGCTATCAGCATTACAATGCTCATAAAAATCAGAAAGGCATTTTAAATTCTGACGAGGATTTGGTGAACCATGAAGGTTTTTTACTATTACTTGAGGAGACTGAATATAATTAGTTAATGATCCTTTTAAATTTCTTTAAAATATTGAAATAGAAACTATCTGTTTGGCAAAATCTGATAGATTCTATGAATATGGAGAACAGATGAATGTGAAAATAAATGGATGCATTTCTTTCCCTATGTTTGCTGGTAGGAAGTAGGAAGAGAGAATAAGAAGCAACTAAATATCTCCATTCTGACATGGTATTTTGAAAGCAGTCACAGATGGCTTGTCCAAGCCTAAATAACAGACTTGGGAACAAAACTGTGTCTTGTCTAACAGTTCACTTCTTATCAAGGCATCTTATTCTATTCCAGGATATCACTTTGAGAATTAGAGTCTCTTAGAATTTTGGAAGAGATTTTTTTTCCTCCTTACATGCATTTGCAGTTTCTACATGGTCCTCGCTCTATTCAGCATCCAAAACAGATGAAAGAAAATGTTGGTGGCAAAAAGAATTTTTTAAAAAGCCCAAAATCATGTTAAAGTTGCCTTAATCTAAACTATAGTTATTTTCTCTTTGGTCTCAAACTCAAACTCAAATAATATATTCAGCTTTTCAAACAGAGTCACTATTTCTGCAACTTTTACACAGAATCTAAAAGGGTATTTTCTTTATGATCTTTTGAAATATGCTACACAGTGTATTTTCATATTGACATTGTGAAGATTTTGCATTCACTCATGCAATAGCTATTTACTTCTGACTTTGCTCACTCCATATTTGTTTTTCTCTATGATCTTTCACTGTTTGATTTCTCCCTTTTTTTTTAACATCATTTTTGTAAAAAAACCTTATCCTATAACATTCAGAAAATTTGAAATTAAGTCAGAGACTCATCTGAATTAAGACACTTGAGTGTTAAATTTCTATGAATTAATGTTGTAGTTAATTAACTTAGACAGATATCAAGCCAGGAATATTGCAGGTAATAATTCATTGAGCATGCCAGAGAATGCATTTCTCTGTCTGAAAATGGACATTCCTATTAGTCTTCTCTGCCATGAGTGGTTTTCCACAGAAATATTGTACTTTTTTTCATCCTCCATCGGTTTCTGCCTCATAACGTGAAAGACAGTACCAAGATTATAGAAATTTAAGCAGCTTCTATTATATCTTCTAGTATTGTTTCTTTCTTTTAAAGATGTGATCAAACATTTGAAGTGCTTGGTGTCTAATTCTGAATTAAACAATTTCCTGGTTATGAAGAGGTATAAACATTTTCTGAAAGAATACTGCATGCCTTTGTAACCTGAAAATTCATATATCTGAGATTAATCAGAAGTAAGTTACCTCAAACTATGTAAAACTGTTCATCAAAAATAAATGTTATAGAAATGGTACGTCTTTCTGGTATGCTTTTATACGTCTTTAAAATGAATGAATGTAATTCAGTATCCAGGAAAAAAAAAACAAAACATGAATCCATTTTGACATATCATTAAGAATGACAAATTCCTTTCAATTTTTTTTTCATTTTTCTTTATTATTAATTCCTTTTGAAATATCTGGAAGGAAAACACTGGAAAAATATCTTTTTTTTAAAATCACTTTTAATTGAGTAAATCTGTGAGTGCTTTGGTATATGGAGAGAACATGTGGCATTATTACAGCATAGGCGTATGGATCTTTCAGGGTTTTCAGTTAGCTGTTAGGTTATTAGTAAAAATGATTTAATTTCAAAGAAATTATGCCACAAATGGAAATTCAAACATTTGACTAAGCTGAAAGATGTAACATATTTAATAAAAATTTATGTATTATTTAAGCAAAGAAAGACAGGTTCCTTAACAAAATAAGCTAATTTTGAAATTAAAACTGTAAGTTCAGACAGCATGAGTTATCAATGAAATCTAGTTTCACATTATTACTTCCAGTATTTACTTATTTTTGAAAGTATTTTCACCCCATAGGTGAAATTCTGAATGTATTTAAAATTTGAAACACAGGTAAGGAAATAAAGACCACATTTCTTTTACTTCTTGTTTGAATGTGTATTTATGTGGTTAAAATATTTTAAAAATATTTTTACAGGTGACATACCTTACCTTTCTCCCTTTTTCTCTCAGCCCTTTTCAACTGCTTGGCTGGCACAGAGCTTCTCTACATTATGTTCTAAGAATGGATCATATAATTGTTTTCTTAACACATTTTCTTTTACCATTGCTAATCTGCATTACTAGTAATTGTATTTACTTATTTTTTAATATACTGACCAGGGTTTTCTGACAGGCAAGCTCTTATTCACTTAGTACTTTGGCTTTTCTTTTAACTAGTCTGTCTTGGTGACTTGCAAGACTATTACAGAGCAGCAATTTCATCTGCATCCTTTAAATTTTTGTTTAAATTCAGATTTTCAATTTTGGATAGTAATGACTTCTACTTCTCTTCCCAGAAGAGCACACCTTGAAAACATGGCCTTTTCTGTGAAGATTCTTAAATCAAAGCTGAAAAAAAAGGAAGACATGGTAACAGCTTTCAGAATGGCTGCTTTTCAGTACCATGCATTTCTAATCCCTGCTGCAACTGATTATACCACCTCACTTCACTCATTTATTAGATCAGTCATATCCAAAAAATACCAGTTAATAACTGAAAAATCAATTAGCCAGACTTTCCCAACACCCAGGTAAGTTTTTTCCTTATCAGAGTATAACATTATTTTATGGAGTCTTCTATTGAAGACTCAGTATATGTTGCTAGCAGTTTAACCATAAAGAGACAAAGGAAGTACAACAATGAAACACTATTTGCCTGCTATTGGCTTGTGAAGACTAAGCCCCAAAGTCTAATAATGGAATCTGTTCAGAATCAATTATTCAAATTACTGTCATTGAGGTGATGTGTCATTTTGTGTTAAGGGAGGGCAAAATATTATCATAGTTAGGTCTTGCTCTATTTTAAATGCAACTCAGGTGCTAGTTTTGCACTAAAAAGCTCAAACACCTGAAATGGGACAGGTGGTAGAAAGTATTTTTCCTTTCCCAAGAGCATTTGAATGGTGTATTACTGATCGCTTTTCAAATTGAAGCAGAAAATTAGCGAATATAGGTGTCTGTGAAATTTAATGACCTCTGGTGTTTAGTGCTTGCTGAATAGGAGTTTCAAAGGTTTACATTTTTAATATTTTGCTTAAATAGAACTGTCTTCCTAAACACCTCTTTGTGTACAACTCCATTGTTTTCTGAAAATGAATGCAATTCCCAGAGCTGAAGAAAATATATTAGCAATTATTAGGCTCTCATGTACTACAGAGATGGAGAGTAATATAGATAATTACAGTTTATGAGAGGATTGCACCATTAATCAACTTCTTTTCTTTTCCTCTTCTATTGATAAAGCATTTTATTTCTACGGAAAATAAAAACAGAGTTTTTTGGTTGTAGACAATCAATGACAGTTTTTGTTGGTTTGGTTTGGTTGGTTGGATGGGTTTTTTTTAAAGCAATAAGTTTCTTGAAATATCACAAATTCCACAAACCACAACAGATTTAGGCTTTCCTGTAGGTCTCCTCCTCTTCTTCTCAGAAATGTAGGTATCCAGCATAAGCAAGAGGACGACTGAGGATAAAAAAGGTCATATGGCCAACCCAGGACAAGGTCAAATAAATATTGACCATTCTTTCAGGAAATATTGAAGAGAAATTTCATCAGAAAAAAGCCCCCAAAAAACAAAACACCCAACCAACCAGCCAATGAACTAACAAAAAAAACCCCCAAACCAAAACAAAAACAAAAACAAAAACAAAAAAAACAAACAAAAAAAACAAAGGAACAAACAAAAAAAACGCCTAACCTAAGCAAAAAAACAAAAAGAAACCCCAACAATTAAAGAGCAAAACAACAACAAAACCAAACAAAACAACGAAAAAACCCAAAACAAACAAAAAAAACCAAAAAAAAAACAAAACAAAAAAAATCCCTCACTTCAACAACAAAACCCCCCCAAAACCCACCTGTAATATCTGGAAATTGTTAGGTATTATTGCCATTATTTTCACAGCAAAGTTTTGTAAAATATAGAAAAATGTGCACATAAGAATTAATACCTTTCCTTAATTTTATCATCAGACATAACAATATAGATACTATTCTTATTATTTTATAGATTAGTTCTTTATTGTTGTTAGTATCAAATAAATTGCTTTTTATGATCGCTGCATATATTTTTCTTTCAATTTTCTTTTCTATTTTATCTCAACTTTTCAGAAAGCAAGTACAAACTTTTTTCTCCTCTGTTGCTTTGTATAGAGACTTAGTTTTAATATTCTTTGCAAGTTCCATGAATGGGAATGCGACAAAGAATTTTATGGAAATTTGGTTTAGTATTTTGAAAATGATGAGGCTTTATTCAAGTCACATAACTTCTATGAAAGTACATGGAAAAAGATCTAAATGGATTTGTTGCTCTCCATGTAACAAAAACTACAAGACAATACAAGGACGTTTCAAAGGTGAAAAATCTATCCAGAATTTTCAAAAGTAAAATAAAAGGAGAAAAGCTTTAATGTTTCAATGCAATTGAATTACTACACAGATATTTTAGAGGCACTTCTAAGGTGCACTTAGAGTGTACTTTAACTAAAAATTAGAAATGCTTGGATTTTAATTACATAAGGTTACACAGAAAATTCAGTCTGGGAGACACATGTTTTTCAAACCAGAGAAAATGAAATAATGAAGAAAGAAACTCCTAAAGCACTCTGTGCCACTGTATCAATTTATATACTGCTTTGCTGACTGCAGCTCAATAGAAATCAAAACAACACAGAATATCAATGGCTCTTAGTTTTCTTCTTTCCCTTCTTTATGTAGACACTTTTCAGCATAAGCAGTATTGTCATATAGGTAATTTTCAATGCATGTCAAACTATTTCTAATTAAGTTATATAATTTTTCCTAGTAAATGAGACATTAGCAATTCTTTTTAATTTTTTTTTTGCCAGTTGTGAAAATGACAAAATGTACATTGATTTTAATCTAGAATTAAAATAAATTTTCTGGAAATTCCTTGGACAAAATGTAGGAATAATCTGTCTGCAGAATGAGGAAGTTGAACAAATGATTTAAAGTTTCAGATCAGACTTTTTGTAGTTTCAACTGATATTATTGCATATATGCTCACATCAGCTGAAAAGATATATTTTCACCTATGAAAATATGTACGCTTCTGTATATTTAGCATTCAGATCCAGATAAACAGCTACATGACCATGTTATCTGCAATAGTTTATTTCTTTTAACTCATTTTAGTTATAGCACAATGTAAAAGGAATTAGCTCACTTAACAAGATTTTTTCCTAGATCTTGCATTTGATTCTTCAATACTGCATTAAAAATTGGTAGGCTTTCTCAGTACCCTTTGTACAAACCTTTTCAGATGGCCAAAGTTAATTTTAAAGAATTTGTTCTGTCATCTTCAGTCAAATGTGTGGATCTGATTACCTCTAACTGGGAAGTTTCTGGTGTTATTGTTGTTTGGGGTTTGTTTTATGTTTTGTTTTGTTTTGCTGTTTTTTTTTTTTCCTCTGCATTGCTTTTTTTTTTCTCACTCAGCTGTAAAATACAGGATGCAGTGACCATTTATCTAAACAAAGTTCCAGAAATTTATTTAACAAGTTTTTACGTGCTTAACTTTATGTATGAGTGAAAGGAAATAAATAAATTTTTAATAAAATACTTAGGTTTTTATTCAACACCCCTAACTTGAAATGCTTCAATTAGGGGCATAGCTAGATTAATTACAGTCAAGAACTTGCCACTGTTCATCTTCACTGCCTTAATTTTTATGTTCTTTGATATCAAATGTTTCAGTCTTTGTCAAGAGATGCTGGAAGAAATCCTACTGGACATGCCCTTCTTTCCTGATGTGAAGGTTGAGCACCGCAGCTGTGCTTCCTAGCAAAGACAGATCTCTGTACAGTGTCTGGGAGGCATCATCAGGTCCAATGACACCCCTCTTGTGTGCTGTTTGCAAACAGAAAAATGAATTCTTAAGGATTTACAACACTTCAAGAAAAGCCAAGCCAGATATATTCCTGTGCTTAGGGCACTACTTCGCAAAACATCCGTGGTAAAACTGAGCTTGATCTGTTGGTGCTCTGAGCAGAAAGGATACAAGTTTCTTCCTAGTCAAACGCAGAATTATAATAGTAGTATTATGTCAAACACAGATTATAATTCTCTGAAATATCACTGAGGGAATGATTCTGGTTTGCATCAGACTTAAATGTCCTAACAGCTTTGGTTGTCTCAGAGCACAGGCTGAGAAATCCTGTATCTGATAGCAATGTAAAATGTCAGCTAAAAATGGTCACATTCTAAAATGCTTTGATAGTGAAGCCAAAGTAGGTGATAAATGGTATGAGCTGATGAGGTGCTTCATCAGAGGTCACTGCGGAAATATTAAGTTACATTGCTTTTCTGTTAAGATTAAATTTAATATAGATGTGTTGCAAAAATGCCCTACTGTTCTTTTACTGCTGATGAGAATTTTTCTCAGTGTACACTGAGCATGCCAAATAATCATTAGCTGTATTATTTTATATACTTATTTCTAACTAGTAAGCCTATAGTTAGGATTAATAGAACTTCTTTCATGAAGTTCAGAGCTTAGTATACAAACATTAGGGTGCCGAGGCACTTATGGAACAGCAATCACATTCCACAAGTAATGAGAACACCTCTTAATTCTGCTGAAGTCAAAGCCACAAGTGAGTAATAAATGTATTTCCTCTCCAGTTAAATCGATTCCATGCAGTGCTGCAAGTGCTTATTATGCATTCTGTTTATTCCACAAGGAAGAAAATAATAGTTCTTTTCCTATTCTGCTAAAATACCACAGTACACAGCATCTTATTTGGTTTCATTTTAACTATACCAATTTCACTTCTAATCAGCTTCTGTGTAAAGCTCACAGTGACCTCAAAGCTGCTGCTAGATTATTGATTTCTATTAAGCAAAATGAAAGAAGCATTAATTTGCTTGTCATGAACACCATTTTGTTATACAGAACAGCTGTTTTGGGGTTCTGTTGTTGTTGGTTTTTTTATTTGGGTTTGGTTTTGTTTTTTTTTTTTTCAAAAGAGATCAGAATAGACATTTCTTACAAGCATATATATTACTTACTTTGTGATGTGTATCATTGAGACAAGATTCAGGATCTTTCAAAAAATTACTTTTCTTGTCAGTGCAGTTCACAGCTGATAATGTCCAAAGATAGCATATGCTTCTACCAGAAAGGATATTAACAGCCTTTACGATTGCTTGGAGAGCCTATATTGTAGTTCCCTTAGACACGAGAATAATTTATTCAAAAAAGCCCCACATTTGTATGCTGCTTCCTCAGAAGCAGATGAGAGAAGTAGAACTGATGATAAATTTACTGTGCTGTGTTGCAAAATCCTGGTTTACAGAAACCTTAAGGGGATATTTTACAAAAGGACCGTTGTTTGAAAAGATGCATATGCTGGTTATAATGCAAAATGCAACAAAAGTAAGCAATATAGTAGCACTTATTCCTCCTTTCCTGGATATTTTACAAATCCTTATCAAGTAATTAATGACTTGAATAAATGTTGTGAGAGGGAAGAAAAATGAAAGAATGAAACTATAAATTTTAAAATTAAAATAAAGAATTTCAAGTGGATCTGAAAAGGATTGGAGTTCTCAAAAATCTTTGACAGAAGTAGTTGCTGTAGTCTTTCTCCCTGGCGAGTACAAGTTAATTTCTTGTTCCTATTGGTTAAAAACACCAAATAACCTGAAGCATATCATGCAAAAAAAATCATTCTCAGCTTTATGCTTGTATCTTCATTAATGTTGTCTCCTTGTTTAGGTCTCATTACTGAGGAAAAGGGATAATAATATATCTCTTTGGGAGGTTTTAAGAGCATTTCTCCACTACTTCACCTAATTTAAAGGGACTTTATGTTAAGAGCAATGTGCAAGCAAATCTCTTCTGTTAAACTACGCACTGTAAACTGTGGTACATGATCAAAAGAATAAAATAATCAGGTCACTATTTGAAGAGTCAGCAGCCACTGCAGTGTCTAAAAGACTTCTGTTTCATTTTAAACAAGAAATAACCCTGTCAGCTATGTGGCAGCCAATATTTTAATGATGACATCCGCAACTAAACCACTGACCAGAAAATACTTTAAACAAAATCTCCAGAAAAGACTACTGACTGCGCTGTTCATTTTAATGAATGCCAAAATCATCCTGTAAGTTACAGCTCTTTTTAAGCTGAAGTATTTTATGATGTCATGTTAATGAAATAGAAATTCCATGGTGCCATGAAATGCAAACATTTCTCTGACTCATGAAACCCACATTTGTTAATTTCTTGCCTTACTCCAGATAACTGATATGAGATATTAGGAGTCAAGATACTTTCAAGGCAGAAAGTATACATTCTGCCTTGTGGCTCTGTATACATTAGCAAGTAGTGCACATGACTGGAAATAAGCTAAAGATCTGAAATGCAGGAGCTTCTGACTTTGAATTATATATAGGTGAGTCCTTTGAGTTATATATAGGTTAGACACAATCTGTGTTTAAATCTAGAATGCATTAATTTTGCTCTTTTACTTGGATCTGAAAGGGATCCAGCTCATGCACACTGCAGCTGCACCACAGGACAAGGGTAAGTACTGAGGGCTTCAGGGAGATTTATTTTTATAAGTGTGGGGCTTTCATTGAATTATCTGTGTAGAAGCATCCTTGATAGTTACTTTCATGCTTCTGAGCTATATTTTTATACTTTGAAGTGTTATATTATATAAAGATCTGTCTGCACCTCTCAACCATTTGAGCATTGTAACAAAGGTTTGTTCCTTTACTTTTTGTCTCTCATGATATCTTTACATCTGAACAGACTCAATCTAAACAAAAAATGCTAAATGCTGAAATAATGCATGGTCCCAATGAAGGCAATCTATTTTTTTTTTTTTCAGCTATTTTGCCTTATTTTTGTAACTCCTAAAAGCATTGGTAGTGGAAACTCTAACCACTGTCCATTAGTGCAGACTTTGTTTCCTCCATAATTGAGAGCCTTAACAAAAAAAAAAAAAAACAAAACAAAAACAAACTGGTAGAGCAGTTAGTTTCCTTGAGAGAATAAAAGAATATGTCAAAGTTGCAAAACTGAATTTTTTATCTGAAGTATGTGCCAATTTTGTTGACTGCTCAAAGTACATTCACCAAATCTTCAAAAGTTATTCTTCAAATGCATTTAATAATCTATGAGGACAGGGTGACTCATACATTGCAAAAACTGTCTTATAATAACTTCTTTTCTTTTTCTTAAGCAGATGTGATGTTACATAAAGGGTGACAAGTTCATTTGATCCCATGAGCGTGTAAAAAAATCCCAAAGCTCCCAAAAATTGTCTCTAAGTACTTAATTTCTACTTCCCAGAATCTGTCAGTTACAGTTAAAATTCCTCTTTTTTTTTAAAAATAATTTTAAATACATATTATACTTCTATACATTGTTGAGAATTTGTTTTAATCCTTATAATTTACAGAAAAGACACCATTATGCCTATATATTTCAGTTCCATCTTCATGCATTAGTGAGACTCTTTGATATTCCTGTTGTAAGTCATTTGTGTATGGAGGATAACTGCTATGGATGTCTTTCATAAGTATATAAAACATGTATTTCAGAGATAAAAAATGTCAAGATGCAAAGAGAAAAGAAATAAAACCATGAAATAATTTTCCTGTAACTTCTAAGAGATTTTGGTATAAACTATAGTATTAATTATTATCTTTGGAAAAGATTTTAGTACAGACAAACAAAAAATTTATTATAATTTCCTAGCAGGGATATATTTCTCATAGAAAAACCCTATTATTGAGGTGAAACAAAAACAAAGGAAATTTACCCATGCACCTGGAGGGTGGAAGTTTTCAGGATAATGTCTTTAAATTAAGATCCAGAAATTTTAATATTTCTTATATTATTTTAAAATTTAATATACTCAGTCACTCAGAGTTGATATAAAAGAAGGACATACATTTTATCTTACTCGGTAGGTATTTTATTAGTTTCACTGATTATTGTTTTGAAGGTTGTATATAACTATATATTTATTTAAAACACAATCTTAATTGAGAAGAAATCAATTTAGTTATGTACAACAGAAATTACCCATTTGACTAAAAACTATTATTCTGATTAAACAGAAAACTCTTGATCTGGGATTCCTTGAAAAGGTACACTTGTTATGAACAGGTTCAGAATAATACTTTTTGTAAAAAGATGGAATTTTTTCAGTCAAATGATATAATCAAGTTAGTGTACAATGGCATGAACGACAAATGAATAAAGGGGAGTTTGGTGTGAATCTGCCCTGAGAAAGTGCTGTGAGCTGAGTAAAAAAAAAAATTTGTAAACTGTTGCAAAACAGAAACATTATCTTTTGGTCAGCTCTTATTAAATAAGAATCTAGGAGCTGGGATCTATCTATTTACTTGAAAAATGTGGAAGCAGAGCAAGATGATCTGAATGAATCCACATTCAGCCTTTAGGCCCTCATCTGAGAAATCTTCTGAGCTCATGTGTGTTTATTCTGACTGAATTCTAGTATGAGTTTAAAATTAAACTCCAATTCCCAATCATTTCATTTTTAAATGGTAGTTTGCTGCAATCAAATCCAAGTGCACAGAAAGAAACCTTAACAAGTGAGCAGTGAAACAAAGGCATGTACTTTGAAACTAAATGCTCAGAGGACAAAAACAGAAACAATGAGCTGAATTTGTGGTTTGAAGAAGAGTGTGTACAGAAAGGGGATGATTATTGTCATTAAATCTACTATAATTTCTTGCATGTGATGATTCTCACAAGCCAGCTTATTTAAATTATGTTACTGTAAGCCAAAGATAAAATATAAAGAACCTATAGCATAGCAAAAAATATCTCTGACTCTTGCGCTTTTCAGGAGTCATCACCCACAAATCATGGTAACTGGGGCACATAAACATTTGCATTGCCATCCCTAGACTTCCCCCCCCACACACATCCCCTTCCCCCATAGTTTGGGATTTCATTGTTCTTCAGGAATGGCTTTGCTCTTTTCAAAAGTCTTGTCAGTGCTCCTGGCCTAAAGGATACATGTGCAACCCATTTCACAAAATATAATTAGATATTAACATTATCACTTCCGCAGTATGATTCAGAATGCTTTGGTTGTTCAGAAAAACCACATGCTTCTTAATTGATCTTAATTGTATTTTCTCATGTGAGGGACCACTTAGAAATACAGTTGCCCTTTGCCTGTATAGAATTTCACTTACATTTATTTCCTGAAGAGCCACTTATACAGCTTAACATATAATTGTGAACAGCTGTTGCTCATTGATGGAGATTGTTTGAAGCAGAAGAGTTTCATATTGTGAACTTTTCCCAAATTAAATTCTGAATGCAATAAAGTTCACATTGCATATATTTACTAAGTGAAAACAATTGCACTTCTCTCTCAATATATTCTGCCGGTGTTTTGTGAAAAGCTCTGGTGCATTGATTCTGCATTCTATCAGTCTATAAATTTATGATTTCATTAGAACAGGATATGCTTTCTTGTTTTTCTTTGTATGTATTTTATGACTGCCTCTTTTTACTCTATCTATGGTAAACGAACAGATTTACTTAGAGTAGCATTTAATAAAAAACTCACTTGACTTGTCACCTATGAATATATATTTAAGAGGTTTAAAAATCATTTCTTGCCTTTCATGTATCAGTAGGCCCTAGCTAAGCATATTTTTAAATGAATTAATTATCACTATGATCGGAAAAATTAAGTCCTGTCTTCTTCTCGATAAGATTCATCTCAATAAAGATTTATTAATATTTCTACTTTAATTTTATTTAAAATACACATAATGAAACTATAACAGAGCAATAATCATCAGAACCTTACCGGAAATCATGCAAGTATTTAATTTCCATTAGCTCATGTCCTCTTTTTTCAGAAAAACAAAACAACAGTTATATGCTGGAATTTTAATTTGCTTCTCCATTTTAAATGTTAAATGTTAAATGTTTTAAAAGATCTTTCTTGGCTCCTTCATTCCTGTAATGGACTCTTAATTTTTTTATTAATTGTATTTCATTCTTATTTTGATCACTGAAGCTAATGTATGTACAAGCTCACAAGCTAGGAGGCTTAGAGGGACTGAACTCTTTGTCGTCAATACAGACAAAAAGCCAGGTCTGGGCAGTCTCATTTACGTTAATTATTATGTTGTACCTCCATAGTTTCAATTACTGTTTTTTATTGCTTCAGCTGGTTTTAGCGGATCGCTTATGCTCTTACTAGATTTGTTATTGGTCAAGGACATATGGGATAGAAATTCTGCCTAGATTCACCCTCTTCATCTAGCTAAGAAGGTCATTAGAACCCTGTCACTCACAAAATGCAAAGTACCTCTGCCACTACCACCAGCAAATCCTAGTTATCACCTAACAGTCTTCCCAACATGTGCTGCAGATTTCAACAGCACAATATAGAATGGGACAGATAATTTCTTCATCAGAGCAGGACTCCCAGAAAAATCTTTATCGTCTCTGCCCACATGAGCAGAATTGCACCTAAGTGGGTGTTTCCATGAAAAAAAGCATTCTCAGCTCCACAAGGCAGATGATTAGTAACTCACTAGTCTGTTAGTTATATTCCTAATGTGAAATGAATGGATTTTGTCTATCTAATTGAAAGTTAATATTATTACACTATCTTTTTAGTTTTGGGTGGTTTTTTCTCCCAGAGAAGTTATATTTGATTTTGTATTTTGGAAGACACCATAATCTTTGAGTTTATTAATGGAAACCAGTAAAAACCTGGTTAACAGAAAACAGTGACTTTTTTTAATAATGCTAAATCAATAATCAAGATAATATTAATATGTTTATTGTTATTGTTGTTTTTAGTGTTATTATTAATTATGGAAATGTGGATTTCATTGCCCAGAGCACCTTCTCCACCTTTTTTTGAACAATTTTTATAGACAGGGTTTGCGTGGCCAAGCTTTGATAATGGGGAGAAAACTTCCTCCATGTCTGGCAGAGCCAATCTCTGGTAAGTTCAAAGATAGGTGCTGGTCAATACTGGCCAATCAGAAATGATGTTAAGTCCTCTGTGAAAACATATTTAAGAAGAAAAAGTAAAAAAAAAAAAAAAAAAAGGAGTTATTGTGTAGTTATAATTGTGGCCAGAGAAAATGAGGGGTGAGAATATGTGAGAGGAACAACTCTGCAGATACCCAGGTCAGTGCTGAAGGAGGGGCAAGAGGTGCTCCAGGCACTCCCTTGCAGCCCCTGGTGAAATCCATGGTGAGGCAGCTCTGCCCTGCAGCCCATGGAGGAACACAATGATGCTGAGATCCACCTGAGATGCTCACTGGAGCAGGTGGATGCCTGAGAGGAGGCTGTGTACCCATGAGAGGCCTGTCTGGAGCAGGCTCCTGGGAAGGACCTGCAGACCCAAGGAGAGAGGAGCTCATGCTGGATCAGGTTTCCTGGTAGGACTTGTGACCCTGTGGGGGACCCACACTGGAACAGCCTGTCCTTGAAGGACTGCACCCCATGGAAGAATGACCCACATTGCTGCAGTTTGTTGCCTGTGGGATTGACTCACATTGGAGGACAAGCTGATGGAGAACTGACTCCTGTGAGAGGGCCCCCTTGCTGGAACAGGGGAAGGATTTCTGTCCTTGAACAGCATCCAATGAAATGTGTGATGAGCTGAGCATAACGCCCATTCCCTGTCTCCCTGCACTGCTAGGAGAGGAAGTAGAGCTGGGAAGGAGAGAGGGGTGGGTAGAAGGTCTTTTTAAGTTTTGATTTGGTTTTTCTCCCTCATCATCCTGACCTGATTTTTTTTTGTAATAAGTTCAGTTAATAACTCTAATTCTAGCTTGTTTTGCTCATCATGGTATTCACTGAGTAATCTCTCTCTGTCCTTATCTCAATTCATGAACCCTTGGTTGCATTTTCTCTTCCCTCTCCAGCTGCAGAGGGGAGTAAGACAGAGGCTTTGCTGGGTGCCTAGAATCCAGCCAGGGTCAACCCACTACAACAGTAAATAGCTTATTTCATCCAAGACAAAAGCAAAAGTAAGGATTTTGAAAATAAGAATTTTGGCAAGATATTTTGGCATAGTAGGATGCAAGAAGAATGCAGAAGGCCAGATGGCTCTTCTCTTTAAGGAACCCAAGAGCAGAGGCTGGCAGTGAGTTCAGGGATCTGATTCCTAGCTGACATAACCAAAAGAGCTTCAAGACATGAAAGAAGAAAATGGATAGATGCTTTGAGGGCAATGTTTCAAAAGAAATAGACTGTCTTTTGCCCTTAGAAGGACAAAAGAACATAGGAGGTTTCTCTCTGAATTTTTTTGACATTAAATGCAAAGGATGTGCTTTTTTATTTGTTGAACTGAAAGTCAAGTTCTACTTAAAAATTTAAATAAGAATTTTTGGTGCATTTGGTGTATCTTGTAGTGTCAGCCACACCAGCATGCAAACTTGGGCAATGAAGGAAAAGAACTCCTGTAAGCAGGTATATTTCTGAACAAAAGAGTTTGAATTATCGCTGTTTGGTACATTGTATATTAGATATGATTTTTTTTTTTCTCCAGTAAAAGAACCTGGTACTGAAAAGTGAGAAATGGCTGACATTTTAGTGTGTCACAGGCACTTTAGAAAAATCAAAATATTTGCTTCATTGGCATCTTTTAGAATTGCATTTTTAAATGTTGTTTGTATTTTCCATTTGGAAGTCTGGAAATTACTAAGACCACTAAAACATTGAAAGGGTAGTAAATGAAGGTAAGTCAGCACAAAATCTGATTTACAAAGACACATAGAATAACTTCTAAACTGCCCTGGGCAAACTCTCGACTCAAGAAAAAACACTTCTAATGCCTGTGTAATTAGTGTCAGACATGCTAAATTATGTAAGATTAAGCATTTTGTATGAAATTAAATATAAGTTTAAGTTCTTATCTCATTCAAGTGCAAAAAGAGCAGGCATTCTTTCCTGTCTTTGTTGATCTGGATTTCATGCCATTCACTTTAGAATTGCTGCTGACTTTATCATATTTACATTATAACGCCTTCCGCAATTTCTGCATAGTCATCAAATCTTTATCTATTCCCTGGACAAATGTATAATCTAGGAGAATGACATTTCTGTATTTTCTTAATAACTTTCACACTTATCCTTGAAAAGACAGATTAAATCATATTTGTCATTTTATTTTCCATACTACTTACATGATAAAACTATTTAATAGATTTTATGAGGACAAAGACAGTAAAACAACCATTTAGTTTGATCCTGAGTAAGAAAGACCACAGTATTTAGTGAGTTTATACACTTACATAAGTAATCTTGTGCTACCACTTTTTTCACAGGGCTTTCAGAAATTTAAGTGACAAAGGACAATAATTTTGTATGTGGTTCCTATGACTATTTCAAAAATAACAAAAACAGCAAAAAAATTGGAGTTTTAAAAATATACAGCATGTAATCTGAACTTCTATAGAATGTTATACCTTAATCAGCATATGTAATAGAATGAAAAAAGTCTCTCCATTTAGATAATGGTCAAGTTCCTTCTAGTTTGATAAATACTATCTTTCTTTGTCTCAAATAATAAGGCGATGACTGTCAGGAAGCAGCAGTATTGAGGCTGGTCCTGAGGGTTGAGAGTGACCCAGGGCAGGCAGGGCAGAGCCACCCTAAGAGAGAAGCAGAGCAGAGCAGGATGGCCACAGCAGTGCATCCTGACAAGGCACAGCACCCGGCAACGGGAGGTGATGAGCAAGGCCAAGGATCAGGTCGGGGAGCAGAGTCAGCACATCAGGATGGGCAGCAGGACTGAGCTTGGGGACACCCACGGATGTGACATTCAGATCTGAGCTGAGCTGAGCCTCTGAACACAGGGACAGGGGTGTGTGTATGGATGTTCATGAGTGTTTAGGGTGGTATTCACAGGAGGCCAGCTAGGGCTAATAGCCTCCCCTGAATATTAAGGCCCATCTGTACACTCAGGGCCCTGACTTCTCAGAATATTTTTGTAGGTGTCTTCTAAAGTAAGATTTTGGTAACTTTTATGAAGTGCAGGCATTAGAACTGGATCCTGTATTCCATCGTTATGCCATTAATTCTGTATTAGTTTAAGTTATCCCCCTATCAATATATAAAAGTAAAATATTCAGCCTCAAAACTATCATGAAAAGTGTTTGATAGTGTTCAGTAGCTATGTATGAATTTCTAATTTTTTTCTGTTACATGGATTTAATGTTACAGGATCCATCCTCTAGGTGTTCCTAGATTGTATCATTCTTTAATAACTTCTAAAATACATGTGACACTTTCATTTATTTAAACCCATTTCATCTAACATCGTGTTTCTTATTTACAAACATAATATATGGTTTGTGGTTTATTTTCAGAGAATTTTAATATGCCTTGGTTTTTTTTCAGGGATTCATACTTAATGTTGTATTTATTTGGTACAAGAAATAAGACAAATTATGCTAGTTTTATGACTTGCTGGTACCCTAAGATAAGGAGAGGTTTTAGTATTTATCTGATCTGCAAACAGTTCTTTTTCCACTGGAAAAGGCAGTCTACCTGGTGGAAGATAAACCTGATGGAGTTTGTGTCCTCAATTCAGCTCCATGACGTAAAATCAATTCAGTTAGGAAAGAGTGATAAAGTCATTCTAGTTAAGGTAAAATACCATGGATTTCAACGTATACTTGATCAAGTCCCTAGCTGCTACTGTTTCACAGGGATCTACAACATCAGTATCTTCCATAAATATATGCAAATATTGTTGACTATTAGGTACCTCTTCTGAAAGAAAAGCATGTTTGCAACCTGGAAATATGTGAATTTTCTTCTTCTCTTAAATGCTTGACTATGAATTACCAAAACCCCCCACACTCATAGCAAAAACCTAATGGTTAACATATTAATTTTCCATATAAAGTATCTGTACAGAAGATGCACAGGTTATCTATAACCATGAAAAACTCTATGAAAATGACAACAAAAATATTTTTCAAATATTTTGCAAAAGCAAAGATCATACTAACCTCACTTCAGTCCTTTAAGCACATCTCTGTATATGTGTCATGAGCATCAGTTCTTCTTTTTTCATAGTTATGCTCAACACAAATATACTTTTTGCCTTTCCACATACATGAATTGAAATGGATTATTTGATGCCAACATAAGCAAATAATAAATATGTACGATGTGTCATACATCACATGCTTTGTAATGTAAGACATATTTATCACATACATAGTGTATCACATACAATATATTAAACTTGGTAAAATTCTTGCCTGTTAGTTTGCAATTCCCAATTTTCCCAGAAACTTAGTTGGAATCATAGAAAGGTTTAAGTAGAAAGGAAGATTTGAAGCTCAGTCTCCCTGAAATAAACAGGGCCATCAACTAGATCAGATTGCTCACAGACTTGTCCAACATGCCCTTGGACACTTTCAGAGATGGGGCAAGTACCATCTCTCTGGGCAACCTGTTCCAGTGTTTCACTGGAAAAAAGTTCTTCCTTATAGCTCATCAGATTCTCTCCTCTTCTGAGGTATGAATACATTGCTGGTAGAAACAATGTTGATCATAAATGTCTGTGTATGGCGTGAGCAGAGAGAATGAGGAAAAGGAAGAATTGGACCAACTGAAATAAAAGTGGAAAGTAAAAGCAGTAGGAGAAATAACAGAGAAATAACATTAAAAAAAGAGATGATGAAAGCTTGAAAACAGAAGAGAAAACTGTTGAAGTGATCTTTGCAAGAAGGAATGTCTCTTTATTTGATGCTTAGTACCTTTTTTCTTTTTTTACCATTTTAACCAAGGAAGCTATAGAAGAAGCAAAAACAAGAAAAAGTTGTTTTCATGAGAGACAAGCAATCTATTACTTGGTGCTAGTAAAGTCAGCGTTAGAAAGCCTTACATCAACTCTTCCGCTTCTGTTTAGAGCCAATATTTCCCTCACCTTTGTCCCATGCAGTGCTCAGTTTTACCAGTTTCTGCAAGACCTCCTTTTAACTAAAGCCTGATTGGAATCAACTTACCAAAAAATCAGGTGCATTTAGACTCAGTACCTCTAACACTTCAGAATAATAAATAATTATATGTTTCCAGGCCAATTACTCCAAGTGAGTACAACATTACCTAATTATCAGACATCAAACATATATGCTTGCTACTTGATTTTTTCAAGGGCACTCAAGCATGACAACAGCAACACACATAGACAAGTTCAGTGGACTAATTAGCAACTGGTAATGAAAAGAAAATATTGTCAAGGACTCTTTTGTACACAAGCTCATTTGTTGGTGAGTGGAAGGACACTGTTTCTATTATAATATTCGTTTCTCTTCAAGAAAGTATAACAATATAATAGAAAATAATTAGGAAGGCAGGTAGAATGCCTACAAACCCTTTGCTAGATTTGTCAAATTTCCTAATGCAATAAATATCCACTGCTCCTGAATTTCATAGCTTTTTCTAGATTGAAAAAACAAGAAAAATAAAAAGAATTAATAAGAATCCTACTAAAGTAATACAATAACTAAGGCTGGTGAAATATGTAAATAATGTATGTGCTTTCTTTAAAAAAAAAAATATTATGAAGCAATTTTACACTTCTCTTCCACAATAATAGGAAACCTTGTGCATAACATGAAATGAAGTTTGTTTTTATAAAACTTGATTTTTTGGTAATATCTTATTGCTATATAATTCTCACATAATACCTATTCTCTGACAGATCTGAAACTCTAAAAATCCTTAGTAAGGTCTTGTGTGAATGTCTCTGCTGGGATGCCTTCCTTTTATTTCTTTTCTCCTATAGTGATGATACATTAGCAAGAACCAAGTTAACAAGTCAGTAGTTTTAGCTTTTACTTTTAACAAAACATGTTCCATTTGAAAATATTCTTTCACTATCTCTACCCTCTGTACATTTGCAAACTCCTCTCTAGACAAGTTGCATTAAGAATATTCATACGAATTATTCAACTGGGTTCTGTTTCATAATAATTTTATGAACAAACTTAAATTCTACTCTCCATAAACTCTAAAGTATAGTCTTTTCATTTTTATGTTGTTATGTATTTTATCTCCGTGTACATCTTAGGGATGTTTTGGTTTTTATAAATTTGTTTCTTACTAAACAAAAGAACACACAAAAATGCTGCTGACAACTGCACAGAATTGCAAAAGGAACCTGAAGGTACATTGTACCTTTCCAACAAGACAAACTGTAGTTAATGTTTGTGAAGAACAAACCTGTGACAGATAATAGTTTGTGTGTCAAACTGTACGTATGAGGAATGTATAGCCACAGGCAAGTCAGTGTCAGCAATGGCACCTGGGGACAACAATGTATCACAAAGAAAGGAATCCGAAAGAGACTAAGGCCCAAATTGTGTACTTGTGGCTTAGAGGCAGCAGTCAGCCAACAGGAGTGTATAATTCCTTTTCACATGGGGCAGAAGAAGATGAAAGACTCCACAACCACTTTCTCTTTCTAAAAGAATCCCTGATAATACAGAGAACAAGCACGACAAAAGAAAACAGATGTCTTTTTACCATGCTCAATAAATTCGTGTTATGCAGTCACCAGGATACTGGTAGTCAGGCTTTTAGAATGTAAATCTTGCAAATAAAATGTAAGCAAATAGTCTCCCTTAAAAATAAAAATCAACAAAAGCACAATAGACGTGCTGACATATTGCCAGCATTTTCCACATGCCCCTCTTCTAATGAGCATCATAACATGTTATGAAAAGAATATGTTGAAATCAAAAATTATCTAAGGGCAACCTTCATATAATGATACACACATACTTGAATTTCTGTTCTCATAATAGTCAAAGAGGTTGGGAGAAATTCCAGGTTTATATGTCCTGAATTATAGGAAATCATTGTTTTAGTGGATTTGGCTCACTGCTGATGAGAGCAGGTGAAGAGGTAGCCTGGTTAAAAGGTGAAACTTACTGAGCAAAAGAACATGACTGTTGAAAAGTACTGACGAAAAAGGACTGACAGAGAAAGGACTCCCAGGCTGAAACTGCCAGCCTGGGAACTAGAGCTAGGAATGATAAATGTCCTTGAAGTACAGCTTGGTACACAGAGACTTGACACATCCTGAGATACCACTGACAAGCACAAAAACAAGGCATCGTAACAGCAACCTATTGTCTGAAAAGGTGGAAAACTGTCTGGAAAATAAAATTGTTCTGAAAGAACAGAAAATGCCATCATCTATTGGCTCTTAAGGTTAAAAAAAAATCAAAATTAAGTGATTCTATTGTCTGCTATAAGTAGCATGCCTTATGCCCTCTTATATCTCTATAACAGAGCATTTGTTTTCATTTTAAATGGAGCCTCTCTCTCTGAGAGCTCCACACACTACTTTTCCTTTCTTCAACAGATTGAATTCTCCACATTAACCTTTTAAGAAACCTTGGACTTCCACTGAGAAGACCTGTTTGACTTCAGACTCTGACACACAGATCATCACAGTAGGGAGATTCTGTCTGTTACCTTGCTGTACTCCCTTTCTGGGGTTCATTTGGTTTGCCCTCCTACCTCTTGGATGGTTGGATCCCCATCTGGAATCAGTTTGTGCTTCCCTTTGGGATGTTTCTCCTCTTCTGAAATCTGTCTAATTCACTTGATAGTGATGAGATCTTTATGTCTCAATTAATACTCTATTTACCTGTTGTTAAATGTTGATAAATTGCCTCAGTAATGATAAGTTTATGCAACAGCATATGTCTACTTGGCTGTGACTTTTATTGCTTGTTGCTACACAATTGATTACTGTTATTATTGATTGTTGACATATTTTTGATTGATTCTTTATCAGTGACTGCTGATTATAATTTGTAATAGTTTGAGATATAAATACTCAGTTTGTTAATCATAGGTATACACGTTAGTGTAAGTTCTGTGATAGTTTACACGTTAATGGTCATTCATGTGGTATTTGTGGTAACCTATAATATAGCATAGTAATTTAAAGCATAAAGTCTGTGAGTCCTTGAGTATTACAAAATCCTTCTAACCCTCTGTTGTGATCTTTATATGTCTGAAGAGCAGTAAGACTTTAGATTTTGACAATCATTAAACTGAATGGATACAAGTGTCTTTGTCAAAAGTACCAACAAAAGTGAAATGAATGATTGTTTAGACAGCATCACTTCAAACATTCACAAGTAACTATTGAAACTGAGATATGTTTTCTTTTTCGAGTTGTCAAAAAATCGAGGGTGTACCAACAGTTTCATACCATCAAAAAATATAAGCAATGTTTGAATACAATGTTTGAGTTTGGAAAAACAGGAGGAGGGAGGGTGGATATTAATCAAGTAAGTACTGGAAAGGATTAACTATGGATAGGATGGAGAGAGGATTAGCTATTATCCTATATAGTCTTTTACATCTAATGTAGTAAAAAAAGATAGGATACACCAAGTAAGCATGGAAAACGGACGTTTTTCCTCAGTCCTAAATTGAAATATAAGTCAAAATTTATTACAATCTGTAGCTGCGTATTACATAGGCTCTCAAATGGGAAGTCTAAAAATATTTCTTACTATAAAAGATTTCAGAAAACACGGCTAATATAATTTTTAAAAGACATTTAAAACATGTCATTGAGGTCAATTCTTATGGGTTATCTAAATGGTGATACTTATGAAAAGAGCAAGTTTCATTAAGTCTTAATGATTTAACAGAAGAAAAAGTGACTATATTTTTTCTGTCAAGACTGATTCTTTAGAATATATTAATCAATGGCATAAAGGGATTAAATACAGCCTCAACAAGTTTTTGAATGACACTGAGTAATGCAGTTGATACGCTAGAAGGAAAGGTTGCAATCCAGAAGGAACCTTGACAGACTTGAGGAGTGATATAATGTGAACCTCATGAAGTTCAGGGAGGCAAAGTGCAAGACCCTTTCTCTGGATTAGGAAAATCCCCAATACCATGACAGATTGGGGAATGGATGCATTGGGAACAGCCATGCTGAGAAGGAGCTGAGGATATTAGTAGATATTGCATATGTCAGATGACAAGGTACACTTGCAGGGCAGAAAGCCAATCGTATCCTTAGCTCATGAAAAGAATTGTGGCAGCAGGTTAGGGAGGTAATTATTTCCCTCTACTCTGCTCTGGTGAGATGCCACCTGGAGTGATGCATCCAACTTTGGGACACCCAAGACATAAAAACATGGATGTGTTAAAGTGGAACCATAGTAAGGCCATGAAAATAATGATAAGAATGGAATATCTCTCCTGTGATGAAAGATTGAGAGGTTTGGGGTTGTTTGATGGAGCAGAGAAAGTTGGGACAAGACCTTATTTCGACCTTTCAATATATAAAGGTGAATACTAGAAAGATGATTTTTTTTTTCTTTTAATGATGGCCACCTGTGATAGGACAAAAGCTAAGAGATCAAAACTAAAAGGGTCATAAGGCACTGGAACAGGTTGCCCAGAGAAGCTGTGAATTCCCTATCACTAGAAATGTTCTAGGCCAAGTTGGATAGAGCTCTGAGAAATTTGATCTAGTGGAAGATATCTCTGCCCATGGTGGGAATTTGGAACCATATAACCTTTAAAATTCCTTTTCAACTCAAACCATTCTATGATTCTACAATTCTAAGACCTGAAGATCAAGAAGCTCATTCTTTTTTGCCCTTTCCACACTGTAATAGATTCCATTTCTATTCTCTTTCTCTATGTTGTAAAATGCAGTATAAAATACAAGTTAGAGTTACAGATTTCACTGGGCAGACATTCTAAAACTATCTTCTGTGAATTTACTTTTGGTGTCAATGGTTCATGTTAGCCATTTAACTATATATAGAGTATCTGTTATCACTTCATGTGAGGTTTCAAGTGTAGTTGAAAAGATTACATGAGAATACTCCAGAACTGCCACTTTGACTGGTACTTGGAGCATTACTGCACTGCAGTTTTCACAAATACTATTATTTACATTGATACATTGGTACCTAAAATACCCATTTTTCTCATAATATATTGTAAGAGTGTAAACCAAAGCTTTCCTTCTATCTAAGAAGAAATTTCAGTGTAAGATGCTAGAAAGCCACTGTTTCAATCAAACCCTGAGTGGGAAAAAATAGAAAAAACAAGCCAAGACATGTAGAATCTCTTACTTAACACTAGTGTATGCTACATTAAATTTCTAAACCTCATTTGCATTAGTTGAAATTCCCTTTATAATTAATTTACAGTATAAAAATTGCTTCAAAGATATTCATTCAGAAATGTTCAAAATAATTCAAGGTTAATATATAGTTTAACTTTTCTGAACCACCTTTACTGAAGAAATAGAATCTAGCTTCCCAGCTATTTTCAATAAAAATAGCTATTTTTCTTGAAGACATCAAGCCCCTAAAGGGAATTTCAACAACTTTATGCAATTAACTTTTACATAATTTTTCAAAAAAATCCAGTATTATTTTATGATCTATGTAAATTAATTATTTCATGTGTTGTGGTATTAGAAATTAGCATGTAGCAACTATGGAAGGTTAATACATTTTTTTACCAGCTTGGGCTGGAATATAGCAAATTTTGTTCATTGCATATTGAATGGTGCTATGCTTTTGATTAGTGACCAAGAGAGTGTTGATAACGCACTGGTGTTTTAGTTGTTGTTCAACAGTGCTTACTTTAAGTCAGGGACTTTTTATCCTCTCATTCTACCCAGCCAGTGAGTAGTCTGGGGTTGCATGAGAAGTTGAGAGGAGACAGCCGGAACAGCTGACCTAAACTGACCTAAGGGATACCCCATTCGATACTATGTCATTTTCAACAATAAAAGATGGGGGAGAAAAGGAGGAAGGAGGTAATGTTCTGAATTACAATATCTAATTGCCCAAATCTGTTTGTCCTTGCTACATGCGGCGAGCTCTGCTTTCCTTGAAATGGCTGGTCATCTGCCTGGTAATGGTAAGCAGTGAATGAATACCTTATTTTGGTTTGCTTTTGTGCCCAGGTTTTGCTTAATCCTTTGAACTGTACTATCTCAGCCTTCACCAATCTGATTTTTTTGCTCATTTCGTTGTGAGGGAAGTGAGCAAGTGGCTGTGTGGTGATGAGCTGCCTACTGGGGTTAAGTTACAACAGTCCTTTATGGAAACCAGTGTAAGTCTTGAAGGGTTTGTGATAAGGACAGATTTTAGTGTGATAGGCTGAATTTATAGCTGCTGTAACTGTTCAGCTGCTAACTGACAGTCTCCTTGCTTGCCATGGGTCTTGCTTGCCTTATTGTATGTAAACGTCTAGTGCTTGTTAGTGGCTGTTCTCACTGTTTCCTGTATTGCTTATCATCTTACTGTGCTATGCCTGAGAACATTTTGATAACAGCAATCTGCCTTGGTTAGCAAATGGACAGGGCATTTTTGCTCTTCCTGTGCTGCTGTACCGGACAGGCTGGAAATTGAATGAGAACACCAATCAAAGGACTATGACCTGTGGATAAGTCTGTGTGGGAACAGGGATAACTCATAGACATTTCTGTACATCAATAAGGCCATTTCAGAGCATTCCACTGTCCAGAGTTATAGTGTTTGTCTTCCCAAGTAGCTGCTAGGTATGAGGAAACCCTGTTTTTCCTTAAAAAAAAAAAACAATCTGCCTGCAATGGGAAGTAGTGACTGATTTCCTTACATGGCTTTTCTTGAGCATGCAGCTTTTGTTTTAATAAGCTTAAGCAATCAGGGAGAGTTCAAGCAGCTCTGTGGTGCTTAGCTGCCTACTGGGGTTAGCTTACAACAACTAACAAAGAGACTTTTAAGTTGCAATTTTTATTTTCTTTTTTCCTTATTGTTCAAATTTATTGCTTTGTTGATAGTGATGAGCTTTCACACTCTTCATGTCCAACTTTTGATAAAATTGCAATGAAACAGTGACCCTGTGCTAAAGAGATGAGTTTGTTACTATGGTAATGGTTGAATAATTGCAAACTAAGAGCCTGATTTCATTGCTAAACTGAAATTATAGATGCTTTATAAAGTATTACACCTGTATTTAGCTAACTCAAATAAACTTTAGATATTACCTTCTGTGAAAAACTGATTTGAAATGTTTACCATATATTTCTTTAATTTGAACTTGTTTAACGGATGAATAGTTATGGGGGGAAAGAAAGATGCTAGCAATGGCTTTTCATAAAGCATCCTAAGCATATTCAGGAAGTTTGAGGAAGAGCAGACATCTGAATTCCAAGACTTGTAATCTAGGTCAACTCTATTATAGTAGAATGATTTAGCATACTAAATCAATTAATGAAGGACAAATATCTGAGTTTGCGATCCTGTTGCCACTTTCCCTGAGCCATTTTAAGGTTTCTGAGGGGAAAAAAGAGGATATAGAGTTCCATTGTTACTGATTAAACAAATTTATAATTCTTTATAGGTTATTTCAAGTGTCCATATCTTTAGTTTCATTATTGTTTTGTTAATATATACATTTTAAAACAACAAATAAAGATTGTCTACAATTTTTAAAAATTCTCTGTGAATTCAATGTAAGTACTTTTAAATTATTTCAGATCAGATGCATTTAGAGAGAAAGTTCAAAAAAATTTGGTGAAGCTGCCTCTGCCAAGTGCCAAAGAAGTGAATGAAGGAACACTACATGTAATACTACCTCATTTCTTTGTTATCATTACACTGTACTTAAACTGATCTGCATGCCAGGGAGAATTAAATGAAATGCAAATTTCATTATAATGAGAAAATCAGACTTAATAGAATATAACAGGATACAAAATACTTTGTTCTTTTGCATCAGCTGTGTTTTAACCTTATCAGAAAGTCAGATCAAAACTACTGTTCAGTAATTTGAAATGCATATAGCATAAAATAAAATAAAAATGTCCCTTTAGGGAATTAGAATTAATGTTTTCAAATCGAAGATTAGAGACAGTGAAATGATGCCTTTGAATTCAAAGGCTCAGGAGCAGTAACACTGATTTCAGTTCTGATATTTCAAAGAACATAATTCATACTAACTTGAACAGCTATGTTCACAAGAAAGAAAGTTTTTTAAAACACTCAAGGGATCTTCTTGCTTTTTCCATTAAGAGTGCAGGACAATCAAATTTCTCAATCATTGTACGTCAGATACTGAAAGAATACTGATGTTTTTAACATCGGTATGTGGAAAACAGAAGAAATCTGTATTAAATAAGACAAAACTCAAGATACACCATGAAAGTCTATTTGCTGTATGTCATCTCCTCCATAACTGCAACCTATATGATTTATAAATGTAAGGGAACAATGAACTTTTCATGGCCTTTGGCGATTTGCTTCCATACCCATTATGTGAACAAAATTAAGAAAGTATGCTAGAATTCTTTCATTTTTGGCTATATATATCTTTTCCACAATAAGATTCGATTTTCTTGATTTTTTTTTTTGCCTTATCAGAAATCACCTTTTCATAAGTGAACTAAAAAATTGTCTTCTTCAAGTGTTTTGCCATGTTTATTTTTAAAATCTAAAAGCCTTCCCTATTATGATTGCTACCCCAGTTATTCACAAATACTGAGGAATTGTGTTTTTGGTCAGATCCTATTACAGTACACATTCTATAAATACAATTTTTTTAAAATAGTCTTTACCTCAAGTAGTTAATGAACTTCTACAGCTGTTTTATAGCAGAAAACATCTATGGAACGCTTGCAACTGATCTATTTTGTTCAAAGTGCTCTGCAAACAGAGAACTTGAATGATGGTTGGGTTACTCAGGCTACTTCCCTACAGCTCTGTTTACCTGTGTATATTGCTTGTCTTAACACCTAATTTTTCACTTTTGAGATAATACTGACTCAAATGTTCAATGCTATTTTGACATGGATTCCTGATGACTAAATGTGCTTTCTGTGGTTACTGATATGCTTCACCCTGGCAGAATGCAAATCATTTAACAGCATTTAATGCAGTTCAAAATAGGCAAGTATTGGTTCTAGCTGCCTCAAGTAACTAGATATTTTAGTTCATTTTCATGCTTTCAATTTTTTTAGAATAATTTTGTCTATTACACCGCTGAAGCAATAAATCATCCAGCTTCCCTAATTGCCCTTCCTGTCATTTGAGAATTTAAACAGAAATATAAGAAACACCCACCTCTTTTGATCAAATCAAAGATTCCTTTAAAAGCTTGTATACCAATTTATCACCAGGAAAAGACATGTTTTCCTTCTGTATTTTATAAATTATTTGGTTATTTAGCTTTTATGCATTTTCCAGAAGGTCTTTTTCCTCTTTTAATATCTGATGAGGTCATACCTTTAAAAAGTAGACAAAAGTTCATAAAATAAAGCACATATATATATATATATATATATCTATATATATATCTAATCTATTGACTTGAACGGAATTTTTACTGTAATTTATGCAGGTATACTTATATTAACTTAAATATATAATTCCATATTTGATTTATATGATGAAAAAAGTTGTGTAAAGAAAAAAAATTGCCTCCTAATTCTGTTAGGGAAAGATTCAATTCCATGATTATCAGTATTGATTAGTACAGGACATGTATTATACCTTCACTTTAGAACATGTATTGGTTTTCAATTAGTTTAGTAATTGTTTGAAATATTTGTGGATTGTTTTCTCTTTTTCTTCCCCCCTCCTCTGACTTTTTTACCTGCATTTTTATAGGAGACATCTTGTTATTACTAAACAGCATCCTAAAGCTGCAAAAATAAAATGCAGCAGTGTCTCTAACTGACCTAGAGAAATATATAGAAAAGTTACTTTCTGATACATTTTTATGGTACCTTAAAATATTTACACTAAGGTAATCTAATTAAACAAAACAAAATACATTATGTAAAATTACCTGGACTCCTTTGTAAGCAAGGTACTACAGGCAGAGGTTTTAGTACTATATTTATATATGTGATTAAGAGACTAAAATGGTTAAAAATTGCTATGGTGTATTAGTTATCGACCAGAAAGATGTAAGAACAACATATGAATCATAAGGACATAATATTGATTTGAAAATCTGTCAAAATAAGGGGAGTAAGACTGTGTAATTTCTCTTGCATAGGTGAAATCCATCCTTTTGGTAACTGAAGATAGTTAATAACTCCACAGACATCTATCTATAAAACAAGCAAACAAAAAAAAACCCCAAAATTGTAATTTTTGTCTTGCCTTACTTAAATACAGATTTTCCCATTTCCTTTGTTTCTGCTGATTAATAAAGAGATATGGATTAAATAAACATTTTCTTACTAAAAGAACCTTGAAATTATTTTTTAATCCCCTAACTATTTTTAATTTTGTCATACCAAAACTTATATTAAAATACACCTAGGATTAATAGGATGTTGCACACTTGTAACAAAACTTTCTGATGTTTTATTTTCTTGCTTCCCATTTATAAGTACTTTGCAAAAGAGGTATAATAGATACTGTATATTTATTATATATCTACATATATTGGATATTTCTGAATATTCAATATTGTATATTCAATAATACTGTATATTATTATATATGACATACAATTACTTATTTTATAACTACTATAGAATTTAGTAGTTGAAATTAAACAATAATTAAACTTGACAGAAGCATAAACATAGTAAATATTTTGTTTCATCTGTCATTTGCTTGAATGAATGTTCAGCTTAACTTTTCCACTACAGTTTCAGTATGTTTAATAAATAAATTGTTATAATAGATTAAATATTAATATGAAAATGCAAGATATTGCCTCTTTCATGTATCCCAGAAATATTAAAATGGGTTATTTTTTTATTTTTTTTTATGTTGCTGAATATATGTAGTAAGAAAATAGCAACTTTAGTGAGCATCAGATCAAATAATTTACTTCCAATATCTTCTATTATCAGACAGTGCAAAGCACAAAAAAAAATCACATAAATGCAGTCAATATATACATATGTGCTGCAGAACAGAAACAGAAATTATTTTTCTTTCAAATTTTTACAAATTACTTAATTTTTTTTCAAATATTATTATATGATTTAAAAAAAATATGAGCGGTGAATCCTTTCATTTAGGAAAAGAACAGGGCACACCTAGAAGCTGAGGTGAAAGAATAAAGATTGTTAGAAGGAATACAAACAGAATATGCATGTGTGAAATGAAGGATACAGATGAGCTATGGTAATACTCTCTTAGTTGAATGTAAAGGTAGTCATTTCCCCCACAACATTTTAACCATGTACTATTATTTATGAACAACTATAGCAATGGTGTTCTGTCACATAATTTTATTTTCCATTACTGCAATCTCTCCTGGAAATTTTATGATTATCTGTGAAATCAGTTGTGTCTGAAAGAAAGCTGTCTGCAGTAAATTTGTCTATTGAAAGGTCGTGGCAAGACTTTCTTTAAAAAAAGAAGGATCAAATCAGAAAAAACAAAACAAAACAAAAAAAAAAACCCCAAAAACCAACCAACCAAAAAACCCAACGCAAACCAAACCAAAGCAAACTAACAAAGAAGCAAACCACCAAAAACATAAACAAAAACAAACAAACAAAAAAAAACCCCTCAAATAAACCTCCCTAAACCAGCAGCCACAGCCAGGATTCTTGATGCTTTCAGATGTAAAACTCAGATCCTCTTTCTTTCAACAAGCAGGCTAATAAAAATAAAACCTGCAGGTTTTCCAGGTATTGCCACTGACTTTGACTGACTTGTTCTGATGCTGAGAAAAGCAACCTGCAGTTTTACCTGATTATACAAACCAAAGAATACTTCCTGTTTACTCTCAGTTTAGAAGACCTAGGCCTCCTTTAGGAATAAAACCTGCATTTCCTATCTAAACCCATTCCTGTGAACAAAAACATGTTAGAGCATAATATACCAAAACTCTTTGAAATACTGATTTTTTTTTTCTTCTCCACATGTTATCATTTTACTAAGGCAGTGCGAGGGACCAATCTGATTTTTATTTATGCCTCAATGTGTTACACGTGAGGTGAAGAACCATTCCAGGGGCTGTGCCCGAGCTGGGATCTCTGTCCCCGGGGAGGCTTCGCCCGGCAGCCAAGCAGGGGAGAGAGAGCTTCATGATCGGGCTGCAAGTGACCCCATAGCCTGATTTCCTGGGCATTTTCCCCCGGGTATCTGGGGCTCTGCCCCACCGGCAATGGGGTCACTTTATTTGGATTTCTTGGAGGCAGCCTGTTCTTCCCCACAGCAGGGAAACACGGCCGCTGCTGTTGGTAAATGGTTCCCGTGGCTATGGCAGCCACTTCTTCCCCACAGCAGGGACACGCAGCCGGCTGCTGTTTGGAAATCACACCCAACCTGCCATAGGAGGGGATGCACAGGACTATACATTCAAATATGAAAATTCGTGAATTTCGAATATCTGTATAAAAGTCAGTCAGTCACTTGTAGAATCATATAATCATTTAGGTCAGGATCAACAAGTCCAACCTGTAATCCAGGACTTCAGAGCCTGCTGCTGAGCTACATCTCTCAACATGTCTTTTAAATACTTCTAGGGCCTGTGAGTCAACCACTTCCCTGTGAAATTCTTCCACTGTTGACAACCTTTTCCCTAATATCCATTCTAAACCTCCCTTAGGGCAACTTGAGGCCATTTCCTCTCATCCTATTACTTGTTACATGAAAGAAGAGACTGACCCCATGTCGCTACCATTTCCTTGCAGCAGGTGCATATGCTTTTTATTTGCAGGGGTTTTTGACCTTTTTTTCTTTAGCTTTTCTCAGACATTTCAGTCTATTATCTAGTTATAATTTGCCTTTGACCAAGTTATAACCCATCAGTACTACATCACTGCAACCCATTTGTCTTTAAAATCTTTTTTTTATTAAGAACTTGCATAGGACTGAGGACTTTGAACTGCCATGGAAAATGGTTCAAAGGATTATATATGAAACAGAGGCTAATACTGGAGTGAAAAGTTAGGAGAGAAATGCTCAATGGTTAGAGACAGATTGCACCAGTGATTGAAATATGGTTGACAAATTGCATATGCAGAAAAAGATCCCTCACTGCTCCCCTTAGAAGTAACCAAAAACCTTAAAATAACTTTTTTTTTTCCCTTTAGTATGCTCAGCACTTTGTGTCTGAGAAATTAGTTTGACAAGGCATTTGAGTTTACATATGCCAGATGATGCTAAGTGGGCAATGAATATTATTTCTGCTTTGGTTCATGTATTTTTAAAATACACTTTATTAAACACATTCACCTTTAAAATGGAAAATACATAATTTATAAATATATGTACTTATAATGGGAAAGTTGTATAGCAATCTTCAACAAATGAGAAATATTTATTCTCTGCAACACAAAATTACACTTCTCCATGAAGGACTCTTTCCTTGCAGGTGCATACCACTGGCTGTCAGGACAAGTGCTTGGGCAGGATATAGAGAATTCCTCTTCTGGAGGTCTGACTGTCTGACACTAACATTTTCTGCACTAATACTGGCCATGCACCTAATGATAGATGCAGACAACATCTCCTCACTCCAGGGAGATAATGCCCCACACACATTCCACCCACACACATCTGGTTAATCTCTGACTTCATCTTAGAAGAAGGAAAAGACATCATGATGACACATTAATCTCTTCATCTACAAAATATATTGTTTTCTTAATTAGTTTCATCAGTCCTATCTATGTAATTAAACAAAAAAGTGTTATTTATTACTTTATTTAAAATGATATACTAAAGATCCTTCCTGTTGAAGATGGAAACAGACTCAGAGATGTCCATCAAAAGGATAAGGAGCAAAAACCTCAGTTCTAGCAGAGTTGCTGATTAGACCTCAGAGAAAAAATACCTACCACAGTTAGAACTGTCAAACACAGGCTGCCCAGCAAGGCTGTGGAAACCATGGCCTTGGGGTAATAGACAGCCTGACCTAAATTAGTCCCCTCTTTGCATAGTGGCTTGGACAGGTTGACCTTTAGTATCTTTGACAACAGATATCATTCATTCTCTGAACATATTTATACTGTGGCCATTGCCATAGAAGTTATTAAGATCTCCCCCAATCCTTGTTTTTTTATTAACTGTGTGTGAGAGTAATTTGGTGATCCAAGACATCTGGCAGCCCAACAGGCATGTACAAATCCCATCAGCAGGTAGAAATTCTTCTCTGCTTGCAAATGACAATATACACTAAAATGTGGTATAAATACATCATTATGTTTGGGGGGTTTTGGCTTTGTATGTGAGTGGGTACAAAAAATAAACTTCACCCAATTTCTTTTGCCAGTAAACCTTTCCCAGAACTTAATCCACTTCTCCATTCTTCTAGAAGAACCACATTCTGATGTGAGTGCCTCTTTTCATGTCAAATGGTAGCTCTGTCATATTATCTAAAAAAATTATTTGGGAACAGTTACAGAAAAAATCTGAATTTACAGTACAATCATTTCTTTGTTTGGTGGAAATGTGGGAGACTGAGGTTCAACAAATACATATATAAGACTGAGAACTTCAAAGTACTTCTTTAAAAAGAGAATTCAGTCATGGGTTCAAGAATGCCACATGTAAGACATATCAAAGAAGAGTTACAGTGAGATAAATATCCTCCCTCACCTAGGATAACCTGTGGTCTTGTGATTTATTTAGTTTGTTATTTAGTTACATATTTATTTACAGTTCTATTGGTTTTGGGTTTTTTTTGGGCAAGAGGAGGCTTAGCTTCCAGTGACAGATGACAGCACTGTCTGTGGCCAGATGTCTACATCACACATTTTTCAAGATAGTCTCTCTCTGCCTCACTCCCTTTTTCTCTATTAGTTATCTTTTCTTGGTTATCTTTCTATCTGTCACATGCTATCTGCTTTTACAACTTTATTGCACTTTTATTGAGCTTCAGAAAATCATAATTGAAAAAAAATCACACATTACCGTAATTACCCTATTTCCTTGATGATCTGATTTTAAATTTCATTTGTATGGAAACCAAATTTTCTACCTCCATAATCTAAACAAGATAGTGAACCAGAATCATGTTTTCTGCACCTGGTGAGATTAGGCTTCTATTTCATCTTCTGTGACTGTAAATTTTACACCGAAATATCAATCATGCAGAGTAATGTTCTAACATACGCTGCTACACAATGAATTTCTGCTAGATTTTCCATAGAATGCAGTCACCTTTTGTACCACTTAGAGATCACATGATCTATTAGATCTTCTTAGAGATATTTTGTTAAATAAAAACACATTGAATTGTGACAGTAATGAGTAAGAGGCTTAATGTCTGACATGCTTTCAGGGGTTTGTTTTGCCAAGGAAATATTTATATAAACTGTAATTTTTGTGGAATTTTCCAGCTAAACACTGTGAGGAGTGAGATTTAGTATCTTAACAGAGAACTAAATGCATGCATATTTGTACTTATTTTAAAGGAACAACAAAATTTTGAAATGAAAAGGTTTAGGACGCTGATGATGAGAATGGTGCCTCTGATAGGTAAAGGAATAAATATTCCTGCTAGTCCCCTGCTGTTTTTTCCTTTGCGGCTTGGCTAAGCGCAAGCCAATTTCAATTCTTCCATATTTCCTCTTAATATTTAGACATTAATGTGAAGATAGTAAGGTTTCACATAGATACAGCTTTTTTATATTGATGGAGGAAGAATGTTTGGAATCTGAGAAGTTGTCTGCTCATCAAACACTTCAGTGATCTGTCAAAGGAAAAAGAACATACAAGTTACTGGGTTTCCGAGCACAGAGGAAGACATTGTGTCCTTAGACATCTAAATGTCTTTAAGCTGAACACTAAACTGAAAGCATAACTTTTACTTGTAGATTAAAAAAAAAAAAAAAGGCCAAATACACAGCAAATTAGATAATTGCTGTAATAATAATAGAAAAAGGTTTTAAAAAATAACACAATTCTGGCTGTTGACCTTAGACATAAAGACATTCTATTTGAAAGTGTCAGCACATTCTATTTGAGTCAGCATAAAATATTGTCAACTAAGGTGGTATTTTCATTGTTGGGGATCAGAGACTTCAGATAAAAATATTGATTTTGATAGACTAAGAACATCAATTTAACAGAAAAAATATGGATTCCTAAATTTGCTTAGAGTCTTACCTTTCATTTATGGATGTTTTAACTAGTTCTACCTCTATCTGTCCTTCAGCTCAGATAAGAAAACTGGATAAAGATTTTTCATTTAGAAAAGACAATTTTAAATTATGCTAAATTTCTTCTGGCAACAAGCTCGAAAGCTATATAAATTTCATGTCATAATAAGACAATACATCAAATAGGACTTAACACGGACTGTGAAATAATTCCCAAAATGCAGCATATTCATTCTACTCATTCAAATTAGTGAACTGTATTCTGCTCATTTATACTACAAACATGTTGACAGGGGAAATTGTTACTCATATTGGCAGCATTATCATGGTAAGAGCTGCAGGAAGTCCTGCTCAGTGAATCCTCTTTTCACCCTGGAAGCCAGCATTCCAGAATAAAATAACCTGTATCAAAAGTCAAACAAAAGTGTTTCAAACTTGATTCAAAGCCATGTAATTCATACTTCCTTATTGCAACCATACTTTCATTTAAACATCAGGAGTTAATTAATCTTTAATCCTTCCTTTTAAAGTGAAAGAACTTTTATTTTTCCCCAATTCTGATGTGATTCCATATATATGTATTTATCATGTTATCATTCCTCATTGCAATATTCAGTGCACCTGTCCTTGTGGAAGTAATTTTGCAGTGACAAACTCAAATTGATGCAGATTTTTTTCAATTATTTTATGAATCAAATTTCAAATCCATTTTCTGTAGGAATAAAAAACTAATTAATATTTTTTAGAGTATGCAAGTTAGGAAATTTACACCTAGCAACAGTTCCAGGTCTGTAGGTTTTTTTGTATAAACAGAAAACATGTTGGGGAAATGTATGTTCATACATTTTTGCTAGAACTCTTGAAGTTTGAAAATGTAGCTAATTATTTTAAGTACACAGACTTTATAGCAACCTCTGTAATCTGTCTTTATCTTGAACATTTTGCATCAGGAATTACTACATTTTATCATGTGTGCCCTTGATAGTATGTGAACTTGAGGTACTGTACATTCAATAATCAATACCATTTTCTATATTATACATGCTCACATACTGCGAACTTGTAAAACTATTACACTACCTAGAAAAAACTGTACCACAATTTCAAATTATGATTATGAATCTGTGTTTTGCAGCAAATTGGTACAATGAAAAGCAATTAAAGAGATTAGCTGCTGCTTGGTGAACTGCTGTAGTTCAGCTTTCTAACAAAGCATTTAGACTGGCTTAGTGTTTTCATTCTAACCCTAATCAGTCAACAGAAATGACATGCAGTCATTAGAGAATAAAAGCAGTAAAGAAAAAGTAGTGCATTTAGCACTACTGCATGCAGCTTTTTTATTTTATCAGTGTATTATAGGTGCACTATTAATTTTTACTGTATCTGGAAAATATTAACATGACAAAAAAAATCATAACAATGTATGCATGAAATCCAAATTGCAAAACAGTCTGACCAAAAGATTTGGATTGGAATTGGATTTGCTGCATAGGAAAACACCAGATTTAACCAAACATAAATATTTGTTTCTGCTCCTAAGAAAACAGAGTATGTTTAATATAAATAATAAATGATGTTGAATAAGTTATAATCCATATTTACTATATGTAACATTTTTCATTTCAGAAAATATCTTGAAGCTCTACACAATGATCTGCTGCAAACACAGAAAACTCATCTCACTTAGGCTGTGAATCAAAACAAAAATTCCGTCGAGTAGACCATGTCTCATAATGATAAAACCATGATACAGCCTTAGATACATGATTATTTGCATGCTATTTCCCATTCTGTAAAGTGAGTTCTATTGAATAAAACATAGTGTAAAATATTTTTCAGGCAACAAGAAATTGCAGTTTCTGGACTGCATATGAAGGAAGGCACTCTGGTTTCAAAAACAGAAACTTCTGAAAATGCATTACATTTGCACCTATAAAGGAAAGGGGAATATTCTCTTGTGATATAGACCTAATAGTTCAGTATCATGCTCTGGTGTCAGGTATTATGTATACAGAAAAGCACTTAGTATATAATCATTAAATTCTACAGTCCTTCAGTCCAGAATACAAGACCTGTAGTTTTAATGTACTTTTTCTTTCCATGTTTGTTTAGTCAGTCTTATACATCCTTATCTGGAAAACAGGCATATGCAAAATATCTTTTTGTCTCCAAGCAATTCTTTTCTTTGTGGATCATGACTGGAGTGCAGTCAGCTAACTCTTTGTCAGCAGACAGGTCTATGGACAGCACTGGTGGTATCACTTTTGACATCTGTCCTTTAGGGCAATGTCCTTCCAGAGGACATTCTTATGAAACAATGCTTTAGTAAAAGCACAGATTTCAGCCTCATGGAGCTTTAGAGCATCTGTCCAATATTCTGCTGAACGATACCCACTTCCAAATTGTATTTTTACCTGTTTACAAAAAGTAATTGCTGTGAGTTGGGGAAACTAAAACATTCCTTTTCCTGTTCAGAAATTAGGCCTACAGCTGGCATGTTCAGTCACCTTGTATTCTCTGAGTGCAGTTGAGAATCAGTCCCCCCTACATGCATTCAGGATCAACTATAATTTTCCTGCACTTAAATAAGAAGCTAAACCACTTTTTGTTGGCTGGCATGCCATGCCACAGGAATGAGAGGTAAGGAGCTCAGTTCTATTTTCTTGTAATCAAAAACTTTGGCAGAAAACGAGCTGCAGCAGCATATTGGGCATAGACGGCTGAGAGCATCTACTGACTTTCATCTCTTGCTAGTGAAAACAGTAGGCAAAAAAAAAAAAAGGAATTCATATGCATTGTCAGATGTCAGACTAAGTTTGCAGAACTGCAAGTGAAGATTCCCTTATCTTTGTGTTTATAACCATTATGTTTGATCTGGAAATAATTCTGAATTGATAAAGATAGCCACATATCTATTCATTACTTTGAAGCATCATTTTTAGAGGTGAAACTACTTTAAAAAAGGCTGTCTGGGAAAAAAAAAATAATACCTGAAACAAATAGATTATCCAGTTTATTTACCTATTTTTTAAGCATTTATTTACTGTTCAATACTACTTGTAGACTGTGGACAAATCTATGTAAACATGTGAGGTAGAAAGGAGGAACAAATTCAGTCTTAACCTAAATTTTTGAAGTCAGAGTTCCTTGACATCAGACTCATAATTCAGCAATTGATCAGAAGTATGATGGCACCACTTTGGCCAGGAGCTGAGTTCAGGGCAAATGGACTAAGTATGGTGAGCCAGGGTGAACAGGAGAATGCAAGAACAGAAAATAAGGTGCCTTTGTGTGAATCCCAGGTCAAGTATTAACCCAATAGTTAAAACTGAAACTGGCGGAAAGGTAGATCACAGAATCATTATGAACAAGTCTGGTTGGCGGCTTGGGCTGACACCTGGTTTGGAAGACCTGAGGAAGAGGCTGAAGGAACATGGTTCAGTGGGCATGGAACATGGCACAGGGAGGCTGCTCAAGGCAGACCCATTGCGTGTCAGAGCCAGGGAGGGAGCTGGTTAGTCCTGGCAGTGTCCTGGCAGTCACTGGGAAGGTACCAACAGATAGTACCTGTCTGGGTGGGGCTGGAGTCGATGGGAGAAGCTTTTTACTGATACAGACCCTACTACCTACTTGTCTGCTTAGTAACAGTCATTCTGTGTGATGTTTCAGATCTTCAGCTCTAGCTCAGACAAAATTAATTCAAGTTCATACAAGGGATTTTAAATAGCATGGAGAAGTTTTTCCCCCATTGTCTGTGGTTTTTGGATTCCTCTGAAATGAGAAGCAGAAAAGATGAAATGCTTTGGTATGCAGTATTTTTGTGTTGCTGATACTCTATAGCAAAGAGATTCCTTCACAATCAGCAAATTACTCCCAGATTAAAAATATAATGGTTAGAAGTTCTCAAACTGTTCTTTTTCAAAAGGAGTTGAAATCTCCTTGAAGCTTTTAGAGAACTATGTCTTGCATCAGTGAAGGAAAACAAAATTTTATTATAAGCAGTTCCAGAAACAGACTGAATTTTCATATCCTCAAATGAAGTAGCTCACTTATGTTAAACTTACACTTGAATATTGGAATATCATATTCCAATATGAGCATCCTTATCACAGCATCAGGACATTTAGAGCCTGATACAGTGCCATTTTCTTTGATTTTGAAAGGAAAGAACATCTGCTACGTCCTCATAAGGGTTTTCTGGGAATTACCATGTTAGCTTAAAGCATTTTGGTTTCAATTAATTCATATTTCCTAGTTTAAAACAAGAACAACAGCAAACCTCTTTGTTATCTCACATAATTGCTGCGTAACTACACAAATTTCAACTATGCACTTGTGCAATGGCTGCTTGAAAATTATGCTAGAAAATACAAGTCCTCTGAAAGTGACTTTTCTTACAGTGTTAAAACTTATCATAAGTTTCAGAAAAAAAAAAGTTCCGATAGTTTGACATCCATCACAGTGGTTGTGGCTGCTTTTTGCTTTTTTTGGATGATTAGTGTCTACCAGGGAAATGTTATGGGTCCACCAGCCTGTTTTGAATAGTGGCAGTAGAATATATTGTTGAGAATAGACATGATTTTTTATACTTTATATAAGATCAATAGCACTTACACCTATCCAGCATTCACAGTATGCTGTATGTAGAACACTACAGAGTGGATTCTGCCAATTCCATTGGGTTTTCATTTACAGATAATTTAGTTTACCTCAGTTTCATTGATATTTCAATGAACAGAATTTTTAGTTCTGAGCAGTATTTTTTCTAAAACTTACATTAGAAACTTTCATTCATTTATTTTGTGTATATGTAAATGTACTTTATCTGTGGTAGCATTTTCTATGTGTTTTCCAATGACAACTTGCTCTACTCCGAATTTGTCTTCAGCTGTCAGCACTTTTACCTTCTGCTATAAGATGTCAAATAGAAACAACATAAAGTTTGTACAGAAATGCAAAGTGGGGTCCATGAAAATATTTAGCTCTTGTCAAGGACTATTAGAGTGTAGAATTACTGTTTAATGTATTGTCAGAATAATATTATGTATAAATATGTGGTTTACAGTCATTGCTTTATTTTAAGGAGCCATAGAACCTTTTGCAGCAGAAAACTTGTGTCTGTTATTGTTTGCATGGCCACAGCCCTCCTGACATACATTTGTGCCTTTTGCATTGGGCTGTTTCTCTTCTCTGCTGATAAAGATGTGAAATCTTTCTTTGTATGCTGGAGTCAGTACAATATACCAACTTTTCATCCTTTGCATGCTGTTATCTTTTCTTACTCTTATCTTTTTCTGTTTCATTATGTTAACAAGAGAAATATAGTTATATGTCATTACATTTGAAAAGAAAGCTAAACTATATTCTGGTTGAGCTTGTTAATTTGACAAGGTGGGGAGCTTTTTTGGTTTTGCTTGTTTGCTTGTTTTTTTCCTTTCTGCTGTTTGAAATTCTGCTGGTTTCAGCTGTGGTAGAGGTAATTTCCTTCACAGTGGCTGGTATTGTGTTTGGATTTCTGCTGAGCAGAGTTTTGATAACATAGAGAAGTTTTTATTATTGCTGAGCAGCGCTTACACAGAGCCAAGGCCTTTTCTGCTTTTTGCTGCCATGCTGATGAGGAAGCTGAGAGTGCCTGGGAGGTTGGGAGGAGACACAGCCAGGACAGGTGACCCAAACTGACCAAGGGATATTCCAGACCCTGTGACATCATGTTCAGTATATAAAGTGGGAGGAAAAAGGGGACATTAGAGTGATGGCGTTGGTCTTCCCAAGTCAAAGCTATCTGTGATGGTGCCCTTCTCTCCGGGGATGGCTGAACACCTGCCTGTCCATGGGAAGTGGTGAATGCATTTTTTGCTTTGCTTTGCCTGTGTGTGTGGCTTTTGCTTTTCCTATTAAACTGTTCATATCTCAGCACATGGGTTCATTATCTTTTACCCTTCTGATTCTCTCCCTAATCCCACTGGTGGGGTAACAATCAAGTCACAAAAGAATGTGACTTTTACATAAAAAAGAAATCTTTGTTCATGGATTTCTGTATCTCTCTAAGAAAAACTGTCTATACATATATATAAAACTGTTGATCTTAGAAGGGGCAAACTAAGGTTCAGTTGTATCCTGGTCTATGATAGAAACTTCCATAAAACAAATTAAAGTTGGTAACTAAACCAGCAATAAACGCCTTAAACAAGCATGACTTTTTTCCTGTTTTACTTGTAAGAATGAACACACAGTCATATACACAGTTATATAGAGCTGTTTTTCAAATCAGCATGACTATGCAGTACCCATGGAAAAACCCTCATTTTACAGAAATATTCTTGGTTAAGATTTTACATATATATATATATATATATATACGCACATAAGAAACTCTACATCATGTGTAAGGTATATATCTCTTGAAATTGTATAGAATATAATGTATACTAAGTATAAGATTAAACATGATATAAAATATAATTTAAAATCAATGAACATTGCAATAAGGTGAATAATTGTTATTCAAGGTATTCTGTTTTTCTAGTCATATATAAATATTTACATATAAAAATGTAACATAGTAATTATCCTTAAAAATATTATTTTTCTTAACCACAAAACATCCTTCTAGAACTACAGAATTTTTAATATAGAAAATATATAATACCATATTATATAATACTGTATAATAAAAGATGTTTGAGGTTTTTTGATGAGTTTATTAGTTACTTCAATGACTGCTTTCAGGAACATGACTCTGCCTCAATGCTCTAGAAGTAACCTTCTCCGCTTTCACTATTTTTTGCTATTAGACAGAGATTAGAAACAACCAAGCAATTGAAAGTCAATGAAAGTAAAGGGAATATATGCAGACTGTATACTAAGAAAATTTGGGAACATGAATGTGAATATATTCCAAGACTGAAAAGGAATAAAGTACTTAGATCTTCAGCTTGCTTTACAGGAAGGAAGAAGTCCTCCTTGTTAGTGATGTCACATCTCTCCTGGAAGGACCAGGGTGGTGCAGCAAAACCTTCTCAACCCTGCCCAGCAAACACAAAGAGTCTCAGGAGCTGCACATGGCAGTGTTTGCATAACACCACCCAGCAGTGCAGCAGATGCAAGGAAAGTCTTCGTGCAATATTTAAACTGGTTTATCAAGGCTAGTCTGTGTTGGTTTGGACTGTGAATATACAATACTGGTAACTATAATAATGAGTAAGACTATAAGGCTGTTAAAACTTTAATTGGACTGACAGTAAATTATTGGTTTGACGTATGAGACATTTTCCTGTTCATTTGTAGCAGGACTTTTGAGTTTAACATTTTACATAAATAGAATGGCATAATTATTGTCTTCAGATTACAGAGTAAATATGTTCAATTGAGGTACATTATAAAATAAAAATAGTCTACTTTCTTCTGCTGTTTTTCAAACATATATGTTGAATTTTGGCTACTCTCTGACCTTTGTAAGGATTGCTCCATAAAACTTTCTAACTCTGTCTAGTGTTTGTGAGTTGGGTTTTAATGTTATTTGAACACCTTCAGAAAATGCACCAGTGTATGAATGCATAGAAGCAAAGAAATGTCATTTTATAAATTTTGGAAAGATTAAATGCCAAGAGTTTCATTAAGCAGAGGAAGGATCCCAGAGGAACAGAAACCCATTTGTTTAAACAAAACTAGAAGGTGGACTGCCAGATTTGCCAGCTAAGCATTTGCACCTGGCTGACAATATGTTGATACAGATGGTATCTAATGCAACATTTGGCCATGTTCTATACTGGCTGGAATAAAATATTTTTCTTGAAGTTAATATTTTAGCTGCATTATATTTAGGACAAAACCCACAATGTTAAAGAAATAAATTGACATAAAAGATACATCTGTGCATATCTTGCCTATACTGGGGACCACAAAGAATCTATCCAGTCGGGAAAATGCAGATAATTTGATTATGGTTACCAAGAATCACTATGTCACATATGAAGGAAAACCTTTATTTTTCACGATATTTATTAATTAAATTATTATAAAATAGAAAAAAAAAACAGCAGACCTGTTTGTTTATTTAATTTTCTAGGTCTGTCTTGGATGGAGTGAATTTTCTTCAGCCTGTGTAGTGCTGCATTTAGGACAAAATGGTGTTGATAATAAACCAGTGTTTTATCCATTGCTGAACCATTTGCACAGCACCAAGGGTTTCTGCTACTTACTGTGTCTTGCTCTCTTCCCTTGCCTCTCTCCAGAGATTAGGGTGAGGGGGCAAGAAATTGGGAGCTGTCAAAACTGACCCCATTTGTCCAAAAGGATAATTAACACCATATGACAACACAGTGAGGATACTGCTTTTCCTAAAGAACCTTTGCTCAGACACTGGCTGGGCATCAGTCTGTGGGTTGCAGGCAGACGTGGTTGCCTTTCCATCTCTTTTTTTTTTTTTTTCTTTACTTATAAAACTGTCTTAATCTTGATGCATTTTTCTCTCTTGATTTTTGATTCTCACCCTCTGTCATGCTAAACTGGTTGGTACTTAGTCGTCAAGGTTCAACCCAGCACACTAACCAGACCTTTACATATTTTCTGTACACAAATGTAAGATTTTCATGCCATTTTTCTATTTATTTTTGTTTGTTTTAAAAAATTTGGAGGGTTTCTTAATTTTATTTTAATTTTACTGTGGTGTTCTTACCTCTAAGCTTGCCATCCTTCAACACATCTTCCTGTCAGGTCAACTCCAGGTTTTTAATTTTTCTATTTCTCTGAAGCCTTAAATCCAACAGATAAAACTGTCTTTACTATCCAGTTATTAACACTGAATAAATTATCTCAAATTTATGAAATGTCACCTATGTATGGCAACAACTTACTGGTCCTACTTCAAAGTAATTTAGCTCTCTCGTCCTAATGCAGCTTTTTCCCCTGAAGTAAAACTAGTGGATCTATAAGATACAGTTCTAATTATTTGACAACTGTTTGGTATGTCAGATGTAAGATGAATCTTCTTTTGAACATCGATTCCCATGTCAACAGACAAGAATGTCAATAAATTAAGTCTCAGTTTCTCAACATATAAATAAAATTACCTAATAAGTGCTCATTTTGTTTTCTAGGATTTATTCTGGTTTGACAGGTAAGACTCTGATTATTCAATTATTTTAGCAATAAATTCTTGGCTTGATATATAAAGTTAGTTTTCCTTTGCTTATAAACAGATTTTGAGTAAAGCAAACCGTAGCTTAAAATACCACTGAAGTGATTTGAATCAGGAAATGCGCTTGTGAGTGACAAACGTGTGAAAAATGGGCAATGCTATTTGCTCATTACTTCTTTCTTGGTAGTTCATTTCTACTTGATTTTTATTCCAATTTTCATTAAAATGGAGGGTGCGGATTCATTCACTGTGACACAGTTGCACTTTGGGAGATAAAAAGATTTTTTTCTATGGTTGAAAATATTGATGAGGTCTACATACTGAGGATTTATATGTACATGTCTCTGTAAATCACATCTCTTTTATATCATCCTCTTCTATACTGCTGTTATATTACTGCTATTCCCATCAGCAAGACTATTTTTTGAAGCCTATTGTGTTTTAAAACCATGAAATATACTATCAAAATTAATCCAGGTACCTCTCTGTGTCATGCAGAAATCTGGGTAAGGAGTGAGCAGCTACCCTCTTTAGATATATCAAGTGCTATCACTATGGGACTAACAAGCTAGCTAAATGCATTAGTCATTACAAATCTGAAGAAAAACCTTGAAGACTTATTCAGTATTTATGTTTATTTCAGGATATTTCAGTAGCTGACAAATAGTTGTGTTACAATTGGAAAGAAAATTGGCAGAAAGCTGGGAGCACTTCAAAGAACTTCTGTGCTCAGAGAAACCATAGAAGGAAGAATTAATGTTTTGTTTTCAATTTCTTTACAAAATAGGTTTATGCAAAAGGAAATATCTGTGTAGCAGAAGTATGACTCCTCTCTGAACACAATCAGAACAGCAGCTGATTCAAGAATCATCTTTCTATTTCAGTGCATGTATTTTTTGGAACGTCTGGGTTAACTACTACATTTGTAATAGACCAAGTATGGTTTTAACTATCTTGCTTTGGAGCACTTGCCTTTTTTTTCTTTCCACATTTTTCTTTTTTTACAAAAATGGACATGCCCAGACTGAAAAAAAAATGAGTTAATTTCTCTACTCACCCCTTCTCTCCTCAGTTAACAGTAGAAAACCATTTACCTTGTGTTTGTAAGTCTCATCATATTGTCTTTGTATACAAACTACAGTTTCTCATGCTGTCAGGGGTAAAACATGTTTACATGAAAAGCAAACTGAATCTGTTAAGTTGGATACATGATATAAAACACTGTTACTTTTCAATAATTTTTTCAAAGGTTCCATAAGACCTGATAAAGACAGACTAAGATGAGGTTAATTGCAAAGGAAAAATTTCTGTGCTAATATAAATTACATTTACAAAGATTTCCATGGAGTTGAATTCTCCACTGAAATTTTACTTACACATGGCAAGACTCCACAGAAGAGAAATTGATGTCTAAGCTAAAATCTACACACAAGAGAATTTAAACAGCTCAGCAAAAGGAAAACCATTTAGTAGCATTTAATTCTCAACATGGCTCAGGCTAGAGACTGTTCCCAAGGCAGGTCAGTTATGATAATCTTTTTTGAGAGGGTAAGAGAACTCAATAGTATGGATAAGGCCTATTTTGTGTTCTCTATTTTTCTAGACGTATATTCTGGAATTGGTTATTGGACATATGATGTATTCACATACATGTCCTGTACATTTTACTTAAACCTTATCATCTCCACTCTTTTCTGGCAATAAAATCCACACAATTAAAATCTAATTTTGTTTTAGGAGAAGGAAAAAAAGTGTTTGTTTCTGATGTAATTATTGAAGACATTTGCAGGTCTACCTGAATGTGATTTTAAAATATTTTAGAGAATTTGGCCTATGATAGATCAAATTTACTTACAGTGTGGATAAAAGATGAATTTACTTACTAGGTCACCCTAACTTGTCATGGACGTGACTGATTTGTGTCAGAAGAGGCCATGCAGTTGATTCAGTTCATAGATAATGATATTTGAGATGCCTTAAGGTATTTCAGGCATTCATGTGGGAAGGTCTTATCTAATAAAAAATCTATAGGAGACTAACAAGTAGTTATGGGATATTGAAAAACATCTCAGATGTTTGTGTTTGAGGCACTGCACTGTGCCTTTGAGATAATGAAATCACTAAAGTGCAACTCAGTTAATCAGATCTGGTGATTTTAGGGTCTGTTTAGAGAATCAACTCCTTAGACCCCATTGGAGTATTGACTAGCTGATAATGATAGCTTGAATACCATATGTATGTGCCTGGTTGACTTGATCTGAAGCTAAATAACTGGTAAAAGCTGATCTGCTTTTACTTGATCCTGTATATGTAATTAATTGACAGGGAATACAAGTAATGTGTGTAAAGTACAGATAAAAAGTTTAGGCACATCACCTTACGTAAGTTAAGCATTAGCCAACTATTATTTATGTAGTGTGTCTTTGTTATGACGCAATGAGTAAATCAATGGCAATGTTTTGTGGGAGGGGGTGTGCTATGGTGTTTGGTTTTTTTCCCTGTCTGTTTCGTAAGTAATTTTTTTTTTTTTTTGTTAAGAAGGCAGCAGAAACAGCTGAAATTGGTGAATAAATAGGATTTCTTGGTGTAGTAGGAGAGGAGTCTTGGTGAAGTAGGAGAGGAAAGATAAAGATGTGATTCTACATATGAAAGAATCACAGAATGGTTTGGACTGGAAGGGACATTGAAGACCATCCCATTGCAACCCCCTGCAATGGCCAGGCGGACCTTCCATTAGACCAGGTTGCACAAAGTCCTGTCAAGTTTGGCTTTGAACACTCCAAGGATGAAGCAGCCATACACATCCAATGCTATTTGTAAAGATGTCTTCTCAGAGGTCTGAAATGTACTCTTCCAAACTAACAAAACTGTTATCTTTGGGTTACACCTTTGGGCATAAACTTATTAAGTCATATAAGATTGCATAGGTTTATTGTGAATTTTGCATGATCAGCTGGAGTTCCAGTCTATATTATGATTTTTCTAAGATCTTTGAATACTAAAGATTTGTTAACTGTGCCATTAATAGCAGACTTCAAGGTGTGTTTAGAATGCAGTCTTAGATTTTTGGTGTGATTCATAAAACATAGCATGGACTTCTGTTTTTTATTAAGATAATAATTACAGAGTACTCTGCCTTGTCGTTCCTCTGATACAAAATGTATCTTGTTAACACAGTCTAATATTGACTTTATTCTGTCTGTGTTTAATATGGCCCATGTCTATTTGCATGGTAACGATCATTCTTATCCAGCATCAACAATAAAACACTTTCATGTAAATTTGTTATACTTATTTGAAATGTTCCTGACTAAACCAACTTTTTAAGAATAGATCAGTTATTATTTATATTGTAATATGGAAAAAAAATAAAAATACAAAGCAACCTGACATGAACACCTGCTGAAAAACATTCTATGTAAAGTTTAAAGACCATTTAACTTAGAGATCTGTTAAAGCAATCCTGCACAAGCATTTGACACATAAACTTAATGCATAATATGTCTAGAACTTGCCTAAACTGTAGATATAAGAATATGTCATGGAAAACATGTCTAGTTTAAGAATTTTTCTGTATTTTTTGAATTGTAAATCAAGATTTGGCAAGAAACAAACCAACTAACTGTAATTTGGAAAACCGAATTTTGAATAGGGAAAAGAAAGGCAAAAAGGGCCGACTGTGTCCTGGAGCATCAAGAAGAGCATCGCCAGCTGATCAACGGAGCTGATTGTTCAAGTCCACACTGCAGTTGTGCTGCCCAAGTCAAGTTCTGTGTGCAGTTTTAAGTACTTCACTATAAGAAAGACTTATTAGAAGCTATAGAAGTGTGTCCAGAGGAGGGTGACCGAGATGGTAAAAGGTCTCTAGGGCAAGACTTACAAGGAGTGGCTGAGGTCACTTGACTTGCTCAGGTTAGAGAAGAGAAGGCTGAGGGACGACCTCACTGCAATCTGTATCATCTTTAAGGGCATCAGCAGGAGGTAGGCATTGATCTCCTCCCCCTGGCAACCAGCACAGAACACTAGCAAATGGAATGCAGCGCTGTCAAGGAAAGTTCACATTGGACATTAGGAAAAACTTCTTCACTGAGAGGGAATATGTCCCCCAGTGAAGCAGTCATGTTATGCAGTCTGTCAGAGTTTGGGGAGCATCTGGAAAATGCTCCCAGTCACATGCTTTATTTTTAGGTAGTCCCGCTACCTAATTTCTGCATTTACTACCATCAGAGATCAAGAACTTATAATTGCGTACAGTTTTATGTAGCCATGTATGATATGGATGTCTAAGCTAACAGTCTTACTTCTAAAATATTTTATTGAAAAGAAAAACTAAAAAAAAAAAGTAGTTTGATTATAGCGTACTTGGACTTCTGCCCCTTCCTATGTTTGCTAAATCTATTTGAAGTATACAAGAAGTACAGTACTTTCACACAAGTGTATTCAGGCATGAAATAGAATCATGCATTTTTAAGTAAATTGCTTTCTAACAAATTTATTTCAGAACATGCATGTAATTAGAGTCACACCTCTGCATAGTAGTCAGTCAGTATTATATCACTATTTGCCAACCACCACTTTGTAAACAAGATGTCCATCTCAGGATGTGCATTCCATTTCAAAATTTTGCTGATGCTTACTCAGAGATAGGAGGGATTTCAAACACAGACTTTCTATAGACTAACCTGACATCAGAATTTGATCGAGGAGTCATGTTGAAAGTAGGATGTTTATTTCCATGTAGCTTGATTAAAATAATAGAATTTCAGAAACGATTGGAATTGTGTCATAACATATCAGATAAGATGCTGCATTTGTCTCATTATTGTGAACTTATCAAGACTTCAGTGTGGTTTTTTTTTTTACTTTTTCTGAAGCTCTGTTACACAGCAGATGGGATGTCTAACATCCTTTTCTATTTCAAAATGCAAGCTCTAATAAACAAGAGGGTTTAGAATGTTAAACCAGTCAGCCATAAGAAATATGTCATACAGTTTGCTGTCAACCTAATTAATTAGATAGCATTATTGTTGTCCCCAATGAACTCTGATGAGCTCAATGACTGATAATAGTCTCATTCTTTTGAGGGATTTTCTTTTAATTTTATTCGCTTTGATTTAAGGAAGAGTGTTTAAAGATGGAAAAAAATAGCCTATCACGATGAAGTGTTATTCAGAAATACATACTTGTGACTTATTAATATGAACAAACATTTGGCCTCTTACTAAGGTCATTTTAATTTTAAATCTTCCAGAGTAATGTTTCTTGAATAATTACTATTTCAGTAATTATCTTGCACTTTCATAACATATTTCTAGACGTGTTTTGTAATAGAGTTCTTGCCCTTCAGACTGTAGAAAGACTCAATAAAATTATGTGAATATCACTTATGTTACAGTACAAACAAAATCTTATGGTTAACATAATATACAGGTCTTCAAATCAACCTTAAATAGAAAGGCTATTTTCAATCAGGAAAACATAATTATTTGCTTTTCTTGTAATTTTAATGTTCAGATTTGCCCTAGAACAAATAATTGGATGAACTTTCTAAAAGGGACCAGCACATCCCTGCCCCACAGCTCCATTTTTAGCCGTGCCACTGGTTCTTAAAAAGACAATAACAATCTCGGGCACAGATAGCTGAGGAATATGATAACATTTTGGGTTACCTAGGACAGTATAAAGAAGGCTAAAAGCTGGTCAATAGAAAAATCTGCAAGTAGTGAATGTAGTAATTGGACTTCATAGCTTTAAATGGCACTTTTGCTGTTGTTTCTGGTAAATATATTGCACTTAAATAAAGTATTAAACTCATCAGTGGAAGAAGAGACATAAAATTAAATAGGCTGATCCTGGAAAAGTACATGTCCACAAATGACAATTCCTGTCAAACACATATCTGTTTCTGGATTTCTAGGTGCTTAGGCTGTATTATTTGGGGTATGTGTTATTTTTTTCCGCACCCCTGCCATAGCACCATTTTATTAGTTGTGTATTGATAGATTTATTATTTTTTTAAAATATGTGGCTGAATTAAATTTGGAAATTTGCATGGCTATTAACTAATGTACATTCAGGTGCATTTCTGAATGTTGACATGCAAATAGTGTTGCATAAAAAATCAAATACTCTCAAAAGAGTAAACAAATTGGTATCTTCTCCAGTAATATCTTTTACCTGAGATATTACCTCCGGTAATATCATATTTCCTGCAGCAAGTATGAAGACAGAGAGTGCAAGGACAAATACCCTTCTGAGGGAGGCAGCATTTAGTTACACTTCATGGGCTTTAATCATTCCTCTGTAAAGAGTTACACATCATGCCATAAAAAAATATTCTGTTAAGCATCCATAAAGAAAATGTTTCTCAGGTTTAACATGCTTGATTGTTTCATTGAGTCTTGCTTGTAAGAGAAATTTTTTTGGTTTTCCTTTTTTTTTTTTTCCTGCAGGATTTATCTAAAAAATTTGATTAAGCTTTATTATTCAACTTTCCTTCCTTAATGAAAGGGATGTTTCAAAACCACTGTGAATATTTTAGATGTTCTAAAAAAAAACAGCTCATGTACACTGTAAGGTTTTTATTTAATTTAAAACTTTATTTGAATATTTTTGGATTGCAAGCAAACTTTTGCTATGAGCTAGAATGAAGAAAGATATTACTGTTTTTCTTCCCAAATAAAAAGATAGTCTACCTTGGAAATCTTTAGTGACATTTTTCATTGAATGTTTTTGGATTGATGCCTGGTATTTTGGATACAAGACTGAAGCTATTTATTCAGTCTCTTTGCATTACTAATTTATCCAAATCTTCAGTATGGACTTCTGTTGAAGCAGTGTCCAGATGCTACGTAGCAGGATACAACAAAAATCACTTGGTGGAGAGAGGCAGGATCAAGGAGAAACACTTGAAGTGATTCTTCCAGTCCTGGCTACCAGCAGTAACCTGGATGAAGAGTTATTGTCACCTCACACATCGTATCTGTCAGTGCCAATCATATCTTTGCTTTAAACAGGGAAAAAACTATTAAAAAAATCACATAATATGGGTGAGTACATTAAAAAATACACCTCTTGTCTGTAGTCAATATCTTAGGGTAAGTTAAAGATGACTTTTTTGACATCTCAATTACTTCTGCCTCCATATAATCAGTTTTGATTTTAAGAAAATAATAATGTTTTAATGCTTATTTTTGGGGGGTGGGATTCCATACATGAACATGTGAGATTTTATATGTTATAAGGCTTGGGGTTTCTTTTTTTTCCCTTTTCTTTAAGTGAAAGAGCTCAGTCTCTTTTCTAAGCAACAAGTAGTAGGTCAAGAGGATATGGTCTCAAGTAGTGCCAGGGGAGATTTAGATTGGATATTCAGAAAAATGTCTTCCCTGAGAGGGTTGTTAAGGATGGGAAGGATTGTCCAGATAAGTGGTTGAGTCACTGTCCTTGGAAGTATTTAAAAGACAAGTAACTGTGACACTTAGATCTGGTTTAGTGGTGGACTTGCCATGTTCATGATTGGACTTGATGATCTTGGATGTCTTTCCAACATAAATGATTCTGTGATTCTATTAACCTTGAATTCTTGATAGAAATTTCATAAGGACAGTGGTTTCCACTTAGTCTAATTGGCAGCAGTGAGGATGTGTTTGCTATACATTTAAAGCCTTGAGGTTCTGAAGGAACTGGATGCTACTCCCTCAGTAGATACTCCGTAAAATGCAGGATGAGAGAACCTGAAAGTGGCAGTTCAGTAGTTGGTGGGTTCAGTAGTTGGTGTTTGAAAAGCAGATACACTCCAGATGCATCTTTGGAAACTAGAATAACAGGACACCTAGTTTGTGTGACTTCTCTCGGATGTAAATGCTGAATCCAAGTAGAAAAAGGTCTGCGAATTAATGGACATAGGCTCTGATGTTCAGGATTATGTCAAGATGGAGACAAATGCCAAGCTTGAAAGAGTTCTGCAAACAAGTCTCTGGAAAACATAGACAAATGTTTTCTAGTAGAAAGAAATTTAAAACAGCCACAAATAAACCACCAACCCTTTCCCCCCTCCCCCACCAAAACAACTAAAACCAAAAGAAAAAAAGAAAACAAGAACAAATATTTTTTCAACTACTGTAACATATATGTATTTAGAAAACATATCACTATCTCATACATTTCATGAAACTTTTATGGTGGTCTCCAGGAGTTTGAAATGTATTTGGAAATGCAAATATCATTGCAGCAACACTTGAAGTGGTGCTTTATCACTGGCTTTAATATTTTTTTTTTCTTGTAAACACTAGACACACTGCTAAATCTTTCTAAATCCAGGAAGAAAAAAAAGAATATCATTTTTCTGCTGTCATTGAAAATTCAGGTCAAAGTTTCCTGACACAGATTTTCTTGAAGGATATGCAGTTAAGATCAATATAGTGCCATTAAAAAAATACTTTTCTGCTGAGTCATTTGAAAGAAGCTTAGGGGTCTTTGTTTTTAGCAAACACAATTATAGAGTCTGGATATACTCAGTGATCTGTGAAGGTTAATATCTGTCCATAAAAGTGATGTGCTTGGATTCTTTTGTCCATTCGCCTACATGTTAAAAGGAATTTTCAAATATAATTGAATTCTTCACCTTATTATAAAACTAATACCAACTATAAACTTTTACTTGTTGGTCAATGGGTGGATATCTAATGATTTTTATAAGCTACCTCAGCTTTCTTTGGATGTCTTTATGACACAAATCTTCACAGTTGAATCCCTTCAGGGATTTTCAAAGGTGTTTTCTTTTTTTTAACAGCTATGACAGCATTTTTATAAATGGCTACATACTAACTGTCTGTCTGGATATTCAGATAATACCATTTTATTTAACCAGAGCAGAAAAATGTATGTATATATATATACATATATATGTAAACATACATATATATATAAAAATATATATACACACACACACACACGTACTACAGCTCTGCAAACGTACACATACGTGTACATACATGTATAATAAAACATATTTTATATGTATATTTTATATAGATAAATTGAGCATAAAATATGCACAATTATTAATTTTTTTTGAGGATTAATTCCTCTCCTGATTTGTTCACATGCTTCTACCTGTACAACTGAGGAAAATACCCATAGAGACCAACGCTACCACACCTGCGTCCCTCCTCTGGAAAAAAAAAACAACCCAGAAAAAAACCCACCAAATTACAACAAAATCCCCTAGACTCTTCTCTTTGGGACTAATAAGCACTACAGGAACAAATAATTATTATATCAGATATCTGAAAAGGGAACTTCCTAAAGTCAAGTGATGCTTTTTGTCCCTCTCCCTAAAGAGTGTATTACGTGAAAAAACATATTTTTAATAATAAGAAACTGTTGTTAGTAGAATTTAAATGATGTAGGAAAAATGCTTTTTTAAAGAATTCTTGGAGGAACACTATCGTTGCTATTGTAAAGTAAGTGACTTAGAACATATCATGAACAATTTATTAATGAATTTACCTGCCTTTTTGGGGATATTAAGGCTGACATACTAGTATTATCATAGAGACAAAAGGATATTCCCTGCACAAAACTGAAAAGTGCTGTTAGAAAAATACTTCTTCAGGCTACGTGAAGTAATAATTGCTTTGCTACTATGAAAGAGAATGAAAAAAAAGAAATAAACAAAAAAAAAACCAACCAACCAAACCATAAACTTTGTAGAAAGAAAAAGAGATTTAAAAATTCTTGCTACTTGAGAGAAACTTGTAAAAAAATAAGAACAAAATCAGTGAGGAGAGAAGGTAAAGTGTTGTGAAAAATTGTAGTGTATTTTATACATACACTAATCAAATTTTTCAAATTTTAGTGCAGTCTAATAGAATTAGCTTTGTTCTTATACCACTGTAAGGCCAATATCATTGATTGAAAGAAAAAATAATTTCTTTTGTTATTAAATTTATGTAATGCAAATAAGAAGTTATCATCTTATTTTAGTATTGACTCTGTAGTTAGGTTGTAGAGTGGCTGTCATATCCCAAATGGCATTATTTGATGTGCAGTCCATTGATCTTTATCTATTGAGTAGAAACCATCACCAGTCGTGGGTCAGTTTGGGATGTTTGCATGAGAACATGTTGGATAGGACAAGAGAAACCTATCCCCAACACTAGGATATTTTTTGGTGGAAGGACCTATTTCCTATTCCAGCAGCCAGGAAAACTCTTTTCTCTGAATGTGTGACTTGATAAAGTGAGTAAGAGGTAATAGTCATTTAGCAGTCTAAACTGACAATGATTTCTCAGTCATTTTATATCAAGGAGACTCTTGCCATTGAGTTTAGCATTTCAGTCTTTTTCAAATCTGGAGGAAAGGTAGAATAGTCTGATACAATACCATTAAAGTAAGAGAAGAAAACATTTGGATTCTACATAATATCTAACACAAACTCCAAGGAATAATTGAACTGAAGAATATTCTCTCAATAGAAAGTGAAACATTTATGACCTGTGTTTTTAAAATCTAGGCTTAATCGGTTATATTTATTGTACAGATAGCTTCTCATATTGGCAAGGAGAGGGACAGATGACTTATATAGATCCTGTTCCACTTTAATATCTATTAAAGCATGGATGCATTCCAGGAATGATATGACTGGGTTCATGGAAGTTCAGTAGCTCCCAACATGGAAGCACCTGCCTGCCTTGCTACCTCAGTTCAAACTAATCCGTAAATCTGTTTTTCACAGAGCTACTGATTAAATGAGCTAAGGCATTTATTTTTTTATTTATTTTTTTTTCTGAAAGAGGAAGTCTGACAAAAACAATGTGAAAAAATAGGTCCAGAGTCCCATAATGAAATTAAAGTATTAGGAGTACTGCAGTGCTAGCATGTTTTCCATCTGCTCCTTATGTGCACATGCAGTTTTTTGCCAATATAGTTGCTAGAAGGAAGGGAGATTTTGTATATTAAAATGGAACTTTTTTTTGTCAAACAAATTGTTAATGAGATTTCCAACCAGGTTTTTTTTTAAGGCTTGCATGTTTTCATTTGTTAAAAGCAGTTCTGGAACAGGCATACTAATGTTAGTGGATATTAGCCTCCAATATTTAGTAAAATGGGCTGGGTTAAAATAAATGAAAAAGTCTTGGAGATTGTCCCAAAGACCTTTTATCAATAAAAAGGCTAAACAAGCAGGAAAATCAGGCATCAAATAAATTCTTTAAATGCAAAATCTAGGTGAAGTTACAGGATGGTCTACTTTTTATCACAGATCTTTTAGATAGTGGGAAAAGGGTTTTAGAAGTGAAAATAGTCTGATGTAGGTAAACTTTGGAAGCATTTTTCCTTCCACAAGAAATTAAACAGGAGAGGATCCCTGTGATTCCCACTCTACTCAGCTTTCATGAGACCCCACCTGGAATACTTCACACAGTTCTGGTGCTCCAACATAAAAAGGACATAGAATTCCTGTAGCAAGTCCAGAAGGGAGCCACAAAGTTGAGAAGGAAGGCAGAGAAAGTTGAGGCTTTTCAGCCTGGAGAAGAACAGTGGAGAACTCATAGCAACAGGGAAGCCTAGAGGGAAGTTGGAGAGCAACATTTCATCAGGACCTGCAGTGATAGGTCAAGGAGTAATGGGTTCAAACTGAAGGCGGGGAAATTTAGTTTAGATATATGGGAGAAATGATTCACTCTGAGGGTGGTCAGACACTGGACTAGGTTGCCCAGAGAAGATGAATGCTCCATGCCTGGCAGTGGTCAAGGCCAGGTTGGATGGGGCTTTAACTTGGTATAGTGGAAGGTATCCCTGCCCATGGGAAGTGGTTGGAGAGAGATGATCTTCAAGGTCCTTTCCAACCCAAACCACTCTATGATTCTGTGATTTTATATTGTAAATAAGTGTATTGGAAAAAGTTCCTTATAAAATATTCCAAAATTTAAACTTCTATTTTTAGTAAGGACCTGCCTTTCCAATTTGTTTTTTTAATATTGAGGCTTCTTCAAACAGAATGATATTTATATTTCTTTAAAAATACTTTCTTTAACAAGAAAAACAATATATTATTTCTTTGGTCTTACTTGGTGAAAAAACTCAATGTTCCAATAAATGAATCCTTTTCTTTCTTTAAATTGTGTTTTTTATTAAAACATACTAGAAAGTACTAATTATATTAATTTCTTCAAAAAGTTGGATAATACTAGAGCTCAAATTACAGTGACTGATATATTTTAAATGGGGATCACTTGCATGCATAGTTAGATCACAAACTGTCAAAAGAAAGGTCATTCCAATTGAAAAGACAGCATAGAATAATATAAAGCATGGGAAATATCAGTGTTATACAATCATAAATATGAGCGATTTTCAGATTTTTTAATGGCAAACACTTCAATTCATGATTAAATCAGACATTGCTAAAGAAAAATGTCAAAACACCTATAAATAATGTCCAGAGCACTCCTTATAGTACAGAACTTTGGATACAGTTTTGAATCTCAGCCACCATTCTGCCAAACCAGAAAAAACTGTATACCTTCATCTTTCAATCTCCCCTTCAGTTAATTAACGTGAGTTCTGGTGCATGTACTGCCCCAGGACTTCTACAGAATCATGCCACCTACTTTTGGTCATTTACAGTATCCAGTAATACTAATATGTATGTATATTTTATATATAACTGTTGCTGAATAACAATTACCTGTTGTACTTATTGATGTCACTTTTATTCTAGCCCAAATGGGAATTTTACTGATGACTTGAGTGAGGCTACATAATTTGATGTAGTGAAAAAACACTTCTCTTTTAACCAGCTGCCAGACAAGAGCAGAGCAGTGTCACCTGACTACGTTTGTGCTGTTTGCTCTATTTCACTTTACAATAGGTGTGCTTACTGACTTTCACATACAGCTAAGGAAGATTACTTCCTCCCTTCCAGCAAAGGAGTAACATTTCTTAGCAATCTGTTGCTCATACTGAAGGTGATATGGAAAAGAATAGACAAGTCTGCTTTAGGATGACCATAGAAAAGAAAAAGTTTCATTTTTGACAAAATATAATTTTACGGAGACAGTAAAATATAGGTCTGACAGTGAAGTAAAAATGAAAGATTTGTTTAGGTATTTGATCTGATTAAAATGTTACCAGAAGTGAGAAATCTGAGGGTTCTAAATCTGCCAACAGGTTTATACTTGCCTGCACATTATCAGGACCGTATTGAGGTAATGTTCCTTTAAGAGCCAAGAGAAAAGGTAGTCTTGACTCCCTTCAGTCCTGAAAAATTCAGCACTGAGAATTAGCACATCAGAGAGTCAACTAAAAAGCCTGGACTGGAACGAAAATAGGGGAGGTATCAAACAGCTAAGCTTTCAGGATTTTGTTTTTCTTTGATTCCTGTAATGGATATTAGCTTTTGGCTTTACCATCTGTGAGTTATCTCGCTGACTGCTGTCACACAGCTTTTGAGAAATTAATTTTTTTAATGGCGTGAAAAAAGACCCAGTTAGTGCTGGCCTCTTCTCAGGAAAATGAGAATTCCAAAGTTAGCATAAAGGTCGGTATCTTCTGACAGCAGGAACAGAGAACAACATAGCAAGTAATAATCTGGACTGTAAGATCTCTTCATGACTCTTTATGAAGGAAAGATGACACAGTCTGGATTTTTCTGTTTTCTGTTTGCCAATACATTGATATTGGTAAAATTAACAGCAGATTTTGTGAAGGACGGATTAAAGTAATTGAAGTAAACACAACCAAAAGTGGGCAAAACTCCATTTTAGGCATTCTTACAACTACATAAATTAGTAGTGACTCTGCTGTGATCAGTTCCAAACAAGAAAATCAAAATATGAATGAAAATATTACTTATGCCGCTTCACAAATATAAACCTATACTTTAAAGTAAAAGTTACAGTAAAAGTAAAAAAAACAGTATCTTTGCTATCAATGCAAGAAAAAAAATCAGAAACGTAGCAGTAATAAAAAAAATACTTTACAAAATCATCAGACACAGCCTTAGTGTACTTCTAGTTACTGGAGCTGAATCCATTATATGGGTTTTTTTCAGTCATATTACAAAAGTTCTGCTAAGAACGTACTTTCTTTCTTGCACTTTTCACCTCTAGATAACCTCCCCAGCCCCCTACTTTAACAGTATCTTTCTTCAAAGATTCTGCACGCTGCTTATGCCACTCTCAGAATTTTAATGTGATTTTCTGAGAATATGGAGTGTTATGAAGCATTAACACTTAAACCCACTGCTAATCCCCACATGGCTTCCTTTATTCTTTTAGATCTGTATATTGTATGAACTACAGAGAACAATAAAACTGAATAAGTACCTCGGAGAGAGAGCAAGAGCCTGTGTGTGAAACATACTAAGTAATTATAGTGGTACTATTTGAAAAATGATAGTCAAGGCTGTTTTAAATATAGAACATTTTCAATCAGATGATTAGCTGTAGTTAAAAAGTAGTTTGCTGTCAAAGTTTGTCTTGAGGCCTTCTGTTACCCAGGGGTTAATTTGGATGCACAGCGAATATCAAGTTTGCTTCAAGAAGCAAAAATATGTAGGTTTTCAGCACATTCACATGCAATTTTGAATTAGTAACACAGTAAAAAGGGTTTTAATAGCAAATGCTGTTTCCCAATCTTGTAACTTCAATCTAGCCTCATGTTTACTCAATGCAGTAGAAAAAAATAATTTAAAAGCTTTTCAGTCATAAAACACACAGAAACTTAATATTGCTTTTCCAAAATGAAAAATATATATTTTAATAATTCAAATATAACATGGGAAATCAAAGTGCAGTCTGTTGAGGTTATTTACACAGAAAAAGCATATTTCGCTTGTTTTCTTGTTCTTTTCTTTTTGTTCTGACATGCACATCTTCAGATTTGTGATACAACCAGAAAATGGCATAGCAGATTTTCATACATCCTTTGTCTTAAAGTCATAATTTTTTTTAAAGTTGTGGCTACAGGTCACATCACTAACAAGAAATAAACAGCTGCATGGCATAAAAATGCATAAAGAGCTAAACAACACAGAATCCTTCTCCCATTACTGTCTGATTTTGAGTTTGGATTATAATTCAGATAAATCCAAATCCAGCGCTACAAATACAGCTGAAATTCTTCAGTGTGAAGTGTGAAAAATATTGACATATATAACTTTTGGTACCAATGTATAAATTAGAACACATTGTGCATATAAATCTGTACTCCTGACATGTATTTCATAATGCACTTTTAAGCTTTTCAAGTCTGTTGAATGATGGGGGGTTTAGCTTGCTCAAATGAAAAAGCATAATTGATTTGGCTTTGTGCAAAATAAGTACTTGCATAAATATATAAAAAAACCTATACAAACAAACCTTCAATAAACAGCATACCTTAATAGTGGACATCTGTCTTATTATCTTAGTTTTAACTTGACCTTGAAAACAAAGGAAATAATGTACACAAGTCTTATAATTGCTGAAAAAAAGGAGCTCCCTAGTTTAATGATGATAAGCAGAATTTGAAAAAAACACAAAGCAAACAAAAAACCAGTCGGCAAAGTAAGAAGGACAATTATAGAAAAGAAGCACTTCTAAATGGATAATCAAAGGAAATTTGAAAGAAAACGCATAACCTAGAAAAGCAGACTTTATTGCAGCTAATTAGATACTTTTCCCTCTACCTAATGCTTGGTAAGTAACCAAGTCAAACTACTATTTAAAATGGTTTTGTTGCAGAGAAAAGCAAATAGTTTTAAATATGTACATGTACACTTAAGAGCAGACATATGAGGACCAATATAAACTGCAAAAGACATCATAACATCACAGATCCTCCAAAATAATGGGGAGAACAGATTATAAAAACAAATTAATGTGGTTAGAGGTTCTTTTTAAATCAGTACTGAGCATACAGGCTCACAGTGAGTTTTCTCATTTAAGTAAAAAGTATAACAGATAAATGAGGAAAAAAGCTCTAAGTAAATTATATATAAATAGTTTACATAAGCTGTTTAACTGAGCCTTTGACAAGAAATAAAAACAAAGGAGGAGGAAGTTAACTTACAGTAAGGTCATAGAATCTATGACCTATAACAAGAAGTTAGATAACAGAAGATATTCCCCTGGCATCAGTGAGAGACATAAATTGTTATAAGTATTTTTAAAGGCTGTCAAAGCATAAAAGGTTAGTTGAGTTAAAGCTAAGGCCAGAAATTGAGAAGTAAAATCCTATCTGAAAAGGATATTTTATATTAATCTTAACCTCTTACACTTGAGGTTTTGTGTACTACCTCTTATACATGGAATAATACAGAATTCTGTTTATCTAATATTTCTAAGCAAAAAGTCCTTTTGCAGACTACAGGGAAAGAAATTTAAGCTTCCAGTCTGAAGAACACAGTATTTTAAAAAGTGAAATGTTGAAGTAAAGATGGGAAAACATTCAAGTCATATTTGAGCTAAAAACAAAATACTAAGATCTCTTGTATATAAGCTGGTTTATTTTTACTATGTCATTTTAAAAGTTATTTTAAGTTTGATTTCATTAACTTCTGCAGAGACTTTGGAAGTCTTTCAGAGGTCTAGATCGTGGCTTTTCCACAGATACCTTACTTGGCTTTTAAATACTAAGTCAGAATTTTGTTCCTTTATATTATAAGCACTTACAAGCATGTTTTTTCAAGGAAAAGTAGAGAGTCTCCATCTCCCTGTAACACCTTTTATTTGTCAGGAAAGTATTTGCTATGAGTCAAACATCTGCAGTCACATCCACACTTTTTAGCACTAACATGTCTTGTCCATTCAATAGTATTAGATCCCACGTATCAATAAAAAGACAAATACAAATGCTGTCTTTCAAAGAATTACTTCTGCAACAGCTCAAAAATAGGTAATTTTTATTCCACAGAATTTCCTTTTCTGCCATTGTAAATACTTTCTTAACCACTACAATGCCACCTTTCTTTCTCTAACTGGACTCCCTTATGTAGAACTGAATATATAGAACTGTGATGAACAGTTACCTAGTTGTTGTTTCAAGATTGATATACCTCCTTTTTCTTCCTCCTCCAGTGTCACCAACCTACTTAGCCATGAGCTTATACTGGGGATGTGTGAGGACTCTCCCTGAGTCTTCACCTAGCATCCCACTGGGATCAGTGGGTGAAGCTCCTTGTGTGCCTCACAGTACTGCTGATTGCAGTGTAGTTTAAGTGGCTCAGTGTAGAATTACAAAAATAATTACGAGAAAGCTTAGCTTCAAACTTCTCTCCTGATGTTATATCCTATCCTCTCCCTATAGACTGATGTTTCCTAGCAATTCATAGTCACATGTAATCATTAATGCCCCTGGTTGAATCTGAAGTCTTTAATTGGGCTGTTGAAGTGCAGACAGCTCAAGCCTCAAGTGACTATTTCTTTTACAATTTTGGCATCTGTTGTAGAGATATCTGGCTGCAAAGAATGTTAAAGGACATCCTGACAGGATCTAGGTATAGTTCATCCACTCAGTCACAAGTATCTCCTCTTTTATAACTGTAATTACTTTTGTTCGGTAAATGATTTTTTAGAAAGCAGCTGAAATTTTGTAAGCTTGAAATGAGATTCAACTTGGGAATTAAAATCTGGGTCCATGTTCTCACTTTAAAAGTCATAAAGTATACAACAAAAAATGACGTAATATGCAAATTCTAAAAAAAAAAGAAAAAAAAAGAAATAAAAGGAAAAAAAAAAGAAAAGAAAAGTTTTCTGGCTTTCCTACTTTCCAGAAATATGAGGATACTTAAACACCTACTTGTGAAGGGACATGTCTTTGATAACTCTCATATTTAACTATTCCTGTTTTCCAGCTGACTATAAGCTTCCTAGAAATACTGAATTTCTATAGAATGGATAGTTAATTAAGAACATAATTTCTGATGCTATTAAATGTTTGCTAGATCAGGATCTGATGTATTTTCCTTAACTGAAGCATGCTTATTCTAACTGATTGAAAGTTCTTCAAACTTGAAAGTTCCTGGTGTTTTACTGTCATGTTATCCAAGTCAATCTAGAGGTAGTTGCAGAAATTCCAGCTGTAGGAGGAGGAAACAATTGCAGATAAGTCTGCATTCCTGTTAATTTATGGGTGTTTTTTGGAAAGACTTTCTGAAAATATGTGCTGACAATCATGTTGAATCAGTCAAGAAAATCCCTACTTATTCTTATACGTGTTCCAAAGTGGAGGTGAAGCTCTGATTATTGCCCAGAATCTGTGAAATAATGAAGTTGTTTTGTGTTTCTTTCCAGCTTGTGATGGTCTTTTTAAAATAAAACGTTATTATATTTTCATTTTCTCCCCAGTAGGATCTGATAAACTTAGAAAACTTTAGATGTCCACCTTCTAAATTACTATTTATGAGTGCTCCTGAGCATCTACCACATCCTGAATATCTCACAATATGCTTCAATTGTTGGTCCGAAAACTCACAGTACTTCAAGACTTTCCAGATTGTTCTGTCTTATCCTAATCAACAAGACATCTGGCTCCCAAATTCCATAGGTTTACAAAAGAAAGACTTAGAAATTCTTTAACCCCTTGTCCTGGGTTGGCCACATGATTTTTTTTTTTTGTATCCCCAATCGTCCCTTTAGCAAATACTTCTTAGACAAACTGTCACATCACAAAATAAATTTATGACTGAGGCAGCACTGAAAAAAAAAAAAAGGGAAAAAAACCCAAACTGATTACAGCCAGTATAACTTCTTAGTCTCTGTACTCTAATTACACTTAACAATGCACCTATTTAGTTTAAGGAGTAAAGATTTTCAGTTCTCAAATTCATACTAATGTTAGTTATTATATTTTAGTTTCATGTAATTTCTGTTGTATTTCTGTCAAAATGGATAAAAACTCTTTCAACTACGTGAAAGCATTGAAAGAGCTTCCACCATAAATAACTTGTGACTTATTGTTCAGAGAATGTATATGAAACTTGAGGGTACTAAGTTCTTTACTCTAGAAACTGAATATTTTTTCTCTTTTCCATGTGTGAGTGAATGCAGCATTAGTGAGTCAGTAAACTAAGCTCAGTAAGTGTGGTATCTTTCTGAAACTGTGCATGGACTTGTTTTTCTTTGGCCTTAATTCCCTGTACTGTATATGCAGCAATATTCAGATCCACATGCTTAGTGTTTCCTGACCTTTTTTATGAAAATGTATTGTATTTTATAGATTGGCTCTCTCAGGCACACTGTGGGCTGTTCCTGAAATGCATATACTTATCTGACATTTTTGGAACTTTCTAGGTGGCAAAATACTTGGGATTTAGGTAGGTGTTGTGCTTACTATATCTTAATAAGATTTAGTTTTTGTTTGTTTTCATTTTCACCAGTTAGTTCACTTGTAATTTATAGTTCTTTAATTTTTGTCTTTGTGCATCCCCAAGGCAACTTAAGAGTCAATAACACTATTTGTTGCTATAGGCAACAGAATTGTTTTTCAATATATTGTCAGACTGATTTTATAATTTGAATTTTGATGCTTTGCTGCAATACTATCTTTATGATTGTTGTCAGGGAAGGGGATAAAAATATTTTGGTTGGCACACTGTTACATGTGAGTTATCACTGTTTCTTGTACTGCTTTTTGAGATGAAAATGATAAATAAAGGACAGTCCCATATGAGTTAATCCCTGGGGAGAGATAATCCTTCAATTTGATAAAAAATGGCCGTGTTTGGAACAATTTCCTGGGAATTTAAAATGCCAATATATTAGCAGTCACACTATTTTATAACATGAGTGCATGCAAACACTATCATATTTCACTGACTTAAGTACTGAAAATACAGGGTAAAAACCTAGGATTTATTTTTTAAAGTTATTTTTACGTAGAGTTATCACCAGAAATATCAGCATGAGTATTATTAATAAATATGTGCGTTACTGGAAAGAATAAATATGTGAAAATACATCATAAAATTAAAAGGAGTATTACTGATGTGAAATTTTTTACTGATTTTGGCCCTCAAATATTTGTTTTCTCAAATTGCAGTATCAATGACAAGTATGATCACTGATAAAACCCTAACACTATCCCTTCAATGAAAATCCTTTTCCCCTTGAGTAGTTCTAGTAGAAATGTTTGTTTGCTCTTCTTTGCATGCATTTTATCTTTTTTATTTTATTTTCCCCCTGAGATGTAAATTAATGTTGCCCAATGGAGGGCTGTTTGCAATTGTAGAACAGAAAGTAATCATAGTACAGAAAGTTAAATTGAATGTTAAATGAGTATCTCTGCTGTTGAGAGAGTGAATTCAGCTCGGTGAATTGCAGAGCATTAATAGTATCTCTAAAACAAACTTGTTGGGGAAGACTTAAAGTCAGAGAATTGTCTGGAAAAGATAGTAAGATTGGGTGTAACTAATGGCCTGTTACTGCCATGTTCTGCACTAAACCACATCCCCAAGTACCACATCTCCTTGCCTTTTGAACACTTCCAGGGATGATCCAAGCACATCCCTGGGCAGCCTCTTCCAATGCCTTCCTTTTCAGTGAAGGCATTTTTCATGTCCAATCTACACCTTCTCTGGGCTAACTTTAGGCCATATCCCCTTGTTCTGTCACTTGTTGCTTGTGAGAGGAGAGTGACCCCCACCTGGCTGCAATCTCATCTCCCCTGAGCCTCCTCTTCTCTCAGCTGAAAAATCCCAGCCCCCTCAGTTGCTCCTCATAAGACTTGTGCTCCACACCCTTCACCAGCCTTGTTGACTTTCTCTGGACCCACTCCAGTGCAGGGTGAAAAAGGACTAGCAGGATGCTACAAGAATCTTGTGGTGGCAATATTGTAACCATTTTCTCTCCCTTCCTTTCCCTCTTCCCATTTCTTTTTCTCTCTCTACATCACATTTACTATTTAATAAAATCCATACTATTGACTTTGGCATATGGTCTCGTTCGCAGCTCAGTTAAGGCAGAGGTATCTCCTATAATCAGATCATAACACCATCAGAAACCTCAAATATTGTCTCAGTCTTGACTCAGGAATTTTGTCCTCAGCTAACAAGGATTTGTTGATATTTGCCATTGGTGTTTATTGAAACAAAAACAGATTCCATGTTTATAGTACATCGGGCCAGAGTATGGAAAGAAGGTAAGAGATAGAACTGAGTTTACTACACCATCTTGAGTATAATGACAACATTGGCATATTTAACTCTTGTTTTAAACCTTGTTAATGTCTTGATTTGTAAATGTGAATGATTTGCTGGCTACGGCAAAACTGGGCCACCAAAAGCCTGAAGAAATCAAACCTTCATTAAAAAATAAAACAGACTAAAGAAAACTCTTTTTTTTCCTTGCAGATAAAAATGATAATAATTAAAAAGCACTCATTAAAAGAAAGCCTGTAATTAATAAATAAATCAATCAACAAAAACTGAGGCAACCAAAATCTTCTTTTTGTAAACTACACTATGTTAAACAGGAAGGAAATAAAATAAGGTCTAATCAACTATGTTATTTTTAAATGCTGTTTTTCTCTATTTTGAGCAAACAAAGAAGGAGAGAATTAAGATTTTAGGAATTTCTCAGTGGACTGTGAAGCTCAACAACTAGGCTGAAAACAGCATGATGTTACAATAGGGGAACGGAAAGGCTAAAGTAGAATATGTCAGTGCAGCTTCTTAAAGTTGAAGATGTTAATCCAGGATCTTCCACCAAAAAGACTGGGTTTATAATGAGTTTTACTATAGATTATTGCATATAGAAAACAGAAATTATCCTTATACACTATGTTTTAGGTTTGGGATGAGAAGATGGCTGTAGTTTCTAGGAAGTCAGTGAAAATGGACTTTTCTCTTGAACTACCCACCTGCACTCAAAAATGTCAGAGAATTATAAACAACTCTGAATAATAAACTTCTCTTCTATGCATGACCAGCATAAGAAGGCAATGGAATATCTTTTTTCACCTCTTTATATCATCTTTGGAAAGTCACAAAGAGTAGATAATGCTCAACTGCAAGAATAATAATTGTCCTTGTTCACAAAATAAGAATAGTCTCTATGTATTCTCCTTGAGCATCTGTTCAAGAAAGGCCAGAAGCAATTCTTTCATTAATCACTGAATGTCATGTGCAATAAATCTACCTCAACTCAGCATGATATAGTTTTTCCAAGTACTCAGTTCATTTGTAAATGTTATGGGTATGTCAGTCCAACGTGGGTTAGTCCTTTCCTTCATCATGCTGCTTAACAGTTTATTCAACTCTGCCAGAGTTGCCAGGACACTACCAAAACATTGTCAGCAAGCTAAATAGTAGTGACTGTGCTATGCCTAAATAACAGTAACTATTTTGTAGATATACAAAATGCAGTATAGATACACAAATTGTAATCTTTACATCTGTAAGAAAAAATTATCATTTGCTTTTTTTTTTCCCTCTCTTCTCATTTTTTTTTTAATTCACAGGCTCTTAGAGAATTAAGTAGGGTGTCATATCACAAAAACTTACAGTAATGACTAAAATCCATCAATAATTTCAATATTTTCATATTTTTTCTTGGTGTTTCAGAGGAAAAAAAGGTTTCCTACATAAGTAACTCTGGCTACTCCTTGGGAAGAGAAAGGAATTTGAATTTCAAAAGGCATTTTAATTTTCCTATTAAGTTTTGTGATCTCCTGATTTATTAGAATTCTCCCACTGGCCTAGAATTCTGCCTAGAGTTACAGATATTTGTACTGTTCTTGTCCCTTTTAACTTTGGTCATCAGTAGCTGGAGTCAAACACAAATTATATTGTGTTCTGTGTTCAGTAAAATCTTACAGGAAACCTCTCTAATTTTAAAGTGAGCTTGTTCTTAGTTATCCTCTAGTCTCATATTAAGTATTGTGGTATTTCTGATGTTCTGCAAAATATATGGATTATTTTCTTTTTTTGTTTAAGCAATTAAAACTCAACTACTGCATGTTGAATTGAAATGTAACTGTAAATAAGTATCTGTAATGCAACTGTAATAACAAAAACAATTGCTGAGAAAAATGCTTGGTGTGTTAAGAGTTTTGTAAAAATCTATCTTTTAACTAACCTCTTTATTTGTAAGGTAGTCAATCTAATACCTGAAATCTTGGCCGTGGGTTAAATCTATTAATATATTTTTTAATAAAAAAAAGTTTTTCTACAAATAAAATAAGGAGTAAATCTGCTTTCTACTGCTATCTATAAATCACAGTGGGAGAAGAAATCATTAGAAAATTAACAGTCTATACATATTAATACTTACTACCATTGGACTTGTGCTGTTCACATTTGCAACGCTCTTATTATTCATAATGTCTGCTAACCCTACAATGTTAAGAGTTATACAAATACTGAAATTTACCCAATTTTTAAATGATAAAAAAAGGCCATAAGCATAGAACATAAATTAGAAATGAAGAAATAACCTTCCCTCTTTGAGAAATGTAGGCACACACGTCTTGCCTATATTCTCAGCATATTGTTATCACTATTAGCATTTCAGAAAGAATATCTTGTCCAGATTTTAATATCTCTAATTAACAACTAATGATTACAAATAGGTTTGTTTTTATTTTATTTAACTGGACCAATAAAACATATTAAGTAATGATTTTAAACCACTGGAATTACTGTCAATAAGCTAACAAATTTATGAGTCATGGATAATAAATACTAATTATCAAATATTATTTTAGGGTCTTTTATTTATATCTTTTTTATTTATTCTGGTAAGTCAAAAATTTAAGGGTATTATTTGAGATAGAAAAAGACAGCATAAGAAGGACAAATTCAAATGCAATTTAAGTGCTATAATACAATATTTCTTATCATTGTCAAACTATACTTATACAATGAAAAGTTTCTCCTCGTTTTCTTCCAAAGCTCCATTTCCAAATTACCAGGTTGGGTTTTTTCCTTGAAATAGAGTAACTGAGTGAATAGACTAAATTTTTTAATTTTAAGTTGAAATTGTATGTCTAAATTTTTCTCTACTCCTGTCAGTCTTGCTGGTAGGTTAGATTTCAAAACACTGAGTATTATAATACTTGTCTGATGACAATAGGCATGGATACAGCTCTATGTATACAATACTCCTTAATAACAAAAAAAACACAAACAAACAGACCTGTTACTTTTTGAATTATGAAAGTCCTTTAGTTTTCAATAATGTGCATAATATAAGAGGTTATACTTCTAATAAAATTCTTATGATATTTTGGTGATTAATCATTAGGAATTTTTAAAATTTTTCTGTCTCTTTTTAATTATACCCATGGCTTGGTCTCTTTTAGTCTATGTACATGTGTTTTGCATTATGTTTACTGGAATATGACACGATTGCTAATAATGGCAGGAAGACTTAGGTAAAAAGAAAGGCTGGTGATGGGAAAGGTGGCTCAGACCAGAAATATTCTCGTACCAATAGCTTTCAATTGATACATCTTGGTATCATTTTTGGTAGGATCCTAATAACACAAGTCCTGTCCTTTCAAGCCCCCGAAAACATACAAAATAAATTATAATAAAACATTACTGATGCCTCCAGAAACTAAATCTTCAATATTTATTTTTTAAGAAGACAATTCTTGGAAGGAAAAAGGTGAGCTAGTGTCAAAGTATAGAGATAAAAGGCATAATATGAGAATACGACTATTCAAGTATTTAACTAATCTTTTTTAACTTTCCTATTAATTTTGGTGAGCATTTGTCTTTTGAAATTGTTTGCAGCACCATTGTCTATGTGACTTTTTTTTAGCTGTTTTTTTTAAATTATATATAATTCATACTGAGCCATGACACTGTTTATAAATTTGAAAGTAGAACTATTTTATTTGCGTGATTATTTACTTTTTATTTTCCTTCTGGCTTCTGAATCATTGTTCTTCAAGTTCTTTGTGTCTTCAAGCTCTTTCTGACAATTAGAAATTTAGTTTTTGTGAAAGCTGAGATTCTGATACTGTTGGTTTTCTTTAAGCACTGGACTATGTGACAAATATCCACTATAATTATATTTGTGAAGAATGGCAATAGTCAACAGCACAGAGCAGAATCTTGTGAGTGGATTTTCCGCTATTGTATCAGATAAACAAATGTATTAAAAATAGAGGGAACATAATATCTTAGTTCTGGCTGGCATGCACTTCCTAAAACTTAATCAGATGGATGAAACATTTCAGGAACACGAGCTGAAAATTTCTCTAGACTTGCAAACACTTTTAGGAAGGCCCTGACAAGTGCCAGAGGGCTGCTGAGCAGGTGTAGCTAGCATGGACTCCAAAGCCATTCTAGATGCTGCACTACAGAGTTATGTAGGCTATTTACTTTTTATAGAAGCAAAGTGAAGGAACATGCAGGATGTGGTGCACTGCAGCAGTTAGGCTGCCTGTTATACTAAAATACATTTAAACTACCTCATGATTTGTTACATTAGATTATAACTGGAGGCAAGCTTCCACTATATTTCCTATTCCACACAAGGGAAAAAAATAAAATAGTATAAAGACAATATTTTGGATGTGTTTCAAATATCACTCAGAGGTGCACTAGAGATTCAGAGCATTTAAGTGGGAAACTGTTATGAAACATAGTGAATATAATGGGATACAGGAAAATGAAGTGACAGAATCTGCATCTTAAATAGGGCAGGAAAAAATTTAAAATTTTTCACAACATTAAAATTAAAATAGATTAATTTTTTTCTTTCACATTTTAAAAGAGTACCCAATACCTTTGTCCTTCCTTCAACATCTTACAGATACTATTTTATGCCAATCTAGTGGCCTCTTTCTCAGGACAAGTCACAGTCTGAGTATGTGTGAAGGAGAATGTGAATGCCTGTATACTTGTCTTCACAGTTAGGAAATTATTGCAAGACACGGATTTCCTTGTCTCAGAATCCTTTCTGATGCCTGCAGGTGAATCCGGATTCTTCTGTTTCCTGATATCCTCCCTGAATGTTTTTTGTTTCTGTTCCAAACTATTAAGTGCACATAAAAATTGCAAAATAGTTGGATAGACATTAAAAATTCATGATAAATTCTTCAGAGACCTTGAAAAAAATTGAATAAAATTGCTACACTTTTCATTCTTTTCATTCATGTTTTCATTTTTAAACCTTAAGTTGATACATTCACTAATATATGGGTTATCTCTTGATATTCTGTAACTGTCAAGCATTCAATAGATTTTGTCCAAGGTTTATCTACATAGCTCTACAATACAATATTTACAGCATTCTATACAATATGCAGTTGGTTTGATTAATTGCTTGGTATAATGTGAGTTAAAAATATTTTATATCTGAATGTGTCCCAAGTTATCTGGCAACAAATAAGTCCTTATTGATTAAAATGTGCTAATGGTTCCTATTAATAGTTTGTTTTCTTGGGTCAACATTGCTATTGTCATTTGGACCAACATTTACAATAGGCCTTATATGGCTTGTGCCTTAATAAAATTATTTAATAGGTTTCATTTTACCAGATTGAATTATTATAAACTCACTAGGGTTTTAATAAATTTTTTTAATGGTTCAGGGCAATTACATAAAAAGCAAAAGCCAGTAAATATAACAAAGAAAATCTTCATTTAGAACTGCCCAATTTTATTTTCTATTGCCTGTTATTTCCATAATTTTTATTATTAATTAACCTTTAAACCGCATGAAAATAATGTCACACAATAGGCAACTAATTTCTCTCTCTGTTCATTGCTAAATGATTTGGTATTTTTCTTCAGCTTAAATTTTATAGGTTAACTCAAACTTCCTTTGAATGATCACTGAGAAAGAAACATTGATAATAAAAATATCTCCCACATATTTTTATGTATATGTTTTATACCAGCATAAGTTCAATTATAGGAGTGAATTTTATAGCAAGCAAGAATTTTTGTTTCATTTTGAGTCTGCTTATATAGAGTGAAAAAGAAGTTACAAAGTGAACTTATTAAAATGAATATAGACCTTAAATATTACATTTTAAAAAAGTATATAATGGGTGACATCTTTCAGAGTAGCAAACCTGCAAATCAAGACATTATCTGCAAAATGGCTTCAGTCTCTCAATTTCATTTTAATTTGAACCTTATCTCCCACACAACACTGGATTGTTCCTTCTGGCAATAACCACAGGAAATCAAAAATGCATTTTCAGTGCAGTAACACCAAAAAAGCATCATTGAAAACTTGTTTAAAATACCTGCATTTGTTTTCAAACATAAAATATCGTCCTTACAATCAGGCCTGTAATGTGAACTATTACTTATTCTCCAGAGGAAATTATTCTATATCCTTCAGTTAGTCCAAATCGTGAATTCGTGGTGCAATTGTGTGTACTTGCTTCAAATAGCTTCAAATACGAATGAGAGGAAGAGGAGCATAATTTTAAGTAATTCAGTGGTCCAGACAGATCTGAATGTGAAACATTTAAGAAAGTCTAACAGGAGATGCAATTATCAGTGTTTGAGCATATTGTGTTTCAAAGCAAGATGCAAGTAATTATCCAAAGTCAACAAATTAATTAGGGTTGAGATTAAAAAATTAAATATTGTTACTGAAAAATCACATAACTTGCTCTTTTTCTCCTCACTCATCACCTGTAAATGTTCTGAACTGTAGCTTTTCCAAACCTCACAGTTAAGAGGAAAGATTCTCTGCTCACATGCGCCAGGGCATTACCAAGCGTGACTATCCCTAGTCAGCCCCAGCCATGCCATGGCCTAGAATCCCATTGCATCCCAGCCCAAGTCCATGTGCCCCCACTCCAGCCATGCCATAGGAGTGCCCCACTCCTAAACTGTTATCTTCATTTCCTCAACCTGTTGTCTTGCTTTTACCTGATGAGTACTAGACCCTTAACAGGAGTTGTTTCTCTTCACACTGGCTCTGTGCTGACTGTTTCATGCCCCCCCTCTCTTTCCACATCCCCAGGGAATAGTCCAGCTCACTGTTCCCTGACACTGTGTGTATAAACAGATTTACCTGCAAATCCCAGGTGCATTCCTACTCCTCCCTGCTGCCAGTTCTCCTTTAAATCTGGGTTTGCTTTCTCTCAGTTCAGTTCCCTTAAGTGGTGCACTGGAGGTCAAGCTAATGGCATGCCTAAGAGTGAGCAGGAAGAGCATTCTTTGGAAATCTGAGAAAGAAGAAGAACCAGAACTCCTGGTGGTAGCTAACTCACCCCTAAGCCTGGTTTATGAAATTTTTATTCGTGTTGTTTTCTTACTCAGAAAATTAGAGATAGTGACCTATATAGTGTTTACTATGACTGACAGTTATGAGCGCATCTTAAAAACAAAGAAATGAGAAAAACAAGAGAGTTTACTACCCTTCTGTCCCAAAACTGGAATGATGAACATATAGTTATTAGTTCTTGATAGATGGCTTGATTTTCCTTACATGGATTGATTTTACCAGCCTAGGAAGACAATTTTTAGATCACTTTAAAAGCACTCCACAGAGACCATAGCATACCATAGCTTGCTCCATGAGAAGCAATTCTAACAATATGAGGACACTTAAAATCATACATAATCCTCATGCCTGCCTTAAAAATATAAACAGTCAATCAATACGGCTAAATATATTTTAATCTCTACATTGTCCTTGTTCATAGGTATTTCTAAGTTTTAGGGATTTGGTATCCTTGCTAAAGGCTGTAGAGCACTGCCTTCTATAAAGCCCCAGTCACCACTAGGTAAGTTTATTTAAGAGTGGCTTAAGGCACGAATTTTCCCTGAGGTGGGGGCATAGGAGAAATGCATCTGTTCTTAAGAGATTAAAAAACAAACTAGCAAACTTTAGAAGATCAGTGTACTGGATAGAGTTTTCTCATAGCAGCCCTCACAGTGCTGTGCTGTGCATTAGTAGCTGGAAAGGTGTTGATAACACAGCAGGGTTTTGGGTACTGCTGGGCAGGGCTGGCACAGCATCAGTGATCTCTCAATATCCCATTTCATCAAGGGGCTGGGAGTGGGCAAGATCCCGGGAGGGGACACAGCCAAGCCAGCTGACCCAAACTGACCAAAGTGATATTCCATACCATGTGACATCAGCTCAGATATAAAGCTAAGAGAAGGAAAATGAATGGTGGAGGGACATTCATTATTTACAGTGTTTGCCTTTCAACACAGCTGCTACATGTGCTGAAGGTCTGCTTCCCAATAAGTCACTGAACATCTTGCAACAATGGGAAGTAGAGAAGAAATTTTTTTTCCTCTTTGCTTATACATGCATAAACTTTAATTTCTGCTTTTGCAAAATGCCTTATCGCAACTTATGGGGTTTTTTCCATCCTATTTTCTCTCCCCTGTCCAGCCAGGAAGGGGAGTAGTAGAGAAGCTTGGTGGGCAGGCACCTGGTGTCCAGCAAAGTTCAACCCACCACAGTCAGGGACCTGGCAAAATTTAAAGCAATCATTCAATAAAAATAAAGCATTTTACAAAGAATTAACTTAGCAAACTCTAACCCATCCAACCTTAAATTATCCAGATTTCAAGAGAAAGTTAGGAGTAGAAAAGGAGAGAATAAGAGAGAGAAGAGTAAAATAGAGCTACCACCACTTGGATCCAGCATGGTCTCACCTGCCTTGAAATCCAAGAACAAGAGGGATATAACAAGGTGGGTGTCTGTGCAATGATTTTTATCTGCTCTGGCCATCTGTGGGGCCCCTGCCAGGTGGGGCACCTGGTTTTATCAGCACTCTATGGCTGGTTTGGGGCTCAAAGATCAGGTGTGGGGTATTGCTTCAGATGCCAGTGACTAACAGCCATTCTGTGCTAGACTGGAGGCTGCAGGGGTGCGGGGTGTGAAGCACTGAACGTTTCACTTATCACATGCACATACTTGAATTGTTTTTACCCTGTAATCATTTCCTCTAGTCTCTCTCTCCCTCTCTCTTTCATAGTCCATTCTCTGCTCTGGATCATGAGATGTTTGGTCAGTGTAGTTCCAGATTCACTTCAGTTCTTCTGTGGTGGTCTCATTGACGTTGGATATGGTATAAGTGAATAAACATATTTGAGGCCAGTGGTGCAGAGTTCTGGAGCTTGTATACTTAAAAAACTGAGTAGGGACTGAGCATCATGGCACCTCCTATTTACTTAACATAACTTTCTAATTTTTGCCAGATATCTGGAAAATCACTAAAGACTCTAATTTTGTGAGGGTCTTTTTCTTCCTCTAAACTTGATTTTTACTCTTCTGGTTGATTTGGAAAAAAAGTAAATAATGCAACCAAACCAGGTTATTGTCAAGGGTATTTTTTTCTACTTGTATTCACTTTTCCTCAGATCACTGTGTCTTTGCTGTGAAATGACAAGGTGCATTCTAAAGCTGAAAACCAGGAGAAAGATAAAATAGGACATGCATGGGAGCATGGGAACTAGCTGAGATAATGCCTACTGTTATACTTGAACTCTACATTTGGCTCCTGCTTCTTTTTCTCTAAACTACAATGTTCAGCTGAAATGTTCTTTGGCACGAAGACAGTCTTTTCTATTCATTGTTTGTGATGCCTAGCACAGTGGGGTGTTGGCTTGTGACACTGGCTGTAAAGCTAAATGGTAAAGCTAATTTAGCATTGCTTCTAGCTCAGTATGTAGACAGAAATGTGTTTAATTAATCTTTGGGTTTAATTAAGAATATTAGGAGACAAGAATCTTTGCTTCTTTAAAACAAAATATGTCGCTCTAAACATCTTTAGTATAAAAACCTGAGGAGAAATTCAAATTTTAAGGACAAAAAAGAACTGTCACCTACCCCTCCCCGTCTCTCTATATTTGTTCAAGACTGCCAAAGTAGAAGTATTTTTCATTTCCTTTAAAAATCTGTGGTGTTAACACAAACAGAGGAGAACAGCAGGTAGAATTAGAGCTGCCTCTGCCACTGGTCATGAGTCCAATTACCTAAGCCATCAACAGTGAGAATTTTAGGATGATTCCAATTAGAGAATATGATTGATCATGTCTTCCTACATTTAAGAAAGAGCTAGTAGAATCCTGTCTAGAGACACACAATGGTTTTTATGGAATTTTTCTTACTAGTATGATATTTTTCCAATGCTCTTATAGACAACCATTTTTGCCACAAATATGCAGAATGATATAATACTTCTGTATTATGCTTAATAGTACATACTTGTGTACTGTACAAATACAATGCCAAGGCTGTGGCTTTCAAATAGCTGCAGTAGGGTGGTGGTGCAGCAGAATCACATCAGCTAAGGAGAGCTCCAGCACTCAATTCTAATCATGCCTAATGCCTCTACTCTGCTGTAGGGTTTGCACACTGTAATTAATTGCAGAGCACTTTACTGTAGGGACATAGTATGGGAGCCAAGGACTAATATCACTGCAGAAGCATTTGACTCAATTTTTTTATTGACTGTTTGGAAGCATTGCTTCTAACAACGAGTTCATCAGAGGAAAAAGCTTTTCTGATTAAGCAATTGCAACACCAGATTTAAACAGTTTTCAAAGCTAATGTATTTCCATTTCACAGAAATGAAAATAAAAAGGGTCAAATTGATCTGTGCTTCTTCACCTCTTAAATGTGCAATGGCAGAGGCTGTAGATCAGAACTTGCCCCTAACAAAGCACAAAGTTTGCCATAAGGATGAAGGTGTCTCCAAAAAATCATTCTTTGACCTCACTGTTGCAGGTAGTATTTATTTATCTTTTCTGCTCTGTCTGTAATTTCAGTATCACAGTCCAATAGTGTCTAATAGTGTTTTACAAATACTTCCTAATCTGATGAATTGCCTTCAGCTTCACGTTGATATTGCCTTGTCCAGTCCATTTTTTTTTTCTATCACACAGTCCTCTGACCTAGCATAAGCTACTTCATGACCTTGGCTAATTTATCTTTTCTACTATCTTTCTCAGTTCACTTTTTCCCTTTTTGCTAGAATGGCACACAATCTAAAGTTCTGCAAATTATATATTAATATCATCAAAACTCTACAGTGTCTGGACTCAGTAATATCTGGAAGACTAGATACTAAGGATTCATCCTCCTTTATTTAGAAGAGAATTTTGTGATTTGTATCCCTGCATATAATCTTAGAGTCCTTGGGTAAAGAAGAGTAAAAAGTCCCCCTACTCACTGTCCTACAGCAATAGGCTTTTAACACTTTGTAAAGGCATAAATTCAGAACAAAATGGTGTGGAATGATTCTTAAATGCTCCTTTCAAATCTTCGGTATCTTTCAGAAGTATCTTTCAAGTTTTCAACACGGCACTTGTTTTAAACTGAAATAGTCTATCCTCAAATTTTAGCTCTTTGCACTTGTTGTTCATGGTTCAATACAGCTCATCTTTACTTTTGTGTCTTACACAATTCCAACATACTGATTCAGTATGACTACATCATACTGATGAGAAAGTGACTCCCATACATTTTAAGGTACAATAAAGCAACACCAACTAAGCAGCAACCAATAGAATGACCTGTCCTACTCCTTCCCTGCTCTTGTGTCTTTGCAAATTTTCACTAAGAAAACCTGAGGAAAAGCTGCAAATGAAACTACCACAGATAGAAAAATTATTTCTGATCAGTTTCATACTCTGAGGAAAAAACAATGGATAGGGTATGATGGAGCACAGGGAGTACAGATCTGCATCTCTCAGAGGAAGGGCTTTCTTTAAATGTGTACGGAATTATTAATTCCTTTTGAAAGATCAGGTTTGTAAAGCGAGCTAAAAAAGTAAGAAAAAAACAGTTTTGCACTACCATGAATTTATGATATTCAACAGAACTGTTTTTCTCCTATGTTTATCTCTAATATATAAGATTTTATTTTTATTTTATAGTATATTAAACACCAGCAATATGTAAAGTAAAACAGTGTGAACATTGTTTACGCCTCAATAAGTAAATTACATTGGTTTTATATCTGTTTGAGTAAAACTAGGAAAGTATCTGCAATTATGTATTTCATCTGCTAAAACATTGCTGCAATTTGAAGGTGGAAAAGGACCTTTATAAAAGTAAGAAATCTTTCCCATGTGATCATATTAACACACAGGAACATCTTTTAAAAAATATTTTACAGAAGCAAACTTTTAGACATAGGCCATTTTTGTTTTCTCAAGGCATTTAAAAATCAAGAAACATTCTTATATCAGTCCACAGTGTTAAAAATTACTTAGGGTGCAGACTTCATGGGAAAACTGGGTGAAGGAAAGATTTTGATGAAGTATTATATCATGTTCTACTGAGAAACAGAATTCATGTTGTGGTGAAAGCAGACTCTTTTTCTACCCTGCAGCCAGTAAAGGAAGACTGTCACTATTTTCTACTCATGTGATCTCTCCTCTTAATCATCTTCTTAAGTAGACAATACTGGGATAACACTGTGATGACTGATCTTTTGCTATCTTCAATTAACTGATGTCATTGCATTAATTTATTTCAGAATCCTGTCCCACTCTGCTCAAAATGTTATTTCTGAAATTTTACTAAAATCTATAGCTTCTTGGGTTTCAAAAAACTACATTTCTTGGACAAAGGCAGCATTGGTTTTGGTTTGTAAAATATGACTGAAACTGTACTGTGAATGAAGCCATTTACTTTGAGTACACGTGCTATATTTCTTGTATTGAAATATATACTTTCTGGTGTGATACAATTTAGAAAAAAATATCATATCTCATCACAAGATTCTGCAGCATTTGGTCTGTTCTGCTGTAACTTTGATGTATATGGAGTTAGCTATTTTTCTTTGGGGGTAGAGGTTGCTTTTCCGTGTAATGAACGATTGCCTTTTGTTTCTTTGCTTCTACTCTTCACACAAAAGCCATGGAGATTTATACTGAGGAACTTTTAGATTGCATGAGATGTGACTTCAGGTCAAATCCAGGGATTATTTGCACCAAAACAGTAAAACACATTGCTTTTTATGGTGGTTTAAGATTGGATCACAATATTGAAGCTATTATGAAAGGAAACCACCTCTCATCCTTGCACTACTAGAGATCCAGCCTTCCATTGTATTGCTTGTACAGACAAATCCTCCTGCAATGGCCTGAATATTTCCTTTTAACATTTGTGTGATGTTCAGTAGACCATTTACAAGTTCATTTTCTTTGAGCAAATGTACCATCATTTATCTTATCCTGTGCAAGTCTTGCATGTCCTATGACAGTTTTCATTTAAATGCTTATTATTCACTTCTTTTTTGATTTCCCATTCTTTGCAGTCCTGTCTGGTGATGGAATTTCTCCCTTTAGTCATTCTTTTCCTTTTTTTAGGGATTCCATTCTTCTGAATGATTGAATTTATCCTATTTATATACAAAGTAATCTTGGCAAGTTAACTCTTTCATAACTTACATCTGCAGACACCCAAAGTCTGCACACTTTTGCTTCTTAACAGTTTCCAAAACTTTTATTGGGTATGTGCAAAGGGCAATACTGTCATTTTTATTCTGGAGAAATACAGCTCACAGTCACAGAACATTAAAACAGATGAGCCTCTTTGTCAGTTTTGGAAATGAAATGACTATTTGTTTGACAGTAGCTTTTCTCTTGAGATGCAGCACTCGCTCCTTTATAGGTGTGTGGTGCATGAAAATTATTGAGCTTCACATAAATTTTACAGTTCTTGCTTTTACATGTAGCTGGGCAGTAATGTAATTAAAACACGCCCCTCTGAAATAAGAGACATTTTAGTCTTTTACATTCGATTCAAACTTTAAGCCTTATTTTGTGATTTTGTTTTGTTTGTTTGCTTAAAGTTCCTGGCTAAAGTTTTTTTTAATGTAGCCTAAGATAAACTTACTCTTTTACATAGACTCTGTTAAAAGCACAGTAAGCCCTTATTTTCTCTGTGAATTTACTTGATGTTATACCAGTACCACTTTTTAAAAAGGTGCTGGTATTATTTTTCTTGTGTGAATCCATCCATGTGATAAGTAGTCAGAACAGGATCTCCATAAGGTTTGGATCACTCATTTGACCTGCAAGGTAAACTGAGCAGGCTGGTAAACAGAGGAAAGTGAGTCAGCTTTGGCTCTGTAAAGACACTGGATAAATCAATAAAGGGGTGCCATGGATGTACGAAAGCAGGGCATGGGATTAACTCCATGCTTTCCTCATTTTCTATTTCACAATTTGATTTTTCCTCACTCCACTCCCATTTATACTCACAATATAAATTCACATAACCCATTAGTTGAATTCTGTTATGAATAGCTCTAACTTTTATTATTGACCAAAACTTTTGGTCTTACCTAATCTCTTTGTGCTCCTACTTAGCAGTTATGCAGTTTGTTACTTCTCCCTTTGCTGAGGATACTTGACCTGGTTTCAGCGTGTAAGAGAAGGATTGGGACTTAAATCTTCCCTTTGCTTTACTATTTCCCTTTTCTGCTTCCTCATATTTTTGGGATGGAACACAGCATGAAGTTCTTTACTGAAAAATCTCTTCTATTCTTCTGAGTAGTTGTATTTCATTCCTTACTTCTTTCATCTGACATATGAATTTCTTTGCTGTTGCTCATTTAGCAGTTCTCAATCTGTTCCCAACTGTCCAGATGTTATTAATTAGATCTGGAAAATATGGTGCAAAACCCTCTCTCTGAGTATTAGCTGGAATTTAAATATGAATGAGGATCCCTACTTGACCTTGCTGAGGCTAAGAGTGTTAGTAATTCTGCTGGGGCATCTTACAGCTGTATTTAAGAGCTCTTCTGCTAACTAAATATGTGCTAATATTTTGAAGGAAAAAATTCTAATTGTATACAATTTTTAAATGCAAAAAATAATATTATTTCAGTGAAGAGTTAAAATATAATTTTTTTGAAACAGGTAAAAATTAATTTGAGAAAACTAACACAAAGCTTTATGGAAGGTATAACTTCTTCAGCTTTGCCCTAATTATTGCAAGCATATTTTTAAAGGGAAAGCCTGTGAACAAGGACATAACTTTCAGGTGTGGGGGGTTTTTTGTTTTGGTTTTTTGTTTTGGTTTGGGGGTTTTTAGACAATAACTATTTTCTATTAGATTGAATGTAAATTTTCAATCCACACTACTTTTGAGAAATATTGTTTTTCTGGTCCAAGATGGGGAATTAATTTGCAGAGAGTAGAGCTACCATGTACAAGAACATTTGGAATGAGAAAAGAAGATATCATGAATGTCTGATCTTCATGGCTGACTGTTTCTAATCTGTCCTCTCTTTTTCACTATCTGTTTTTACTCCACCCAAATCACCTTTGATGGGTTTGTTCCCACTTCAGCTAGGCAGCTAACAAACAGTAAAACTTGTAAAAGAACTCTGTATTGAGAGAAGCTTTGAAAGATCTGCAGATTGAAGAAGTACAAATGTTTAATTCCTTGTTTATTCTGAAGTGCTGTTACCTGTCATATATCTTACATGGGAGGGAGCAGTTTTTACCTGTTGTTTATAGACACAAACTGAGGTTTGTGAAATAATTACTTTCAAGGCTTTGGGGTCACTCAACATATCATCAAGACACAGATCATCTTATTTATGATAAGGAACATTCTCTTTTTCAGTATTACTGTCAAGGCTGTTGGTCTTGTTTTCTCTTCTTCCAAGGACAATATTTTGTGAATAATCTATTACAGACTGAAGTGGGCAAAGGTATAAACTGCAAGGCCTGCAAATGGACCTAAGAAATTTAATTGTGGGGAGTGTTGAAAACTATGGAATCATTCAGATTAGGCTTCTTTTCATGACATTTAACATTTTGTTAAAAACATATCAGCATAATATACAGAGTATTTTTTGATAAAAAATCGAATCTATTTATATTAAATAGAAAATATAATATGTACATTAATGTACATATCTACTGAGTTATTGAGAGAAATCTTGTTTCCTAATGCAGACTAGATGTGGAAGCTGATTTGGTGATCTCACTGGTGCCAAAAGGATGAAGGGGGTTTTCTTGGAGCTTTTTTAAAAATTCAAAAGCCGCTAGCACCCAAAAATTTCTTCAGTTCAGTTTGCAGCTATCAGTTTGGGTATGATTTTGCAAACCAGATATACGTGCATTTGAGATTTTTTTTCCCTGGCTTAGAATAATTAAACTGTAGACTCATCCTGCTACTTTTTATTGTCTTCATTTTATGTGAGATCTGGGAGTACTCAAATGCTCATGATTAACAAAAATTTTAGACTGTCATTAATAGTTCTGTTACTTATTTTGTACTGGAACAGTTTTCAGGGGGTAATGATAGAGTAAGCAACTTTGTTAGCACAAAATTGTTTTCAGAGTTTTCAAGTTCTACACTAATATATTAGCTAAGCAACAGAAACACTATTATTTGAAAAATTTGATTACTTTTGATTAATGTGAAAATATATTATTTTTACGCTTGGAAATATGTAAATCTAGAAATCATAAACAGAAAATGCCTTAAATGCAGAGAAGACATTAAATTGGTATTTTTGTCATTCCATTCCACGATACATTATAATTTTAAACTCATTACAAGTCAGTTCAATGCTTCAGCATAATGTTAATGTCCTGTTTAAAAGCTACTGTTATCTGTCTTTCAAGACGGCATATTTTTAATATCCTTCTTACTCAATCAGTGTTAGAATCTTGCCCTGCTCTTTTCTTAATATTCTCCAATTGTCCTTTTTGCCTTTATGTGCATTGTCTTAATCACATAGTACTGAAGATTGCTGTGGCTATGTATAGATTTTCATACTTACAATATCAACAGTTGCTATCTGCATACAAAAGGATTGAGATTTCTATCTTTTGTCTATGTATTTATTTCTGTAAAATAATTAGTGTATATATTCATATATCTATGTAACTGTACTCATGCTTCATGATGATTCCTCTTTTGTCAGGTTTGCAAGTCATAACTCAGAATTTCAAATACATTATGAATATCACTTCAGATATGACATTGACTAAGATTTCTTAAGCGTAAATAGTTCTATATTAGCTATAGCATGTTATACATTATAATTTTTCTTCTTATGGCCCCAGATCTTTACTTTTTATGTCTTCAGATATCAGTTTTTCAACATAGTCAAATTAAAAATAATTTGTATAGATTCATACGACTTATTTATGTTTTATCAGACCTGTGGGGGCTTTCTAATCTACACTCCTGGACAAGTAAGTTTTTATTAGGTTGCTTGATCAGTGCTTTGTCCAACGACAGAGGTTTCAGAACTTCTTGAGAGTTAAATCACCCTTCTAAATAAAAAAAAAAACCAAAACCCAAACAACAAAAATCCAAAAACCAAACAACCAAACCCCAAACCAACAAACAAAAAAAACCCCAAACCAAACCAAACAAACAAAACCCAAAGCATAAAACAACCAAAAAAACCCCACCAAAACACCTTTCTATCTATCAGTATTTTCCAGAAATTAATTGTCCCAGGAAAAGGGAACTGTGCACCTTTGAGGGGAGTATAGCTGTGGAAATGCATACCTGGTGTCCTGAGCTTTTTCTTCTTGAAGCTGAACAGACCCAGTTCTCTCACCCTGTCTCCTATATTCCCTGTGCTCTTTGTGATCTGTGATGGACTTGTTCTAGTATGCCAGTATCCTTCTCACACTGGGGAGCCCAAAGCAGGATACAGGATTCCAGATGGAGTCTTAGAAATGCTGAATAGAGGGGGGAAATCACTTTTCTTATTCTATTGACTACACTCTTAATAATGCAACCTGGGATATATTTGACCTCCCTCACAGCAAGAGCACATTTCTGGGACATTTTCCACTTATTTTCACCTGGATTTCAGATTTCTTTCTAAGGAACTGCCTTCTAGGCAACTCACACCCAGCCTCTACTGCTTGCCTGGGGTTATTCCAGCATGGATGAAGAATGTGACATGTGTTTTTGTTTACCTTCAGGAGGTTCCTGTCAGATCATGGCTCCAGTGTGAACAGGTCTCTATGAAGAACACCCCTGCCCTCCAGCAAATTGCTTGCTCTTCTCAAACTGGCATTGTACAAAAACTTGCTGAGGATCCATTTAATTCCACACACCAATCACTGAATCCCAGAGCAGCTGACTGTGGGGTATGAAACAAACATGATTCCCAGTATGGGTTTTCTATGTTCAAAATGTAGTACTGGTAGTTCCCCAGCCTTTTAGGAATAATACAAATTCAGCAAAGAAATGTCTCTGATTAAAAATACCAAGATGTTATTAGATATAAATTGATGTAAATTTGACATTTGTCTTTATCAAACAAAAATATTGAAAAATGTTCAAATTATGTTGCAATTTGAAAATATTTTTACATTGTTCCTCTTCAGCATGAAAATCCCTCAAGAATTTGAACTCACTGAGACAGTCTCACTGATACAGAGTTTATTACTTGAATTCATTAGGTGATCAAGTATCAAGTTGATTTAGTGTATCAAGTAGGATTAAATGAAAATATTGTAGGGTTTGGATTATTCTTGTGTGAGTTCCTTGTTCTGTTGTAGTTGGTTGATTTTTTTTGGTTTTTGTTTTATTCTATTCTTTTTGCCCCCTTTTGCTCTCAGAGTCGCAAGGGCCTTAATGATTTCAACAAGGAACCCTCACGGGTATCCAGTTTCACCCTGGTCTGTGCACCCAGGATGCCCAGATGAGTTCAGTCCTGGGCAGCCAGTCCTTGGTGAGCTGTGCCCAAGGAGTCCTTGTTCCCAGCCTTGTCTCTCCTTGCTGTGTGACTTCATGCCCAATGTGCAGGCACCTTCTCTCCTGAGGTACGCTGGGATTTGGTTCCAAGCTTGTCTTTGGGCTGGTCTCTTGCTGCTCCTGACTGGACCCTGTGAATTGGATCCTGTGAATTTGGCTTCAGATCTGGTGGGGTTTTTTTTCATTTTTCCCAGTCTGAGGTGCTGCTGGACCCAGTTTTCAGCAGCTGGTTTTGGTCAGAGCCTGTGGGACACAGCCTGTGCTGGGGTCACCAGCTCACAGCTAACCTTCCCTTAGAGAACAGCTTCACTTCTCTGGTCTATGCCAGCAGGCTAAAAGTCTAAACCAAATTAATCCTGAAGAGATGTTTTCTTGTCATCTTTTTTGCCAATATTTAATTTTATCTGGTCTTTTTCACTTTTATTATCTGAATAATTTTCCATTTAGCATAATTGTTATTTCTCCTTTAACTGTAGGGGCTTACTGAAGATTACGAGCAGAACACAACTAACACAGTGCAATATAAAATAATGGGGCTGATTTCTCTGAGAAAACTGTCTTTCTATTTAAAGCCTATTTTTTCCATAAGTCCTCATGACCAGTGCTTTAAAGACAGCAAAAATGAAAACAAATTATCACTACAACTGAAAAAAAAATCTTCTTTCAATAACTCCACGTAGAAGACAGGAAGGTGCCTTGTTGTCAGCTAAGCTAAAACAGAATGAGTGTACAGTAAGTATACAGAGCCATGTCTGGCTTTATTGCATTTTATATCCACTTAACTTACATTTTGCGGAGAAAGACATAAACAAAAAGCCAAGACTGAACTGAGACTCATATATTAAAACAAATTTAGTTGAAGCTTAGAGAAACTTCATCTGTAGTTCTTGAAGTATTTTAAAAATCTTCAAAACCCTATTCCTCAATCTTTTATGCACTTCACTTGAAAAAAATATTGGTTTGTATTCTGAAGACTGTATTAAAGTAATATTGAAATTTCTCCTCTTTCTTATCTGAAATAACGGAATTCTAAGTTTCTTTTTCCATGTGCATTTAAAGAACACAGCATAACAAGAAGTGAATCTCTTTCCCCATCTTATTGAATCTGTTCCTATTTTACTTTGCGCTGAGGGTTATGTGACAGGGTTAGAGAACAGACCTATTTTTGAGAAATAAACTCTAACTGTTAGCGTAGAAACACATAATCACAGAATGATTATATGCAGGTGCTTTTATTTGAAGAGCTCTGGGAATCGGGGTACCATACCCAAATCGATTCTGACATGGATCTGCAAAGGATACATTTTTATACTGTTCCTTACTTATGTAAACTGTCACCAGTTAATTGTTAATTCAATATTGTTCTATTTGAACTTGAACATAACTTTCTGTTATGATGCCGTTTCTATTACATCTATTGTTTCCACCCAGGCATAAGCTGTAGCCCCCTTTATCCAATTACCCCCTTATCATTTCTCATGATTGTTATAATTGAATTATCGTTCTTGTCTTTATTAAACAATCATCTTGTTATGGGCAATTATTGCAAAGCCCACACAGGTGCAGTTCTCATGACTACACTTCTACCTAACAAAGGCAACACCTCAGGTTTACCTACTGTTCCCACAACCTATTACAACCTGAAATCATTTTTAACCCTTATACTATCATAACTAGGTCAACAGGAAAGAGTGATCTGTTCTCTGAAGCAGCCCCTTCTCTCTGGTTTACCTTGAATTAATCTCAAAGGACTCGTTATCTTCTCTCAAACGGACGGCAACAATGGAATTTGTAAAGAGTATTTCAAGTCCTTTCCATTATAAATATTTACTGATGTTTCTAGATATTACTTTATGAAATGCTGTAGTAGTATTTATGGTAACTTTCTTCTTTATAAGTATTTTTAATAACAGTGTTAATTTGACTTACTTTTTTATTTGTCCTTTTAAATGTGTTTAACAACTGAATCCAAGGATTAGGAATTAGTTTTCTCAACTTTCTATTAGACTTCATGGCAGTCTTTGTTATCTCTAACACCTTATTACCTGACAGCTATTTTAGTGGTTATTCTCTTGTTATCTAGTACAGCTGTTTATTTGGGAGGCGTCTGAGCTTTGTGTAAGGTTGATTAATGTAAAGCATTAATTTATTAATCCTGACGGTCACAAGGAATACTTGAAGATAATAGATAAACAGAAATGCAGGTATTTTGGAGGGAGGGTTTTGGTTGTTGTTTCTGGCGGTTGTGTCTTGGTTTGTTTGGTTGGGTTTGTTTGTTTGTTTGTTTGGGGTTTTTTGGGGGGTGGGATTTTTGCTTTGTTTTTTGCTTGTTTTTGATGGGGTTTTTTTTTGTTGTGTTTTTTTTGGGGGGTCAGAGGAGGAAGCAAGGGAGGGTTGACTTTTTCTCCTTTTTAAAATTAAAAAGCTGTCCAGAAGAAATGATCTATTTTTAGGGCATTTTCTTTCCAAATTTTTCTCATTGTGTTTGCAACATTAATTTTAAAACATGGCTTTTCTATTCAGCCACTAGGCTAACAAAGTAGCTGTTATATCTCTCAGCTGATCAAAGTCACTTAGAACCCTTGTTTTTCTAAATACACTTATTTCAGAATGAAGGACATAGAAGGATACTGCCATATTCCTGATTATCTGTAGCTGATGACCAAAATGTTTGGGATGATGAATACTTATTTTCTACAGCAATACCTACCTTGCTGAAACTGAGTGTAAAGTAAGGTATGTTTCTTGAGCTTCACCAGTTAGAGGATCTGAAGTGTTATTTCAAGGCAGGAAAAATGCCATGGCTTATAATAAAGCATAAGCAGAAGCAGAAACAAATTATGTGCTCTCTGTTACTTAGTTTTTCCTGTACTTGGCACGCCAGACAAACCATGCAAGTTTCCTGGCAACTCAATTGTATTTTCAGTTATGAAAGATCATTCAAAAAAATACCTCATCAGATTGTTGTTAAATATTTGCTTTTAAAAACAAAGTATTTTCACCCTCTGTGTGAATACTTGCTTCTCATTCCAGATTGCATTTACTTTGTGTGAATACTGGTCAGGGTATTATTGCAGATGGTAACTGATGTCAGGTCAGAGAGAAATTCTGGAGAGGAATTGATATTCATAAAAAAATAGCCAGCCAAACCAAATGGTGCTTATGTGAAAAATGTGTGTCATGGATTACTGAAAAGCAGGCTGTTTTTGTTCTTTAAAAATTTGTGAGGCTTGTTTCTTGCCATGTCATTATCAGTCCTTTCTCATTGCGTTTGCTTGTTGTGCTCCTGTGCAATGTTCAGAAGAACTGAGGTTGTCTGGAGTATAGCACCCTGAATGCTGGCACTGGCACTAACACAGGGGTGCTGTTTAGTCATTTTTCTGCAAGCAGGCTGAGCTCTAATGAGTATACCTGTTGTAAATATCTGATAATCAAAAGAGAAAAGAAACAATGCAACTTTGTCTTGGTTCCTGACTTCTGCCTTCACCCTGTTTTATCTCTCCCAGCTCCGTGTGCCTTGCCATCTCATGTTTTCAGACTCTGCAACCATTACAAGCCCAGTACAGAAGTCCTTTCTACTCTGCTTTGCAACCCTGTCAGCCCAGGCCTTGCAGGCTTTTTATATCCCTGCTTTTCAAGCTGTGACAGTCTGAGTTCTTTAGCCTTTTTTTATTGTAGGCATTCAGGTCTTGGCAGCTAAATTTCCTGCACATTTAGAGATCACAGCCACAGAAATAAGTTTCAGCTTGCAAAGTATGCAAACAGAAAAGTGAAAAAAGTTATTGAAAGTAGAGTACAGAAGGACATAAAAAGAAACCAATCCACAAGTAGAGGAAGGGGACCAGGGTAGCTGGCAGAGTTGCTATGCTGGATTGGGTCCCAACTGAGGTTGATAAACTGTTCCTACATCTTCCTGCAAGTTGCCCCCCCCATCTAGCCAGGAGAGCAGGAAGGCTGCACACCCTGTTTCCATACCTCACACAGAAATATCAAATAGGCAGCTGCTAGTGTGAAACAGTCAAAGAAATAATTGAAGGGTGCCTCTCCTGGGTCCTGCATCTCATCTCAGGAAATGCTAATTGGACAGCAACTACCCTGAACTTTCTGGGAGGCAAAGACTGGAGCAGCTGCAGCAGGACTGAGGGAAATACTGGGAGTTGTAGAAGTCAGTGAAAGAACAGAGCTCTGCTGGTGATGCATTTGATTCCTCCCAAGCATCTGCACCCAAATTGAGACAGACTAAATCAGGAATATACAGTTTTAGTCCCTAAATGAGTCCTAACAATTTTAAGTGTGCACCAAGAGAGAAAGAAGTAAGGACTCTTTAGTGTACCTCTAATGCATATGTATACATATAGTTCTCTATTAAGAAATAGTTTTTTATTTTGTATCTCTACAGCTTTCTAAGTTAATCAAAATTCTATGCAGACCAGAAAGCATAGACGTATTCAAAAAATATTTTGTTACCAACAAAATGAGGTGGCTTAGAACATTACTAGACTGGTAATGTTTTTTATCTGAATGAGCTTGAATATTTTTAATATTTTATATATTTTTTAGGAATACTGCATGAAATTGCAGAAAGTCATTCAACAACATGAAAAGAAAAAACTATGTTATTTTTCCTGTGTGGGAAGTGGCTGGTAAGCCCTCTAAGTCCCTAGTTAATCAATATTATACTTCAGATTTCATTTTTCTTTGTTTAGGACTGACTTTGATGGATACCACATATTTTCACAATCCTTTCCACAGACCAAGTGGTTGCTCATCAGGACACCTTTTAGAAAACTCTAAAGCAGTTCTCCAATCATCTCAAGTAACACATATGATCTGGTAATCAATTTGATTGAAGAAAAAGGTACATCTTACATATTTGTGAGGTACATCTGGAATATAAAATCTCTTTTAATTACTTTAATTTTTATGACTTTTAGATGTTAATTACTTTGTTTTGAGAGGTTTTGTTTGTACTTGGGGTGAAGTTTTTTGTTGTTTTTATGTGTATATAGTTTGGCAGGGTATTCTGTTGGTTTGGGGCTTTTTGTTGTAAATTATAGGTGTCTGGAATTGAGCAAGTCAAAAATATTGCATTTAATTTAAAAATGTAGATTCATTTTCATCCAGGTACGTGGCATTTTTCCTTAAAAGGAAAAGGTCTTTTTTTAGTCAGTAACTACATATTATATTTTCGGCACTTTTGTTTGTTTGTTTGTTTGTTCTTTTTATGGAAGGCATTTACACAACTTGAAACAAGTTTCCTTACTTCAGAACTAGATTCTTAAATTTAGTACATAGCTATCTTAAACAGGTTTATTTTGGATATGAACTGTCAAAGATCTTAAAAATAAAAACCCCAAAACACTACCCTTCCAGCTATCATTGAGTCTTGGAACTTGCAGGCTACCTAGATAACGTCCAGCTTCAGTTTGAGGTTCTCTAGTAAGCTTCTCCTCTGCCTGTGCACATCTCCAGACTTTCAGGGTCTAATTAGTTCAAAATCAATCTAGATATAAACTTCCTCTGGACACAGAAATTACACATTCCTTCACCAAAATCTCTTGAACGAGCAGAGCTCAGACACAGACTAATTCTGAGCACACAGCTGATGGTTTTTATTTATGGTGTAAATTCTCTGCGACTGGAAAAGCCCATAACTGAAGATCTAGTTGTTAGAATTTTGTATTAATATTTTGACAATGTTTTCTTTTCACTAAATTTAAACATGTGCACTCAGAAGAACATTGCACATAATGAGAGTATGACAATTACATGCTCAAAATTTCAGTGAAATATTCTAAATTTACAAAGGGAAGAGATTTGAATCCTGTGCTGTCCTCAAGGCTTTTTTACAAGCTAGTTCTGCTTAACAGCCAACTTTCCTTGGTCTCGTCCTGATATAACACGCTGATTATGTTCATAAAGTGGGAGCTGGTCCAGATTCTTGATGCCTTTCTGAGAACAGAATTATATACCATTTTCTGATCTTAGCTTCCCATTTACTCTGGTTTTCACACCTTGGACATTTAAATATGTGGAACATTAGGTATGATATAGTTAAAGACTAATAATGAAGCAAATATATTAATATATTATTTCATAACAAAATAGTGAACTACTAGGACTCCTTACAGCTATAATTTCTGTCTATCTAGAGAAATACTTTTTCTTTTTCTAAGCAGTTCCTCATAAGATCTTAAAGGCATATCTTTTAAAAACTGAACTCATTTCAGAAATCATCTCAAACTCTCCTAACACTTTAAATTAAAAACAAACTCACTGGGTTTTATTTCCATCACAGGGAGATAAAGAATAACACTCCTACTGCTGATAAAAGCAATGAAATTGCAAATAATTTTTTCTTGTTTATTTCTGTTGTAAGTCCTTAATAGATGCAACATAATCATTTGCATATGAAAATAGACAGAAATGAGTGGTCTAGCATTTGGTTTTGGAAAAGAAATTTCATATGGCCTAAATTTAATCTGAATCTCATTGAAGAAAATTTTGTAGTTCATAACTAAAAAAATGTTCTAGAGACAGTTCTTAAGAAATATTAGGAGTAAATGCTTAAGTAGTATATAATATCTTTGGCTATAGTGCTCTGTGTACATTTGTCTCTTTAGGATTTTGTCCTTTGTTTAAATATGATTGTTTGCCTTAAAAAATGTGTTGACAGATGAAAGGTTTTATTCCCAACACAAATGTAATTTCCTTGTCTGAAGGATCATGTTGAAAGCTAAAACTATAAGTTCCTTAACTCTATATCTCACCTATAACGACAATGAATAGGCTACCTGAAACCAATAGAAAGTGAACAGATCTATAACAACAGGGACTTCATAACATCATAAGAGATCAAAATTTATGTTAAAACGAAAAGGGAAAAACTGAACAATTTTGTCACGCTATAATAAATGTAATTCAAGTATGCCCTTATAGCACCATTTTGTTTTTCACCAGAAAACCATGTTACAGTCATGTTAGTTTTTATTCACATGTTCAACAAAAGCCAAGTTTTGAGCTGACACAGCTCTTCTAAAAGACTCACTCCAAATTCTAGTACAAGATTTTAGAGCTTACAAAGCTCTGATCAATATCTTGTTCTAATCTCTCAAGGGTCCTTATTTTTTCTTGCCTTACCACAACAAGAATGATAAATGTCAGTTGTAGATGGTACTGAAGTGGCAAGACTCTATTTGTTTCACCTTCCTACTCACAGATATTCTTAGTTATCTAAGATTCAGAAGTTTCAAACCCGTGTTCTTTTTCACCACTCCTTCCCCTTTATTATTCCAACTTATTCAAAGAAAGATTGAATAATAACTCATAGAATGGTGTTTATTCTAGACAGAAGAAATAGTGTAGAATATAGAAGAATATGCAAAATTCTTTTTAATTTAGACTGAAAACATTGAATCGTGTTGGAATAAAAGGTGAATTATCTTGAGTTGTTTTAAATAATGAGGAAGTAGATATAGTAATCATTAATTTTTTCACAAACTAGTATATATCCCCCAAAAATCTAAATATTTTGCTAGAAGATGTGTAGCAAAATCTGTAAATGTTCTAACTCTAACATCACTAATCAGGTTTATGTAAAACTACATTTAAATTAAGTTTCTTTTCATTACTGAGTATCTTTGTATTTCTTTATTGTTCTTTATTTATTTCTCTTTTCCAGACAAAAGTGAAATAAAATAAATTGTTATTTTGTATTTTATGAGAAAAAAATTAAAAGTTGTAAAATTTTGTTTTGATGAAGTTTGAATACATGGTTACACTTTCTACTCCTACACTGAATATAGTTATTGAAGAATATTGTAAAGTGCCGTCATGGCCTTTATCATATAGATAAAATTTTCATTTCCTAATGAAAAATGTAGTAAAGACACACAGTGTAACCTGTACCATGTGAGAAGACAGCAAAGAATAAAAGCTGGTCAAGGTCAACAAGTTGTGACAAGTAGCAAATAAGGTAATATTAACATTGAATATTATTTGGAATGTGGACAGAATTTTCAAAGGCCAAGATGAAAAAGACCAGTTTTGAAACAAGTTGTCAAAAGAATAGTGAGTGTCATTCTGTACAAAGGGATGAGAATAATATTTAAACAAGTGGAAGAATCATGAAAAAAATAAGACATGGAGGTGAGATTCTTCCATTTGGCTGTATTTTACTAGAAGTGTCCCTGACTGGTGTAATAGATCTTTACAAAGATGTGCATGACTATTGTGTGTTTGAATAGTGGTAAAATACCTAATCCTTCCAACTGCAGAGCAGATTAAAAATCTGTCTAGATTATTTCAATGCCTCAAGAGAGTTTCAATTATGCATCTTACTACAGTACCTACTGTTCCTTGTAATGTGGTAGCTCAGGTTAAGTACCTAAAGAACATTGGTAATGTGAGAATTTATTAACCAAATAAGGGTTAAGCACCTTCAAGAATGAGCTTTTCCAGATAATTCTTTTTTACCTAGGCAGCTGACCTTCAAGCTACTGATCCCATAACAAAGGTGTATAACATATATGCTGACACATCCTTAAAAGTGTGACAGGAAAACTTAAATCAAGTGGTATTGGTGTACAGTGGGAGATCTGCATGCAGTAGAAAATTCTGGAGGTTTCAACTGAGATATGCGTTTGTTTTAGGAATGGTCCCCTTTATGAAATAACATTCCCTTTAATTGTGAATGCAATATAATGGAGGTATAACACCATAGTAAAAATTTGGTCTGTAAAACATTGATATTAACATTTTCATCCTTTGTAGTATTCTTGTATTTTCTAATGTGACTAATAAGGACCTCAGAAACTTAACATGCATTGTCGCTTTTTGTGACTTTTTTTTTGTTTTCTTTCTTTTCTCTTCCTTCCCACTCGAGAAATATTTAGTTTTGCTGAGCAGAACCTTATATCATTTCAGTGGGCTCATTGTTAAATTTCCTAGAAGGTGAATACTGTAGAGCTTCAGGAAAGAACTCCTAGAACTGTTTAGTGAATGGAGAGAAAGATAAAAGAGTGAAAGGAAGGGAGAGAAAGATAGATACTGAAACAGAATGATTCTGAAAGTCTTAATAGAAATTACTGAGACTGAGAGAACTTGTTTCTCATCAGGAGAATGTAATCACACAACCTTGACAAAAATCAATGAACAAAATGATAAAAGAAATTGGCAGGAGAGGATACTCATATGTGTGTGCAACAAACCAGAAAATGTGTGTACGCAGTAAAACAGAAAATGCTGCCTTTCCTGGGCAAGTAGGAAAATTATCATTACTCCCTTTTTCTCCCCAGAAGAGAGAAAGGTGCTGGATACCAGCAAGCTGGACTGAGTTCTGAACGAGCAAGTTTCGAGCAAGGTTTTAAACATCTTTCTTTCCTTGCTTGTCTGGTTCCACTCCTAGTTTAAACAATTCAGTTCCTCCCTCTTTCCACTTCAAAAAATAATTTTCAAATTGTCTTTTTAATCTTGGCTGCAGCAGTTGAATGGCAACTATCACACTATGCATTCTGAAACAATCTCTGGAAAAATTTATTTAAGTTTCGCTCCCCAAAAAACTGCTTATATTGCTCCAGTTTTTACATTATGAGTGGCAATTTTGTTTGCTGACTAATAAAGGGTTTATCTTACATTTTTGAGCATAGCTAGAAGAATATAAAGCTGAAAAACCTAATAAAGGTTCTGTATTAGTGATTTTTGTACTTAAAAAATTTAATAATGAATTTATCAGGCTGTAAAGTGATGAGATATTAAACTTTATTATAGTTGTAAATGTGATTAAACAACTTCTTATCCTTTATTTCTATGATTAAGAAAACCATTTATTGTAACTTTAAAAAATTTGATTTGAAAGCAAAACCCAACTAATATTACAAGTAAAATTTGCATTTTAAAAATTGAAAATCGATAAAATCAGTTAATTATATGGTGCAGCTACCAAACACTTCTGTATTAAATAGTTTATTTTTTTCACAGATAGCAAGAGATGTTGATAATTGAGTGTCCTAATGAAACTCCAGATGTATATATGTAAATATTAAAAAAATAGAAACTATTTCTTTTGTTCAGAAATGGATATTTTTGTAAAAAAATCCCAGTAACATTTCTCTACTTGTTTTAGTGAATTGTATAATACACTTCTAATTTCATAGTCAGCATAACTGATTTTTACTTCTACTATTTTTAGAAATCAATTATAAAAGGTTTTTTAAGATCTTTGCTCAGACCTAATGGCTCAAATCTGTGTAACAAACATTACTGTTAGTTGCCATTTAATAAAATGTCTCCTATGTGAGCTGATTATTTGCAAACTTGCCGACCTTGAATATAGTAAATGCAAATGAGGTACTGCTGATTTTTAAAATACATTATAAATATATATATGAGAAGACAACAATAACAAAGTCAGCTGCTGACATTTTTGGTATTGACTGGCCTTGTTAACCTCAGATAGATTCAAAATTCTGGCAGAATGGATCAATAGCACACTGAAATTCCTGGGGGAATACTTGGAAGAAACAGAAAACTGCTATTTACTATTCTATTATGAAAGACTTCCACTTTAGGCCAGGTCCTTTATTTATTTTGGCAATGATGAAATGTAATATACTTTAGGCCTCTCATGCTGTTTTGTGAGAAGAAAACAAGGCAAAATTGTATTCTTGGTATTTTGTGGAAAAGCCTTTTTACAAGCCCAGCGAGTGGCCAAGGAAAAGGTTAGTGCTCAGTCCTTTTTTATTTGTGATATCTTGTATCCTGCTTTAGAACGGGAGAGGAATTGATGTTTGTGAGATAATTGATTTCACTCAGCTGCGTTTCAAACCAACTGCACTGTTGGAGTTAAAAACATTTAAATCCCTGTCCCATGTAAATACTAAGCTAGTTAATTCTAATCAGCATGCAAATTTTCACTAACACAGAGTGCTCAATAAAGGTGATTAGGACCCATTTTGTCACTGACGAGAAGCATATGTGGCATATTGGTTTTAGCATATACCTTGGCTTTTTAATTGAGTTCATAATCACAAGTCACACATAACATCGTGATTGTAGAAACAGGGAAGGCAGGCATAGTAAAGTCATGTCTGGTAAATCTATTTGCTACGGTTAGCTTAACTTCAGCTTGTATGGCATAGACGTGTGAAGCAAGAATGAAAAAATGAATTGCAAGCAAGCTGTTTTTGGTTTTGAAAGCTTTTTAGCTGGATACAAGCTTAGCATTAGGAAGCATGACTAAAATGGTGTTCTTTATTTCCTGTGTCTCAAAGACTCATTTTCTAGTTTCAACCTGGCCTGAACTTTTTCATAGAATATTATTTTATGTGATATTTTTTGGGAAAAAAAGTGTCTAAAGAATGCCTGCTATAATTGGTGAGATGCAAACACATCCAGAGCAGTAAGTTCAAAGATATTCTACCTCCCTACAGAATAACAAACAGTCTTACTAAAAAGCAAGACACATCTTGCAAAAATACTCTTTGATTTTAATATGATCTTACTCCTTCAAGGGTGATGGTGTGGAAAACTTTTATATTTATAAGATATTTATGTTACAGAAAAGTCCTGACACTACATGGAAGAGGCTCTGTTATGTTACTTTAAACAGAAGATCCTACACAAGAGATTTTATCTGAGACCAAAAAGTAGAACTGTCAAAGCACATTTCTTTCTTCTTCAGAAATGAAGTATCCCTTCACATCAGTTAAAAAAAAAAAAAGTAATGAAATTAATTTCGGAACTTTAAGGCTTTCAACCATTAACTGGAAGATTAACATCTAGAAAAAGCTTTATGAAAAATATTGGTTGTTTCAGCATGACTCAGGTTTCCTTGATAATTTCCTAAATGAAGATGAATAGAAATCTTCTCATGAATAAATTTCAGTGTAAAGGACTATCTTGTTGAGTACAAAATATTCCATTCCATATACCCTAACCTTGACATTTTCTGGGTGTTAAGCAAAGTTGTCTCACATCATTTAAGATTTCATTTTCAACTAATTTTGTCACAGAAGTCAGGCAGTTTTATGTGTTTTTGAGAAACCTGACCTAGTGGAAGGCATCTCATGAGGAAGGAGCTGGAGCTGGGTGATGTTCCCTTCCAACACAAGGCATTCTATAACTCTGTGTAGAAGCAAGGATGTTAAATGATTTGAGAGTGGCGACAATAAAGCAGAGTTTTCAGGTCAGAGAACACTGATAAAAACACTAATTGCACACTTGTAGGGATTTGGAAGCCTGCTAAATTCCCACATACTTAGTCTTCAAGGGAATTAGATTCTGTTCAGTATGAGAGTTTGTTACAACTGATTAGCAAAACTATGATAATACTCTTAGTAATAAATGAAGAACCTAGTACAACTTAGAGACACTTTTAAGGATGTAGTTGTCCATTAAAATTTATTTTGCAAACTTTGCAAATGTGTTGTAGTGTAAAAAAGACTGGACTATTTTAAAAGGGAATTTCAGGATCTTTCAGCCTTTGATAAAAGTGAAGGAATTCTTCTTTAAAATTAATAAAGGAAAGAATTCACACTTTAAAATATTTAGCCAGCCACAATGATAAAACATGGAGAATAAATCTTCTGTGAGGAGACAGAATTTTTAGTTAAAGGAGTTCTCTTCAAATTCAATTTTTCTATTGCAGGACCACAGATTTTTTGCTGATACCACCAGCACCTGTCATATACAAACACTTTCCCTTGCCTGTCCCTTCAGTCTTAGTAGTGAGAAAGACTTCTATTAATGACTTATTATGCAGAGAAGATGACAAGTTTTAAGGTAAATTATCTCATCACTGTCTTTTGACTGAATCAGTCCACGTCTTTTTCTATCATTATTTATTCAGTATCAATATTCAATTGTCTTCTATTCCTACTGCAAATTCCTCACACTTCTAAACTGTTCCCTGGAATGCTTGCAGAATTTGAATTAACTGAACTGATGAACTTTAAATAGATTTATTATGCAATAGAATGCAGGTAGTCTAATGTCAAGTACACACCACAGCTGATTTTTTTCCTTTACTGCTCCTTTGTTTCATGGTGAAGCTGCACTTTTCAACCAGAAATAGGGATCAAGACATTCAGTTGAAGTTTTAAAGTAAACAACTTCATAAGGTGCTAAAACAAAAGTTCTTGTATTTGATCTGAACCCTTTCTAATCGCAGAGAATTACTTTGGTGTGCCACATTAGATTTTGTGTTGTTGAATTACAGTTGTTAATTTAAAAGAAGGAAACTTTACCTTTCTTCAAATTTCTTGAATATCAAAATATGTGCTGCTTATTTGTGGAGTTGTTTTGTTTTGTTTTTAATCTGAGAAGCTAAGGGAAATAAGATTCCCTTAGGTTATATATAAAAAGATAAATCCAATGACATGTAAAAACTACTCTATATGGGTGCAAGTCAAGTCAGATATTTATAACTGGCACACCTCAAGTTCACTGCTAAAGTCACCTCCAGCTAGAATCTATCTAGGTCTCTATATATATTTAATGAACATTTTGCCCAGTCTTGAATGTAATAAATAATTTATTCTCTTTGAACTTCCTATGGAAATGGTGTTAAGAGGTAGTCTTTGCCTACAAAATGGCACTGCTTTACCATTAAAAAAGCTGCTCAAAACAACACTATGGGAGAAATACAGCTTCCAGGCATTTAAAGGTCTTTTATGTTTCAGAGAATAATCAAAAGTGGGTAAAGAAGCAGATGGTTATGCTACTAAATATGGTGTGCAACAGTGTGATCTGATGACAGAAAAAAATAGACACATACCACCCTACCCCATCTTCATCCTCTGCTCACAGTTTCAGCCTCCTTTCCTCATGAGACAAGAACTAAATATAATTTAATAATGGTCTAGGAAGTGACCATTCTTTTAAAATTTTTTTCCAGATATGGAGGTAAAAACAGTATGAAGAAGCATGATGGTGTGGAATAAAATATTACAAGAATTTTAAAGCAATGTCAGAAAGAATGAGGACAGATATGTGCTCAGAGGAAGTTATGTAGTGCAAGTGCACTGATCAAAGTGGTTTCAACATCTGCTGTAGCACACTTTATGTTCCTCAGCCATCCACACTGTGGATGATAGGAGGGGAGAGATTAAAGATTAATGTGACATCATGGAGAATATAAAGGAAGTTTTTGCTTGTCCAGTACTTTATTAAGTGTAAAATATAAGTTTATGGAAAAAGCAAGTGATACACAAATAGCTCAGAAAATATGTTAAAGAATTTGAAGAATTCATTTTAGAGAATTAAGAATAAAATGTCAAAAAATTCAAAGAATAAATTAGCTGTGCTATACAGGGTGTCTTCTCAGATGTATATTTTTTCCTAGCACTTTCTGAAATGTATTAAGCTGCATTGATCTTCCACTCTCTGATTGTATGGCACTGCTCCTGACTCAGCAACAGGATATGAGAAGTGTCTTTTCTCTCCAACACTTCCAAGGATCAGTGGCTCTTCTGTGGCATGCTGCAGCTTACCCCTTATATAGGCACAATGGCTAAGAAGATTCTTCTTATGTTTTTGTAGCTGTAGCTTATGGATCTGGAAGGAGTCATATGTAAACTGACATATTTTTCTTTTTCCAACATTTTATAAATAGAATTAACTTTCTGGGTCCAGTGAATTAGCAGGACCACTCAAAGTTATACCTTTTAAATGCTAAGGATAACAGATAACAAATACAGTTTAATGAAAACAAATTCAGATTAATGGAAGGAAAGGAAGAAAAAAACCCCAAAATATTAAAAGAAAGAAAAAATATACTGCATACTGACCAGAAAAAAACGGTTTGGGAGCTGCTGCTTTCAAATCACAAGGCTTCATAGCGTGGGGTATGGCTCATGCCTGATATTCAGACATAATGAAAGAAATAAATATTATCCTAGGTCAGAAGAGACTATAAATAAAAAATTATATTATCATTACTAGGTAACACTGAGTAGGCATTACACACAGCACTTGTATCACAGGCAAGAATTAGCCTTCCAGACCTTGATTTGCTCTGTTGAGCCTAAATACTGCAGGATCCTCCAGACTCTGTCATCTCCTGTCTATTGTTTGCGTCCAGACTCCTGCATCTGCCAGACATCATCCCACAAATTTTTTTTTTTGCAGAGTTAATCTTCTGGATCTTGATCTGAAAAAGAAATGTCAGTCTTTAAGGTGTAAGCTTGCTGGTAATTTCATATAAAAATTGTAATTATTATGCCTTATTAATAGAAAGTCTTGGATCTCATCATGATACATTATTATAGCATTAAGAGGGGCAGATGAGATATACAGCCTTTAGGTAGAAGGTGGAGTTTGCATCCTGTTCAAGCCTTGCAGAAGGCAAGTACATGCAATTTTTGAATAAATTCTGAAAATTTATGTGTTAAGTGTTCACAAAAGAGGGAATTATGCTGGTGGAAGAGAATGATGAAAAACACAGGGAAAAAATATAAGTGCCATACTAAATATAGACCTTCACTCTCTGTCCCTTCACTAAATATTGTTTTCTATCCAATTAAAAAGAAAAAAAGGAAACATTTGATTCAATACAAAAAAAAAAAAAAAAGCTAGCTAAATTATCAAAGATTAAATGCAAAAATATATAAAAGATAAACATCTTTTAAATGGGAAAGGCAGTGAAATATAATAAGAGCATTAAATGATTTTATAGAAGTGAAGTCAAAAATAGTTTTCATTTGCTTTTATTTATTCTGAAAAAATAATATCTGTTTTATCTCTCAGAGAAGCCTGATGAGCATTTCCCACAGATAATGGTAAATTACACACAGGACAACTCACGAATGTTGTGATCCCTTATGATTTTATGATTAAACATACAATAATAGATGAAACATGTCCAATGCCACCCTAATGAAAGTGTTTTCCTGTTCAAAGCATTATATCTTCCTGTAAATTGTCTACTGGAAGTTGTTCCCACAGGATTTTAACCAAGTCTTGATACATACTATGTGCAGGAATATAAAATAAATCGGGAGAAATAGTCAAACCAACTGTTTCCTAAGATGTGTTCTGGGTTCCACCATAAAGTATTAACTGGACATGTTTAAATTCAATAACAGAAGCACAGGGCATGTAAGAGTCTATAGCACAGGTAGGGCTGGTGGGATTTTTTGCAAATCCAGTTCATAATTTGATAAGAGAATATGGATGACACTGAAGAGTTTTTCTCAAAGTTAGTGATTTGCAAAACTATTTTTAGGACCAATTAAAATGTATAGTTCTCATGCAACATGAAAAAAAGCAAATTTATAGCTGCTGTTAAGTGCCTTCAAGAATTCTGTGTCTCAAGAGATGTGATTTTGGCTTTGTTTCTTAAGTTAGTTTTGTTGTTTCTGTTGTTCACTGATTCTTTCAAGAAATTAAGTAACATTTTGAGTATTCTATTAAAAAAAGAGTAAATATGTAAGCAACTTTTAGCATAGGAGAATTAAATACTTACAGGACTTACATAATGAAGGCAGAAATATAAGCATGTACACATGCATATATGTTATTATTTAAATTATAATCACTTAAAAATTTACATTTAGATAGTCTATCTACAGGTTTCAAAAACATTATAAACTTTTTAAAGGTTTCAAAAACATGAGAACAGAATTATTCCAACAGTGAAGGCAAAAATCAAGGGCTACAAATATGAACTGTGATTTCTTATTGAACTACAACCTTACTTCTGATTCAGGCAATAATTTCCCTGTTGAACAACATGTGTTCTAAACTCTTTTTATATTTGGTTAGCAAAGAATCAATTAAACTTCAGGAACATATATCTTGCTCAGAATTCTATTCTATTTCCCCCCTATTTCTTTTCCCATCCTTTTAGCCCCTTTTTCTTCTTTAATTTTTTTCCCTTTTTTCTTTTTTTTTTTTTCTTCCTCTTCTCTTTCCTCTTCTCTTTCTCCTCCATCATTCTGGGGAATAAATAAATACAAAGCCGTGTTTTTCCAAGTGATTTTACATTTCACACATCTGCAAATGGTTGTGCTCCAATTCTGTATGAAAGTAACTTCAGGGTAAATTGTTCACATATGAAGAAGTAAGTTCAAAGTAAAGGTGAAAGTTTATTGTAAAAGACTTTTTGCTCAACAGGAAGGTCAGTTTACCTTTGCATGTTTTGGGAACTTTATAGGTACTCTTATCGATTCCCTTCTCCCCTTCACCATGAAATCACTTGCCATAAAAAGGTTACTGAAGTCTCCTAGATCAAAGTCATCATTAGGAGCTTAGATAAACTAGAGGAAATGTTTTCAGCCGTCTTGATATCAATAGTAACATGACACATCCCAGGTATCTGAGCATGATCTTCTTTTTAAGCAAGTTATATTTTCCTTATTCTTCCCCTTTTTGCATTCCAGTTGAGATGGACGGCCTGTATAATTTCTCTTATTCTATTTCTCTTTTAATATATATGAAAGACTATATTACTCTAGATAAAATTTTTCAACTCATTGTAATGTTTAATTTCCCTGTATTTTCACCTTAGTCTTTCCTCTTTATAGTGCTATGAATCATGCTTTTATAATAACAATCCATCAGACAAAAATCTATGAGATATATAAATTGTAGTGCATTTTTAACACATCTGTAGGAGTGTTGAAGGAATTAATAACTACTTTAGTGTAATTTTGCAAGAATGCAAAACAACAATTTGGCAAAAAATTGAAACAAATTTTAGAGGTGTATTTATGGTCTTTTATGGTAATTGAGAAGTCTTGTGATGGTACTATAATCTGGTGGAAAGTCCTTTTATGCACAACTATGCATTAGACTATAGGAGTCTATATAGTATAATGTATATTATAAAAATATTTAATGGGAACACCTTATCTGAAACTGACAGCTTTCCTCCTCCAACTTCTTACAATATGAGGTAAAACTTATTTATGCATAAGACAGAACCTCTAAAGGGGAAATTTTAAGATTGTGAAGTGTATACCCATAGGACCAACACAAGCCTAATGAACTCCTGCTTAAAAAACAAACTATTTCAATAAATAATACAGAGTATACTCTGAATAAACTAAGAAAGTTAACATATGAAAAATCCTTCATATAAATAGTTTAAATTTATGTTAAGAAAGGCTTGGTTTTTGTTAAGATATTGTCTTTCCAAAGAAAATACAATGTTGTTAATGGTGAAATCATATTAGGTCACAAGTGAACTCCTTAAAATGGAAAGTTCTTTTTAGCAGAAATGGATGGCCTAAGATGATAAAATAGCACTATAAGGACATAACAAACTGATTCCTTGAAAGAGATTTTTGTACACCTTACTTAGGTCAATAGTAATAATAAATACAAACCAGTTTATAGATTTGTAGATAAAGCTGGAATATTCTCTCATAAACAATTATTACCCTTCTGTTTATCTGCTCAGATAAACAATATTTAAATGCAAATGGATAAATTAATAAAATGTTTGTTTCTCCTGAAATATCTTCATTTAACCATTACAGACAGTACGACAGCAATGAAGCTGCTGAAGGTTCTTGAGAAGAAGCCGTATGAGGATCAACTGAGGTCACTTGGCCTGTTCATCCTGGAGGAGACTGAGGGGACATTTTGTTGCAGTCTACAACTTCCTCACTGGGGGAAAGGAGGGGGAGGAGCTGATCTCTTCTCTGTGGTCATCAGTGACAGGACCTGAGGGAGTGGCCTGAAGCTGGGCCAGAGGTAGTTTAGATTGGATATTAGGAAAAGGTTTTTCACCCATAGGGTGGCTGAGCACTGGAACAGGCTCCCCAAGGAAGTGGTCACAGCACCAAAACTGACAGAGCTCAAGTGTTTGTTCAGTGCTCTCAGGCACACGGTGGGACTCTTGGGGATGATGCTGTGCAGGGATAGGAGCTGGATTTGATGATCCTTGTGGGTCCCTTTCAACTCAGCTTATTCTGGGATTCTGTGGTTTAGTTCATACTCACAATAATGAGAAAACAGAAAACTGACTCATTCATGAATGACCAGACTTAAATTTAGGCACACATATGCTTTATTAGACAAGACATTGTTTTTTGAACTATTACTTCCTAGAGTTATGCCTATGGTAATACCTGGATGGATTTTTTATGGCACAGCATCATGAGTGAAAAAAAATTGTCTCTTTACTTTTTGCCTCTAAAATTACTTAGTAACTTCACATATGCAGCTTTTGGATTTTATTTCTTTTCATGAATTCAATATGAGACATTCACTGAAAATTTTGAGAGTTCTCAGTGTATCTATGAGTTTCTTGTCTATAACTTGCTCTAAATGTAAATTGTCACGCTGAACTTTTGTCTAGTGCAAAAGAGAGTGCAGCTCACATCTGAGAACAATTATTTTCCTAAACTATGCTACTCCACTTCCATATCCTACTTTCCCTACTACACAAGAGATTTCTGGAGTGCTTTGAAGAAAACATCTAGATCAAGCAGCTGCTTAGGAAAAGTATTTCATTGAACCTCCTACCTAAAACCTGGGAAAATTGGTTACAGACACAAAGGTTGAGAGCAGACTGTTGTAACTGTGAGTTGCTGAGATGATGCTCATGAAATGTAGGAGCAAGGCAAATAGCAATGTCACAGCCTAGAACCATCATAGACAGTGACCTTCAGGGACATTCTTGGATGAATCCCAGTGGACCATCATCTTAGAGAAATGGAAGAGTTAGCAAGAGAGTTGGTTGGTTTTCTAAGGGTCATATCTTATCTCAAAAACAGTCCATCTGGACATATGGGAAATAAAGAAAAGGTGAAGAAGAAAGAAGAAAAAGAAAGAAGAAGAAAAAAGAAGAAGATGAAGAAGAAGGAAAAAAAGAAGAAAGAAGGTTATTGCACAGTTGTAATTGCAGTCAGAGAAGACCTGGTTGAGAATGTGTGAGAAAAACAACTCTGCAAACACCACGAGAAGGTTTGAGCAGGAGAGGGAGGAGGTGCTTCAGGCACCAGAGCTGAAATTCCCCTGCAGCCTGTGGTGAAGCCATGGTGAAGCAGCTGTGTCCCTGCAGTCCACAGAGATCCATGGAGATGCAGAGATCCACCTGTAGTCCCCAGAGGAGACCCACACTGGAGTGGGTGGATGCCTTAGAAGAGGCTGTGACCACGTGAGAGGGCAACGGAAAGAGAGGCCCTACTTCCAGACTGGAGCAGCCTGTCACCTGGGGAGGACAGCTGCCTATGGGATGGACTCATGTGGAAGCAGGTTGCAGAAATCTGCTGCTCATGAGAAACACTCATGTTGGAGAAGTTAATGGAGAACTCTGGGAGAGACCACAACGCTGGAGCAGGAGAAGGACTCCTCTCCCTGAGCAGCAGGAAAGATAACTTGTGATGAACAGACCATAAGCCTTGTTCCCTGTCTCCCTTTGCCACTGGGGGAGGAGGTAGAGCTGGGAAGGAGGGACGGGCAGGGGAAAGTGGTTTTAAAGTTTTATTTTACTTCTCCTTATCCTGTTTTGATTTTGTAAGTAATAAATTCAATTAATAGCTCTAATTCAAGTTTATTCTGGCCATGACGGTATTTGGTGAGTGATCTCTCCCAGTCCCTATCTCAATTCATGAACTGTGGCTGGTGACAAGGGCCAGACAGCTGACCACAAGGACGGCCGGCGGCTCAGCGGCTTGTTCTGAAAGTTTCCTTTTTTGTTAAGTCAACTTCAGCTGAGGACTTCTTTTCCCCTTGCCGCGATGGTGGCCGCTGTCCCAAAAGCTGGAGAGCCGCTGAGAGTGTTCTCTTACCCGGAACCTAAAATCAGACACAAGACACCATGGTCTGCTCTGCTTGGGTTCAGGGGCAAAATAACCCCGGAGCGCCCAAGTTTCAGACTTTTATTCTGAGGGTTACAACTTATCTCATAATGGTACAGGGGAGGAACAGGGAAGCGTCAGAGGGTCAGGGTCTAGTCGGGAAGGAGTAAGGGAGGAGAGAGGGATGGGAGGGGGGGAGTTCGACTCTCTTTCCAAGGCCAAACCTAACTCTACCTTCAGAGGGGCCTCACTTTCTAGGCCCCCAAAAATTCCTCAGAGGGTACGTAACTCTCTGGGCTTGAACCACTGCTACAATGAACCCTTTGTTATATTTCCTCTCCCCTGTCCTACTGTGGCAGGAAGTCATAGAGCAGCTTTAGTAGGTGCCTGGAAGCCAGCAAAGGTTAACCCACTACATCTACTTATGTAAAGCATTTATTACATTAAATAGCCTTTGTTATCTGCCAGAAAATATCTATGTCTTTTGGATGGTAAATTTTCATGTTATTTATATAGGTGTTTCCATAAAAAATAACTTTTTTTTTTTTACATTTACCAAATCTATAAGGCAAATAAACATCCATTACAGAAATCATATTAGAACAAAATTCCATTAGAACATAATTTTCCTAAGTTTATTTTCCATTCTCATGACATCAACTCATTCTCTTAATTAAATGTTGCACTTATTCTCAACTGCTAACAGAAAATTATCAATTTCAAGTGTGATAATGAATTTAATTTTATTGCATGATGGAATAAGCTGAAGTTATTAATGTCATTCATTTAGACAAAATTAATATACAACACACAGGTCTTAAAAGTGGAACTAAGTTCAGCTGATAGAATGGACAAAAAAAAATGCCAACCAAACCTAAAACAAAAATAAAAGCAAAGCAAACCCAAAAAATTCAGTTTTTTCCTAGTTTTAGATATATTACTATGGCTGTAACTGAAATTCCCAGAGTCTGAAAGATACAGACCAGAATAGTTATTTTTTTATTTCTGTGTATGGGATGTTCCTGAGATAAATTTCTTTGCATCATAAATTTAGTCTAAAGGACACCTATACATTTCTGAGGCAAATAAAAGTTTGTACTTTGTTGAAAGAATATCCTAAGGGTTGTTCATGAGCACAAAATGTCTTTAGGGCTGGCAGGAACATCTAGTTATGTGCTTCTTACTGTTATTGCCAATGGCATTCTAATGAACAGCTTGTCTTAACAGCAACCTGTTCTTCATTATAACAATAAATGGTACCATACGAGGCATCATTCTTCTCTGCAATAAGCATTAGGATAATATATTCCTTTTGTTCAGAATCTGCGGGGAGAAGGAATTCTTTTCTTCTTTTATGTTTCAATCTAGGGTTGTTGGCTATGCATAGAGAGCTGCAACAGCATTTAATGAAATCTTCCTCGGAAAAAGAAAGAATCCCATAAATTCTAAAGCAGAGCTATGCCAGAAGCAGAACACCTGCCACTGACTCCTTCCCATGGATAACAGTAAAAGACTCTCTGCTTGTAGGTAACAACCCACTGGCAGTGAGCGCTCAAAAATAGCTTTTGATTTGATAGCTTTGTGCAACATGACCTGATACATCTAGTTTTATGTGCTACATTGTACCACCAGCTTGAAGAAATTAGATGTTTTGGGGTCTTGTTTGTTTGTTTTATTTCACGTAATCAAAGATATTGTTTCCTGAATAACAAATTAGGCTTATTCTGATACCCACTTTTAAATTAAGAATTCTGGCCTGATGGACTATAGATTTCAAGATCCAATCATAATATTTTAAAGCCCCAAAAGAAAATAATGTTCCAAAAGAAAGAATGCTTGATACAGACCAAACACTTTTCTGTATTTTCTTGAATTATTTGACTAATGTATTTCCCAATTTATTGAATCATACCTGATTCTAACAATGTTTTCCTTGCAATTATGCTCTGAGTCTTCCCACTTCATGGCAGTATTTTCCAGCGTAGCTCTACAATGTACCTAATGTGTGAAAGATAATTACCGAAATGTAACTCATAAACCCACTGCCTCAGCATACATAATGAGGTTTTTCAATTCTTGCTTTTCAAAGTGATCAAGTACATTCAAACCTGAACACATAAATTCTCTTCAAAATGCAACTACCCATACACATACACAAACACACCTTGTTAAAAAAGTAAGGAAAGACTAATTGCCACAGAGCCTAGGGAGCTTTGTCAAGGAATGTACAGGCTTCTTCTGCCAATTAAAATTATGTGATTGGATAAATCATGAACATAGATACATATGAAGCAAATTGTGAAGCACAAAATTACAAAAAGATAATTGGCTAGAACTGTTTCGAAAACATGAGATAGAAACCGGAGAGCCTGCAGTTCAGAGATCTCTTTATGACTGGGTCACATTATATTAGTTTTTTTTTTCCCCTATCAGTTACATAATATAGATGAAGTTGTCTTTTGGAGCCGTGTCTGATACAGTCCTCTTTCCCAACTCTAAAGCTTAACTTCAGCTGTCTTTTCTCTCAGCTATGAAGGTTTTTATATACTTCCCCTTTTGATCCTCCCATGTCGAACCTGCCTCCTCATGAATGCTGAATTCCTTCTTTCCAAGTAAAATTTTCTCTGGCTACACTACTTTTTAACATATTTTGAATTTTCTTCTTCTCTCCATTATTGAGTCTTCCTCTTTATCAGCCACTACATCTTCACTGGTTTTTCTTCCCCCTTAAAAACAGTATTGGCATGCATTTGACTGTGACTGTTTCACACAGGGAGTACAGAAACTTTGCTCTTGATACTAACATCAGCTACAGACAAACTAAAACATTTCTGCTTTAAGTGTCTTTATTTAGTTTGGCTCCTTATAATTTGCCTAAAAGATGTCATGAAAACAAAATTTCAATCCTGTCACTTGTAGTCTGAGAACATTATGCCAAGTTATGTCATGGACATCAGCTGATATACCACAAGAGTAAAATTCTACTCCATTACCTATTAATTACCTGGTTAACCAGGAATTACCTGGTTAATTGTTTGCTGGTAAAGTTCACAAGCAAAGTAATGTTTGATCTTAGTGTCTCAGTGTTTTAAATGTTTGTAACTTTAACTTGTGCAATGTAACATATTTTAAGAGATTGATTACAAACGTGACTAAAAATTTTCTTTACAGTCATCCTTGTTTGAAGAAAGCAAAAAAATTTAGTAAAGTCTAGCATTGATGTAAATTATTCTAGTAGAAATACTTAAATTTTCATTATCTGCTAATCTAATCTGTTATGCATCCATAGTCCATGGTTGCTCTGTGTTGTTTTTATTCCCCTGCTACAGCAATGATAATTTTCCCTTTTTTTCCACCCTCCACTGTTGAGATTGACGTAACAAGAATCTGAGATTTCCCTCCCACGAAGGTGAGCATTTCAACAGGCATAATGTTATGTAGTTAAAAATTTTATACACGTGACTGCCAGTCTTAGAAATCTGCTTTAGTAAATTGTTCATATAAATTAAATTGTTAATTATGCCTCTTCCATTTTACCGGGAACTTGATAAATTTGAGCTTCAGAGGGAGAACATAATAGGTTTGTCAAGATAATGAATTTTCAGAGTTACAGGACCTCAGTAGCAAAGTCAGCAGGGTCATGGAGGGTGGAACAGCCTAAAAAATTTTGAGTTTGCTTGATATTTTGTTTGTTTTAAATTTTATTTCATTTCCTTAGGTGTAGGATGACCACAAAGAATGTTGGAAATAAGTTATTTAATTGATAAGATATAGCTACCTGTCTAAATAAAATAAATTAATTTTAACTTTAATGGAGAGATTGAGGGAAATCCTTTTTTTAAAAAAATTCTTTAGTGTCAGTTTGTGTCTGCCTGTGTAGTTCAACATCTTAATCAATATGCAGCATCTTAAATGGCAATAAAAAATTTATGGGTTTCTTCTAATTTGCCAGCTTTGTTAGCATTGTGTGAATTATTAGAGTAAGCGTATCAACAATTATTGTTAATGCGATTGTTTAAACGCTCAGGTAGGGTCATTGTGTGAGAATTATGCAGTATTTCCTCACTGAACTTCAGCCCTTTGTGGTTTGCCATCCATGTTTTCAGAAGCTCCCTGATATGGTTAGCAGATCTCTAAGAAAATTAATGCATAAGTGGGTGCACAGAAAGTGTAGGTGAATTTCTTCATCACAGAGGTTTGAGACTCAGAAACAAGTGTAGCTTCTTCAGAAATTTCTGTATAAAATTATTTTTCCATATGGTTCACTTTGACTTCATCCATTTAGGGAATCTTGCTGAGCCATTGTCAAAATTATCACACTAATTCTGTTTGATTTTTCAATGATTCCCCTGTTCTGAACATTTTCTATATATAAAGTAATCTTCCTTATGAGCTGTATTTCAAGAATTATTATTTACTATTCTTGACTAGCAAGGATTCAAATTCAAACACATCTTTCTGTTGTGTAAAATGGCAGCAAGGGCAATTAATAACATTCCAAAAAGTCAGAATTACTGTCAGCCTTTACCTCAGAAAATATTTTGCTGTTTCCAATAAATTTAAAGGTATTTAAATTATTTTGTAACAGCTATTTCTTAGGAATTAAAAATGAGTGAGTGAAAAGTTTTCACAGGAATTTGGTGTACTAGCCACATTCAATTTCCTTGTTGAAATGTTCCTTGGAGCTTCTGGAATCCGCTAAAGGAATTATAAATACACATAAAGTTTAAGAATTTATTGCTGTAAGGATGTGTTCTGTCCAGCTAATTTATATGCATATTTTGTGTACTGAATTTCATACAGAAGAACCAGACATCCAAAAAAAGATAAAAGTCGGCCTACTCTGCAAACTAGGCACATAAATATCTCTGAGTACAGGTATCTGAAACTAAGACGAAAAAAGAAATTGTGCATCAGTTAAGGGCAAACAAACTGAAGAGATCTGATTCAAATACTTCTGGCTTTAACAGTCTCAGAGAAACTGCTTTTTCTGGTGGTACAATCAAGCAGACTTTAGCAGTCAAAATATTAGAATCTCTGTTCTGGAAATGGATGGCAGTTTCACTAAAGCTTTTTTTCAATCTACTCTGGGCTATATTTTTATCAGATTTTTGTTCCTTGGTGGGAAATGTAATCAACAATTTCTTGCATTTGCAATCAGGCATACAGAATATTGATGAATGAGAATATTTGAAAATATGAAGGAGTCACTTGTTTTAAATTTCCTTGAATACAGAGCAGTTTAGTAATTTTTCCTTTATTAGGAAAAGTGTCTTTTTTAAAATTTTAGTCTCTGTTTCTAAATAATAACAATAATTATAATGATAAGAGGTATTTTATTTTCCCATCTTTTTTATATTATTTTGCAACATGAGGGTTAAAACCCAAAAAAACTGCAGATTACATCTACCTTGGTCTATGGAAGTCAGAGATTTTACCATAAGTGTTGGAAAATCCTGTAGGAGGCACTCTCTAGTTGCTTTTGCAATGTTTCTCTGAGAACCTTTAGATGGATCACAGCTTCTTCCTTTTTCTAAGAGACTGTCAGGTTTTAATATCCCATTAATTTATGCATGAAGACTAACCATAAATTGCCCAAAACCTGAAAAATACCCCATTCTAATTATTTTGAGAAATTCAGTTAGTAATGATGAACTGATTGAATTAATAGCATGTGGTGACTTGTCAAAAGTAGCCAGAAAAGAGGGAATTCTTGTGGTTTTTTTCTTCTAGAATTACAGATAGTCCTTTATAAAGAGCTTGGGACAGGCAAGTCTTGAAGTGACTCAAGACTCTGAAACAGAATTTTCCACTGATGATAAATCAGGAAAGGATAGTATTTAAACAGGTTGGAAGGAATGTGATGTGATACCAGAAAGGTGAAAGAAACTGCATTAATAAGAAAATTTCCCAAATACAATGAGAAAATATTTTCTTTCTCTCACAAATGAATGCAGTATTTCTGCATTACTATACTGTAAAGTTTTCTATGTTTTGTGCACAGCACTTTATTTCAGACTCTCTGCTTGCAAGTAAGGATGAATTGCCTATTGAAGATATCCAAAAAAGGTATTTATTTTAAGAGATCTCAAAAAAATCTGATATGAGGCTAAAGTTAATGGTATTTAATTTGAAGAAGGACTCACAGCATTTGAACTTTGCTCTTATTATTGCAGATAATAGATAACAGATAGGATGATTAAATAATAGCAAGGAAACCTCTTTTCATTCCAGGTAGCAGCTGTAATTCCTCTAGAGATTTGGATTAGGACTGAATGGAGGATTGCAATTGCAATTCAGCTCTACATAATAATAAAAAAAAATATTAAATAGCTATTTCACTATGGCTTAAAAGATGAAAAATATTTAAAAAGGAATATTAAAACAAGTTATTCGGAGACCTTATATATGAGATCCTCAAGATGGATCTTTTATATGGATTTATTTTTTTAATCAAAAATATACACCAAAAGGATTTTCAAATATTCAAATAAAGAGTTTTGAGGAAATTTACCTGAAACTGCAACAAAATATGTAAATTGGTAACATATTAATAGCTGCTTTAATTTTATGAGAGAATCACTTCCTTTCATAGGACACCTAGGTAAGTTTCTAGTGCAGTCTTTTAATCAACTTTTAAATTTTTTTTAGATGCTGCTGTTTTCAAATGAAGGTCTTCTATGTAAAATTCCAAGAACTTTTCTTTCTGTTACTATGTAGTAACTAGTTGGATGCCTGTGTTTCTGTTCTGACAAAATGTGCAGGAAATTATAATTCCATGTAAATTTCTAAAGAAAATTTTCTTGAACTCAGTTCAAGAGACTTTCATTCGAGAATAATATCAGAAATCAGAGCCAAGGAACTGTTCAGTGGGAGAACAGGACACAGTACCTCGAACTGGAAGCAGCTCAAAAAGTTTTATATTTTGTATAGCAAGACTGTTATGTCTTAATAGAATGAAAGTAAAATATTACAAGTTCCCTATAACAGAAATGCATTGTTATTACAATTTATATAACATTAGGTATTAACTTAATTATAATAATTTATTATATAGGAAAATATTTTTAATACGTATTTTTCAGAAGATTTATTGAAATAATAGTTTTGTTGGCAACTTCATGCATACTAGAGAGATATGTTCATTTTTTCCTTTGTTTTATCTGTTGAAGCTTCAACAATCAATTTGGCTTCACCTCATGATGACAATTAGACACATATGATAAAAGACAAACATAAGATATGACATAAGATAAAAACAACTAAAAAAAGGTGGGCAAGTTTCTGCGTATAGGTTGAAACGGTCCAGCACAATTTTGTGTTACGTCCTGGTAACATGAGGGGCTGTTGTTTTCCCAGAATGGCTGTTTCTAATGCTTGATTAAACTGGTTTTCCACGGACTTGCCTCATCTTTCTTACACTGGGATTTACACTGGTAACCTAAATCCAGCCTTATCTCCATATCTGTTTTTTTGGTAGATTCTGGCTTTCCAGGTATGCTTAGACAGCAAAAAAAACCCCTCTAGATTCAAGGACAGACATTTATTTTTTATTCTTACACCAATAACTTTTATTCATTTATTTAGTTCATTATTTTTTTTTAAAATTATTTTATTATTTGGGGTCTGCTGCTATTGTGATGGTTATTTCTAGTTTTTCTTGTGATCTTTCAGAGCTAAAGCCAGATGGACTGGAGCTGATCTGAGGTGGTGTTTCTCTTTGTTTGGTTAGGATTTGGGTTTGTTTGGGTTTTTTTCTTGTTTTGGGGGTTTTTTGTTGTTTTTTTTTGTTTGGTTTTTGCTTGGTCGGTTTTTTTTGTTGGTTCTTCACTAGAAAAGGTGTAGTCAATCCTTTATACTTCTCACTGAAATTCACATATCTCATGGCAACACAAATGGCCATTTTCCCATAAACTCAGTCATCCCTAGCAGTACCTTTCCTAGGTATAAGGAACAATCAAACAGATTGCAAAAAAAATACTTTTTCTTTCATAATTCACAACAAAGAAGTGAATTATAAATAAACATTTAAAAATTAATTTAAATAACATAAAGCAAGTAGTATTTTGTTTCTGTAACATCCTTTGGGCTAAAAGGAATTGTATCATAATGGCAATATTTGAAAGCTGATATCTTTGTAGCCATGCATAGGGGCTCCTATATTTAGAAATTTTTGCATAGACATTGTGAAAAAGAAACTGTATAGCTTGATACTAAGGGCTCCTGGTTCTTTTTCTTAAGTTATTTTTATTAACTCAGAAGTAGAATGATGATGTCCAAAGTTCTTTATTTTCTGTGCTATATTTTTCACCTGTACAATCATGCAGGTGTTTTTTCTGGCTTCTCAGCACCAAATTATCATACCAAATTTAGGGAAGTGTTTTCCTGAGGTGGTGGTTCCTCTATGCATAACTTCACAATCACTATTATAGGATATAGGTAATGATACTGTGGATTTCTATCGCACCTCAGTCTTTACAAATGCACAAGTTTTAAAAAAAGAGATAGCATTGATTTGGCATACACTTGTAGCATAATTTACTAAATTACATCTCAGAAATAAAACCACAAAGACACCAAGCTCTAGCTCCTGGCTAGATCTTAAGAATCACTTTCCCAAACTTCTCTAAGTTTGTTTGTTCTGTGGAGCACTAAAATGAAAATGAGATTTCTTCTTTTCTCTTAGTAAATCTAGAAACACAGACAAATAATTAATCTTGTCTTTTCAGGAACTTATAACAGGAATGCAAGCAAAAAAAGTTTAGTTGTCAGAAATGCAGTAGCTACTGTGAAATAACCAACAGGAGAGCAAATAAAAGCCTCAGTAAGAGCATGTTATTCTTCCCAGAGGACCATGTGAAAGCCATGTTACTATGAAAAACCCTGTGCTGTGAGCTCATTACTGTACCTGGGCAGCCTGCTATCACTGTCACAGCAATCTTTACTATACCTGAGCTATTTATTGAGAGAAAGAGACACTCTGCAATAAATGACCTGAAGACCTTGAGCAAAAAAAAATTTATAAAGCCCATTTCTTACTGTTTTTTAAATAAAAACATGTCTGTATACTGGAATATATCTTAGCGGTGACTATTTGGAACGTATAATTCAGAAATCTGTTAAAATAAGTCAGCAGTCATTATAAGGGTGTTTACCCTCCATTCTTTAATGATTGGTAGCAGGAACAAATTTCAGAAAATAGCAGTGGAAATCCTATACATGCCTTATAATTCCACCTGCAGAGTCCTCTTAAGGTGTCGTGCTGTTAATCTAGATTACCTTAATTAGAAGTTTGAAAGCGGATTTTATTAAAGGGTATAAATACTTTCTCAGGAAAGAAAGGCTTGAAAAGAGCAGGGTTGAATTCCTGACTCCAGTATGACTGGATGTGCTCTCTACCAACCAACTTTCAAGTATACAATACTGATGTAAATATGACCATAGACAATCTCATTTTAGCCAGAAGTAACAAAACAATGTGGGTATCTGAGCCCCTCTGAAGACAAGGCCTTCTTGGAGGACAGAAATAACATACTACCATCCATGCTGAAGCACCATCTTCAGAATGCCAGGACATTTTTCAAAAACATTGCCCTGTTTATGTCCTTTAGCAAAATGCCTTGAAGTATCATTTGCCCTGATCGTAAAGTATCTAATAGATTATTTTTTCCCATTCCCTCATTAGTTTTTACCACTTTTAATTATTTTACACCTTTCATCAGACAAATAGTAACAGCAGAAATATTTGTAAAGCCCTATAAAGAGTTGCATTTAGTATCATGTCAATATTTTTAGTCTAACAGCACATTCTCTGTATCTTCCATAAGTCACAAACTCCCTCAATAATATTCTTAATGGCAAAATTTGATTAATCTTATTCTATGTGTATTATTAACTTATCTGGGAAAAAAACCCCAACTTTAAAAAATCTATTAATATCTATAATCTCCAGTTACTTCTCCTGTTTTCAGGCTGGTGGTTATTCTTGGATTCTGAGAAACAACTGATTCTCCTTGGATCCACTAAAGGATGCCAAAAATGTTCTGGTGGAGTACATGTTATTATATCAACTGACATACCCTGGCTTTTTCTGATGTTTATTGGGGATAAATCATAGATAAGAATACAGCTGTGAGACTGCTATGAAATAAAGCTGGACAGATTGATTTCTCTGCAAATGCAGTTTCTGTTGATACCATGGTATAATCAAGTGATTGGTGGGGTTGTCTGACAACTGCAGGTCTTCTTTTCCATCTTTTATTCCCCGTGGCAGTCTTTCATTTACCTTGTTATGGTTCATTATTGTGTTTTCCTATGGCTCATATTTATTTCAGTATTATCTTTCTTTTTATGGCAATTACAAACCATTGATACAATTTTATTATGCAGCCTTTTTTTCTTGTTACTCGCCCCTGAGGACATGCTATTCTATCAGATAAAAATGGTAGCTGTTATCAGTTATGCTAAGGAAATAAAATGATGGAATAGGTCATGTCCTTTTCCAGAAATTAATCCTTTTTCAATTGGAGATTTTTAGCAACAGTAAATCTTACTACTGGAACTTAAATCCTATGTCTATGTTAATGAAACCACATGGGAAATTTTCATGTTTAGAGATATTTGCCCAATTCAAATCACTTTTGCATCTGCTACTTCCTATACACATGAAGGAGAACTTGCAACATTCAGAAAAGTGTATGTTACAAGAGAAAATGTATTTAAAACCTCTTTGCAGCATAACATGACTATAAAGAAATACTTCATATTTGCAACTAATAGTGTAGTAGACATAATTTGGTGTTAGATTCTTGAAAGAAAGATGGGTGAGACCTTGAGTACAATAACAAAACAGATCAACAGTTGCTGGAAGAAAGAGAGGTCATTCTAGAGGTTTCCAGTTTCTGTAGTCACTTGGGATATGACTACAGGATGTCTGCAATAATGAGCATTCTTTGAAAAATAACTTTTGAAATTCTTAGTAAGTTCCCAGTTCACTTCAGTGTCCTCTGTATATAATTGCCTAAGTCATTGCATTCTTAATGTAAATTTAAATGCACTAAAACAGTAGCAACCAATTGCGTAAGTGATTGCATGTATAATTGGTTAATGTAGGATGATATAGCACAAATATGCAAATGTTACCTAATGAAAAATTCCTAAAGATTTGAATGGATTTCAACTAATGTTTCTTTGGAAATTTTATAGTGTCAAAAGGAGGAAAACATTCAAAGTCTAATCTAATTCTTAGAAACCCTTCCTTACAAACAGCTATATAGAATCTCATTTCATTACTTCCATGTGATGATTCAGAATATGAAGGAGACATCAACTAGTATAATAATTCAAATGAGCTTTCAGCAAATAAAGGCATGAAAATTTTCATAGATTTTGGCACATATTAACTATATTTATTCTATTGTGTGTGTTTACATTGATTATCTTGACCTTGATTGATTATATAGATGTTGAATATGAATTAATGAATATATGAGTTGAATATATGAAGGATTTGGAATATTAAATGATTGCATAACTGCTAAGTATTATGACTTAAATAAGTTGTAAGTCACTCACTTGCTAAATGCTGCAAATTAATTCCATTTGATTGTGTACATATATGCATATATATGTATGTATGAGAAAAAAATTAATGTTTAATGAAATGTACACAATGCAATTTTAAATAGTAATCCAGATCAAAGGCAAAGTATCAGTAACATGTTTTACAGGAGCAAAGAAAGGGCAACCATTTCCATGTGGTCAGCTGAGATTATGGCCTTTAAAAATGTATTATATCCACATCAATTTTTTTGGGCAGCCTGACCCTGGGACCATCTGTTTGGATGGCAGAATGCCCATTCAGAAGTTGGTGGAGCTTTTGCCATTAGGCAGAGATGCCAGGTATCAATAGGGTTGAGATAGGAAGACGTGCAGAACACTGCAAAGGACATCTGTTCTCCAGGAAAAGGAGAGAGAAGTCCGTCTTCTGTGACAGCCCTGCTACACTGATACCACATGCTTCCTTGCACCTACTGACACCTGTTCATAGTTATATGCCAAATAACAAGAAAAAAAAGGAGCCATCTCTGAACAATGAAAATGGGTAGTACGGGCTGTTGAAGGCCTCTGTGGCTGCCAGGAAAAGAGGTTTCACTGTGGTAAGCATTTGGGAAACCAAGGCAGACCATATGGGATATCAGAATCAAAGTCCAGGCATTTTGTATACCAACAAGCCCCTGGCAAAAAATATTTCTGGGGAGCAAGCAAAGTTACAAAGTACAGTAGATAAGGAAGATCTACAGCTTTTTTGCACTTTTCTTTAGAAGTACAAATTAGGGAGATTAACAAATCACTAGAAATATGTGTTATTCCTCTGAGTGCCTTAAAGAGAAATAGTATCACTTCTAACCTTCTGAGTTCATGAAAATTGTGGTTTTCAAATTATAAAATAAGCAAATGCAGGGTAACCTTCTGATTTATCTTGTCATCCTGTCAGACAAATGACCAAATTACTCATTCTTCCAGAGGAAATAGCTGTATGACACTAACATAGAGACATTGAAATTCTTGTACTGACCTGTATGTTATAATTATGGTATGAGACTTTTATATATCATCTCCATCTTTAAGAGTATTCAAATTTATCTGCAGTTTTTTTCAGGGAGAGCACAAAGTCTCTTTGAGACAAAGTTGTGGGTACTGCATATGTAAATATAAAAACTGTCCTTTTAATGCATAAAAAGGAGCTTTTAGTCTCATATACCAACCTTGACAGTTGTCATTAAAAATACTTTATGGTGAGTGGGAGAACTAGTGCTTCTTCTACAAAGTGATGTGTGTAAAGCAAAAATATCTTTGATTTAGAGATATTTAAGATACAGCCAGCTGAAAACTATTACTTATTTGAGAGCTTAAAAATAAATTTAAACATTTAGTATTATATAAATTGTTAACCTGTAGTGCGATGAGGTATTGTGTTTATATTTAACTATATATAGCATGATAAAAACCTATTTTTAAGGTCATAGAAACTATTTTCTAATAAAAGCATGAAAAATTCTGTCAAACTGCTGGAATGACTACTAACTTAGTAGTGATCAAGTTGTCAAGCAGAACTTAAATCTTGCATGTGTGTGGTTATTATGCTCGAACGAGTCTTTCTGACTTTATCAGATTAGACAAACTTCCACATTTCAGAAAAAAAAACATGGCTTCTTGTGTGACTGTCAGTAGGATCTGTGAGAAGATCTTTGCCTAATTTCTGGTCTTTACCTCATGCTGTGTTTCAAACTGACAAAGATGCTGTCATGAACTGTAGAACTTTACACATATTTATTACGTGGAAATGAATTCAAATTAACAGTTGTATGTGCAGCTGCTCATGATGTTATCAGTCGTGGTTTAACAGGTCTCTCTTGATTCCAGTTTCTTATCTCAGGAACTAATAACCTCCCAAGGATACTTGTAGGAGATTCAAGATGACAGGCGATGTAGTAACGGCATTTTTAACTGGCTGAAAAGCGGGAGTATTTCTCATTCCAGTGAGTTTCTAGACAGAACTTGTATCTCCCAACTGAAAAGCTAAATTTGGTATATAGTGCATCTCTATTAAGTTTTTATATTATATTCCACAAAGGACATATGAAAAGATAAGTTTTTAGGTCCTATTAAGATCACTCTTAAAGTAATGTGGATTTTTTGCTGTTAATGATAATAATATCGGCAATGTAAATATTAAGGAAGTCTATTTCAAATTAAAGTTCATTTTATTAACTAGAAAAGCTTTTCTTTTCATATAAGCCTTTAAAAGAACATTTTTTGCTGCATTGTACATAATTGACTAGAACATATTGGTTGTTCAACACATGGTTTTTGCTCTGGAACTAAAACTGAATCTTGAAAAAATTCAAGCATGGGTATGTATAGTAATAAAGAATTATTATCTCTTTTACACTCAACATTTTGTAAATTGCCAGTTATTTAAGTCTTTACACTAGGGACTCAGTGCTACATGCGAGAAATATTTTCATTGAAACAGAGAGAATTAAAAATCTGAAGGAACTTCTACTTTGAAAAATCAGTCTGTTCATGGGAACAAATAACATCTCTGTATTTCTAGAAAGAAAAATAAAGCTTGCTGAGAAAGTTTATTCTATATTGCTCCTTCAATTGACTCAAGTATACATGCGTAGGATTTTTAATTATTCTTTTGCGCAGGAAAAAATATACAAAAATATTTCACATAATAATTAACCATTTTTTCATAAATACAATTTAGAGGAAGGAAATTAAAGTGGAAAAGGACATGTTTCTAAATTTCTAAAATGAGCTAAGCACAGAATATTTACCTTTTGCATTATACAGCTGATAAGTAGGTTCAACGTACTATTGTCAACCAACTATATATAGAGCTGCTCGGTGAAACAGGAGAATTATAGAGTTTAATATATGTGACAAATTGCTACCAGAGTATTAGATAATGTTTCATAATTTTTCCATAACACATTTATAGCAAAATTCAAAATTATATTAGGTTTACATCAACATTTTGTCATCTGTTTTTAGTCTAAATTTAATTAAATATATCAATGGTAAGAGGCAAGGTAAGGTTACTTCATCTTAGGTTTTAGTTGGTGATCTACTGTTTTCCTATGGTAGATCAAAAAGGTGAATCAAAATTGATTTGAGCCAGAGAGCAGGATAACACACACAGTGACTAACTGTATGTTAAGAAAAAATAAATATAAAAATGACCATTTAATTAGCTTTTTTTTTTTTCAAAGATGGTATGCTTGAAACATCTGTTACATATTAGATATGCAGATAACGAGTTCAGGAGTTGAGTGCTAGTAGTTGGAAGTTAACTAGTAGGAATTTTTACAAATTTATAAATTAAACAAAGCCCATCTGGGATTTTGTTTTCTACCAGACAACTACATTTCTCATTTGACACTTCTTGGTAGCTTTGGATACAGACATGACCTGGAACACTGAAAATATTCTTTCTGTAAGTTATACTTCTGTGCATTTAGATTTATATCTTTGGTGAGTAGCAGGTTAGGAAAAGGGACTTTGAAATGTGACCTCCATAACTGATTCTTCTCATATTCCTCCCTTGAAATCCTATCTTATAGAAAAAGGAGTAAGATGTCAATAATTTAACTGACATCCTTCTGAATAATGAGCAATTTTTCTCTGACTTGGACTTATAGATAGATACTTTCTTGGCATATGCATTATTAGTATACATGAACGTGTTTATCTTACATGGAGAAATTATTTTAGGATTAATTTTTCATCATAATAAAAAGAAAAATTATATATTTATTTTTTTCCTTTGGATTTTTTAAAAACTTGTTACCTTATTTAAATAAAGATGTTTGGCCAAGATAATAACTACCAATTTTTATCAAATTTCTAATTAAATAATATTTGTTTTCCTTTGTTCTCAGGTTCAGAGCTATCTCTGGAAAACATTTTTTTTTAAGTCAAAGTTTGGGCTTTGTATAAGAGTAGCATTAATTTTAATTACAATGGTAGATTTAAAAGGTACTGGCTTAAAATAAAGAATTCTTTAAATATATATATTTTTCATTACCATTTAAAAAACATATAATATTATTATTATTATTATTTTTGATCTTCCTCTGTGTGTAACATAGTTATATGAAAGTATGGATAATCAAAGATAAACACAAGTATCAAAATCTGAACTCCCCTATACTCCAGAAAATAATCTTTCTGTAATTGAAACCATGAGCAGAGCAAAGATTAAGAACAAGCTGGCCACAAGCTGAGTATACTGCATAAAGCATGAGTGTGATATTAAATTAAATTACTGAGGTTTCTGAAAAATATTTTTGGTCTTTTTTATGGTCAATAAGTAATGAACACAGATAAGCCAGATCGAAGAAGGTAAAAATTAAGTCTCACTTGAAAAAAATCAAGGGGAAAAATAGTTAATTCTTGTGATTTTGGGGAATTTCAGTAATATCCAATACTTAAAAACAGTAAGATATTTATTATAAACAATGTTGCATTGATATTAAATATTGAAGAATAAATTAAACTTCTTAATTTAAATATCGGCCTGTTAAAGTTAGTATCACAGTTTGGACAGCTCTTCAGATAGCCCTTGGAGAAAGAAAAATGTATTTCCATCAAGGAAATATTCATTTTTCCCTTTTGATTGTTTAGGGAATTTAGAACAGCTTTTCTCCTCTTTGAGACATAACCAGTGCCAAATATTTGATTAAGAAATCCAGACATCAATGACTTTTTATGTAAATCAGAAACTACAATTTCTCTTTTCAGGAAACAAATGGTCTTCTATTTCTTTGTGGTAAAGCAGAGTTATTATTTCCTCAGCAAAATAAAGTTAAAAGGCGATCTGATTAGTAGAATAAACGTGCATTTTTTATTTTAAAATTACTAATTAATATCTTATTTAATCACACATTCTTAAATATCTCTGAAATGGTTTTGTGGAAAGACAAAATTTCTTTAGAAAAGAAAAAAATGAGGTAGCTATCAAATCATCTTATCTGGTGAATCTTTGTCACTGTTATGAATGATGGAGTAGATGGTGTAGTAGGAAAAAACAGATAGATTTGAAGAGAGCATCAAAGGACACAAATAAAAGTTTTCTAAAAACTACTGCAAGAAATCCTCATCCTGAGAAAATCATTTACATATTGAAAAAAACCTAATGTCAATTAATAGAATAAATGTTTTCTTCATTATGTTCCCAAACCCAGTAAGAAAATGCTAGATTAAGCCTTGGGGAACAAAATTTATAATGAGCATGAAAAATGTTACAGTTCTAATGCAGTTTTTAAATGACAGCATAATATGTTATGGATCATTTGATTTTTTTGTATGAAAACGCTACTCAGCGCCCAAAAAGGCATATGCTGCTAATGGCATGGATTGCAGTCCTTTCCTATGACAGCTGGCAACTAGCAAATGCCAGTCAAAACACAAAATGTCAAGCATAAATTTTTCTCAATAAATGTATTCATTTAGATACTAGTACCTAAATAAACTTTGCAAAAATGTTTCTATTATTTTTGGATGCATCATGCAAAATATCGACTACACTAACCCTTCAACAGCACTCAAAAATGTGTAATAAAAAGCTGAGAAATATATAACTTCCTCTGCAGGAATTGTTTTGTTTCCATTATTATTATTTTTAAATGAATGCAACTTGAATGTTCCTAGTCAAAATATTTAAGGTGACAGGAGAACATTGCCTTTCTTTACATAATAATAATAATAAAAAAAATCTCATTTAAGAAAAGATTGTGACTTGCATAGATTATTTCTACCAAAATTTTTTATTTCTTTGAATCTAGTGATTGATTAGATATTTAGTTTATCAACAGTTTGTAGAGAAGTCACTATTTGTCTCCATAAGAATTTAAATACTACTCATTCTGATCTGTTTCTTGTAAGGTAATTTGTCACTGTAAAATCCATTGTTAAGGAAATTACAATTTTTCCCACCTAGAGTTTTCTAGGTTTTTTTTACTTATGAGCGACATTTCAGTGCTCTCTTTTTTATTCTGCTGCATTATATAGCTTCCTTGTCATTTCGGATCTGTGCATAATTTAAACAAAGATTATTAATTTTTAAAATTTTTTAGGGGCAGAAGGAAACAGGAAATGCCCATTAAAAAAGAAAAAGAATGGTCACCTTTTTAGGAAAATTGTACATCAAATCACTTGATTGAAATTTCATGTGATTTCCAAAAAAGACAGGAAGAAAAGCTGATTGCTAGCAAATTATGTAGAATGCCATCAACTTAATTTAAGTATTATTTACGGACATATATACTTCGCTTTCAGCTTCCTGATTTATGCTGGGCAAAATTTTCTGAATTGACCCCTGTTCAGAACTGAGCAATAGTTTCAGTGATATTTTTTATCTAGAGTCAATTGAAACCGACTAGTGTGCTCTTAATCTATAAGAAATTTTTGTGTCAGTCAAAGATATTTAAAGTAACTATGGAAAAACTACAACAACAGACTTCAATGAATGTTTGGGCTTCAAATCTTATCAGCAGAGATGTTTTCCAAGATGAATACAAGAATTAATAATTGCATTAACAATTGCATATGATAAGAAGTCAAATTTATACATTCAAGAGTAGTAAATTATATGGGAATTCACAGTCATCATCATATACAGAAGCTAGCCCAGAGCACAACGAGCCAGACTAACACATAATTGTGGTGGATTAATCCCTGTAGGTAGCTAAGCCCCATACAGCCACTCACTCATTTCTCCACAGCACAATGAAGGAGTTAAATTATGTTTTACAAGACCTTTTCAAAACTTTATTTTAAAAATTGAAATTTGAATGTGAGATTTCTGAATAGTATTTAAAAATATAAAGTGTTTCAGAAAAGTGTTTGCTATATTGCATGCCAGTAATAATTACAACTGGCTTATTTATGAATGGGCTTTACTTCAGTGCACTAACTTTTAAAAAGGGGCTGCTTAACTTGTGAAACTGGGAAATTTTTGTCTAGAAAAGAACAGCAAAAGTGGTGAAGGGTCTGGAGCACAAGTCTTATGCGAATCAGCTCAAGGACTGGAGTTTTAGCCTGGAGAAAGAAGACTCAGGGGAGACTTCATAGCTCTCTATCTGAAAGGAGGTTTTAGTCAGGTAGAGATCAGCCTCCTCTTCCAGGCAACAAGTGACATGGTGAAAGGAAATGACATTGTATTGCACCATGGGAGTTTAGGCTACATATTAGGCAAAATTACTTCATAGAAAGGGTTATAAAGCATTGGAACAGATTTCTCAGGGAAGTGTTTGAGTCACCATCCCTGAAAGATTACAGCGGATATGGCACCTGACAACATTCAACCGCTTGGTTTAGTGTAGAACATGGTGGTGGACCTATGTTGCTTCTTGGACTTAGTGATTTTAAAGATCTTTTCCAAAATTGACTATTTTATGATTCTATGGTTGAGTCTATGAACCACTGATTAGGAAGTGTGTCAGTGGAGCATTTTGGTTTCTGGACATGTTACAGTTTCACTGCATGCTGTGTCTTCTTACTGGATGCTCTTTCCTCTCACAGTATAAACATTTCCCTAACTGGATGTGCTCAGTTCCTTTCAGGGAAAATCTCCTCCTCCTGCATTATGATTCTTAAAATACAGTGTATTACTGCTACAACAAAACTAACTAAGCCTTCAGTTCATACAGTAAGCCACTCACAAAGAAAACAGATAATATCTCTCATAGAATGCTGCAGCATGCTTAACATATGTCAGCATCCCTGATACAATATAAATCACAACAGCCATAATCACTCTTCCTCTGAAAATGTAGCTGAAGAAATGGAAAACATTCCTTTTATATTGAATCTGACCATTAGACTATGTTCTTTGGTAGTGAGTAGGGAACTTACAGTCTAGGTCACAGCAAACTAAGGATAACAAGGGGATATAACTTGTGGTATCAGCTGTTCAGGTATCAGAACTCTATTATAGCAAAGTTAGCATTGAAGAAGATATTATGTTTGATTTGAACTGATCAGTCAATTTTGGAACATTAGGGGATCAAATCCCTAAAATGAGCACACAACATGAAACACAAAACTCCGTAAGAGATCACAGAAATGGACCTGTGATGAAGCACTTTAAATTTCCTAAGCAGAGGTCATCAGGTCCAGAAAGAATCTAATGAAAAAGAAAAAATAATCTGACACAGAGAACAGAACTGAGAATAGAGAGCTGAGGGATAGAGAGCAAGGGAACTAAAAATCTTTCAGATCGAATACAAAAAGCTTTGCTCATTATGTTAGTAAGTTGATGATCTGTAATACATAGAAAAACCTGTGAGAATGTAATTAACTAAATTATATTTATTGTGAGAAGTTCCAAAAAGCAACAGAATGTGATGGTGTTCTTTCTACTCATGTTGTAGAAGTCTCTGATTGTTGAGTTAAACTTGGTTGATTCTTAGATGGCGTCCACATCCTTTAGTTTCATATGGTTTCAGCACACAGTCTCACAGTATGGGGAGCTAGTCTGCAGCCACCTCCTTACTCTGTCTTGAATGGGTTGCTGCTCACAGAATGTTTTTAGAATGGCATGTTATTATGGTATTTCAGTCTTCTTTACCTGAAGGAAGGATATCAAAATCTTTGGCTCTAAACCAAGCATGATCAATAGTATCCACAAAGTGCCTTTATAAGCAGACGTGCTGTGTTTTTTCTATATCCTATTTCATCACACAATAACTATTTGGGCATTTATCTAACATTTATGTTAACTCTGTACCCAGCCCATCACAGCTGGGCATTCACTATTAATGCCTAGATAGAAATGCAGTCAAAAGATCTTAAGAACTGCCCAACTTGCCACTTCATCTCAAATAGGGGACAGCACAGCAGAATGTGCATAAAATTTATAAAGATTAATTATTTGTTGGAGAAGACAAGAATATATTATCTTCATAAAAACAAATTGAGCAAAAGAAATAATCTTGAACTCCTATGCACAAAACAATGTATTGTCAGAAATACTGACACCCCACAGATTAGTAAAGGTAAATAGGCAAATCTTTGGGATGCAGCGATGTACTTTTCTCCTTGCTAAAGAAATCTAGCTGCTAGAGAAAAGAATTTGAGCATATAACCATGTAAAATTTCACATTGATGAAATGGTAGGTTTAAGAAAACGGAACTGGAGATAAGACTACAGAGGCAATACAAAGACCACTTTATCCTGATGGCTTCAAGAAGCATATTCTTTCTCAAAAATGATCAAACATTTGGACGTTCAGAAAAAAATAAATGTGGATGTGTTTATAAAAGTATATTTTTAAAGTGCTATTAACTTATGAATCACTTCACAAATATCTGTCATCAAAGGGAGAGGTAAAAGACATAGCCCCCTTCCTGAAAATGTGTCTTTATGGCCTGTTTTGAAATGAGAATGTGGGAAAGTGGTTATTTTGCAGCTCCTGTATATAGCAAAAGATACTGATATAAAGACATGAACTGAGGAAAATCTCTGGCCAGCTCTTTACTCTAGAACAATTACTGAAACACTTGTTTTTCATAATATAAAGTAAGTGGTGTCATTTACATTTAGACTACAGAAGGCATAATCAAACTTAGCATATATGAAGTATGCCATATTCCTTCAAAATCATTAAATCAGGGAATGGTTTGAACTGGAAGGTACCTTAAAGAGCGTGTTGTTCAAACAGCCTTGCTGTGGGCAGGAACATCTTCCCCTAGACCTCATTGCTCAGAGATCCAACCAATCTGGCCATGAACAACTCCAGGAACGGCACATCCAACAGCCTCTCTGGGGAACCTCTTGCAGTGCCTCTACACTCTCACTGTAAAAATTTTTTCCTAATATCTAATCTAAACCTACTCTCAGTTAGAATCATTCCCCCTTTTCTTGACACTTCATGCTCTTGTAAAAATACCCACTTTATCTTTCTTGTAGGCTTATTTCAGGTACTGGGAAGCCACAAAGAGGTCATTCCAAAACCTTCTCTTTTCCAGGATGAACAAACTTTTCTCTAAGCCTTTCCTCTTGGGAGATGTGCCCTATCCCCCTAATCATCTTGGTTGCCCTTCTCTGGACTCATTCCAACATGTCTTTTTCATGATGAGAACCCCAGAACAGGACACAGCACTCCAGATGGGGTGTCAACAGAGTGGAGCACAGGGGTAGAATCCCTTCCCACAACCTGCGGGCCACTCTGCTTTTCATGCAGCCCAGGATGGCTTTTGGGACTGGAAGTTCACATTACTAGCTCATATTCAGCCTCTCATTCACCAGCACCTTCAAGTCCCCAGCAGGGCTGCTCTTGATCAGGTCATTCTCAACCTGAACTGATACTGGGGGTTGCTCTGACCCAGGCCCAGCACCTTGCAGTAAAGATCAGTGGGCAATTACATTTCTCACTAATCATCATCCTTTAATTGTCAGGTACAGGTGAGGCTGGCTGCTTCTCAAGGAATGGCAAGCCAGCAGCCAAGGTCCCAGCAAGCCAGGCTGGGGAAGAGGCCTTGCCTGCAAGGAGACAGGATGCTGAGCCAGCAAGTCAAGGTCAAGATCAAGCCCAGGAAACAGTAACAAAGGTCTGCTGTGGTCCAGTGGCCGTCCAACAAGTCGTTAGTTATGAGCAAGTTCAAGATCAATTAGAAAGTCACATCAACAGCTCAGGGTCAGTCATACAACTGCAGTGAAAGTGACAACTGCCGAAGCTGGCTGAAACATGTCGTGGGTCATATGAAAGGCTAGGACTTCCAAAATCATCTTTCTTTAAAGCATTACTGAACATTATCACTGATAATGTACAAAGAAGGTGGGAAGTTGAACAAACTGATGCTGGAAAGCAAATGTTTCATCAACACAGAAAAGTATCATTAGGATACTACTTTAAGAACTGAAAAACCACAAAGATAAATTAGTAGAAGTAGCAGTACATGTGACATTAATAAGATAAAGAAACTGATGAAAACACAACAACAAAGTTTCAAAATGAAGTCTAAAAACATGTTGGAAACAGGGGGACAGGAGAGGACACAAGAAAAGAGCTATTTCTTTTGAAAATCATGTGGGTACAAAAGCAAATGAGTGAAATGATCTGCAGTGAAATTTACCCTAAAAAAATAAGTTGTCTCTAAATGTCAGAGGAAGAAAGTCCAATAACAATAGCAGGTGAAGCAAGACTAATTATTTTTGAAATAGATTTTGAATGGTAACATTTCCTAATCTGTAAGAACAAGGGGGTGACAAAGTTATATCCATTCCTGCATCATTATTATTTATGTATAAACATGTAATACATAGTTCAGAGATGTATTATACTAGAACATTTGTCTTATTAAATATCTCCTAGATGAGAATTTTTCATATAGCTGCTGATCATATTTTAATTGTTTCATATCTTGTTATGCATCTTCCAATCAAAGTCTGATTTTTTTTCACAACTTGTAAACATAGTATTTGGGGCTTTTTTCTATGGAAGTTAGACATTTTCTATTGACTTAAGGAAGGCTTGGATCTTATGGTAATTTTGGTTTGTGTAAGTTATAGTTAGAAGACATCCAATAAGTTACCGTGAATACAAATCTCAAATTTTACATGCAGACATGGAATTCTAAATGTCCCATTCATAATATGAGATAGTGCTTTTGACGAATTATACAATACAAAAAATTCTTGCCTTTCATTTTATCAGTCTGAAAAGGAGGAAAAGTACTTTTCATGTTGTCACTCTTTATATATTTCCAGAGTCCTATAATACTTTTTTCCTTTTTTTTTTTTTAATGCTAATGCTGTGGTTTTGCATTCCTCACAGAAATAAAAACCACAGCATTAAATCAATTTTGGCCCCTATCCAGTCAGACTATTAGAATCTTCAGCTATTAATTCATAAGCTTGAGTGACTCCAAAATATGTTTTTCCATTTTGATTGAAAGTAATTGCATAAAAGGTGTACCAATTTTGGGGAACAAAAAGCAATTTGGAACTGAAGAAAAACTCATTCAGGATGTCTGAATCCTATTCAGGTGTGTATGGTCACAAAGCATGTCTCCTTTCTATCCTTCAGTAAATGGTTATTCTGTAAGACGTAGAAGAAAAGGAAAAAGGTGTAAGAATCTTTGTCAATTCTCTTGTGAATCAATATTGTTCTGTTTCTTGTATTATTTATCCACCCTTTAATTGATTTCAACTCCCTGGACAGCAAGGTCCTGTGATAATCTGTGTAAAATATCTGGGTTATATCTTTCCACCACCCCTTTCCTCTTATTAATAGTTTTGAAGATTAATAGGTAGAATATCTGTCAAAATGCAGTCAATGTTTGAGCTCTGCCATTAGTCAAAATTTGCATTTTTCCATTGTAAGGCTGATACTGTATTGCTACATGCCTTTAAAAACACTAATATAAGGTAACTACTTATATAAATGAAGTGATGCAGTGTAATGCTTCTGCAAGCTACTTAACAGCTGGGAGCCTCATTTTTGAGCCACTGTTACTAAAGAGAGAGATGTCTTATTTACCGTTATTGTTTTTTCATCTGAAAAAGGTTTTAGATCTTTCTGCATTTCCTTGACATGCCCCGAAGTTTTTAAATAAAAACATAAAAATATTTAATTGCGTTGGCTGACTTTTAGCAATTCTGGAATCTAAAATATGGGGAAAAAAAGAAAAGAGAATTGTATTATTTTTACACAATGCTCTAGCATAGATTACTCTGTAAGTAGCATTACCCTGTTGAATTACATCATGTCATGTTGCTTTCACTTGATTTGCCCGTCTTCATCCTCTCTAATGTTGGCATTTTTTATTAGTATGCATCACAGTTCTTAAAATTCTGTGCCAAAATTCTAGTTGAATATGCAAATGAACTGTATGTCTGCCATAACATTTTCCTCTAGGGTACCTTTGAATGAAACGAGCCAAAAATATCTTGTTCATTTTTACGAGGAAAGAAATGAAACCAAAAGGAAGAGTTTATATGTGCATTTTCACTGCTTAAGGAAGGAAAATAGAAGACATGCAGTCCAGTACTTGCTTTTGGGTACACACCTCAGGGAATCATCTTTTAAATGTCTGCTTTAGTTACTTTGCAATGCAGGGTTTGTTTTGATCAAAGACATATAATTCTTACTATGATACATGCCACTCTTACTGTAATGATGTTAAATTTAGTTAGAATTTTTAATCACCTTGGTGTGTTATCTCCTAATATTTTTTCTCTAGGGTTATGGTGTTATGACAGAGTAATATTTGCCAAATCTTGACAAACTTGTTAGAAATACTGAATTTGTTTCTTTAGTGTATTATTTTTCCACATATAAATCTAAAACAAGAAATGCACTCATTTAATATTATTATTGTGCATTCTGCCAACACACAGGCTCTAATACCCAATTGGATTTCTAGATTTGTATTCTCCATATTTATTCTCTGAAGTATACCACACTCAGTTATTGAACTGGGCTCTTAGTTGCCCCCTCTGTTTGTCCAAGCCTGCCTAGAAAGAGGCTGGTGAGATGCTGGAAGAGTAAGAGATCCAGCAAACTCGGGAAAAGGAGGCAAAGTAATTATTTTGAAAAAAATAGATCCTGTTTGAAAGATAAGAAAATAAAGAATCTGTTTAACAAGAGAATGAAGCCATACCCTCTAAGGAAAAAGTGCTCTGCTGTAACAGATACAGTATAATAAAGTCCAAACAAGATATTTGTCGTAGACTTTTTCTACAGCAAGTCCTAACTCAATCTTTCAGCACAAACTGGGCAAGAAATCTATATGACAAACAGCACCAGAGGTAACTGTAAATTGTCCGAGCTATCGATGGAGAAACAAAAAGCTCCAGTACATTCTATTCAGGAAAAAAAAATCCACAAAAATGCCTAAGATTTCCGGTGAACATTGTAAGTCATTATTTATCTTCATTAAGAGCAGCCAGGACTCCTCAGAGGATATATGTCCCCACATAACATTCTACACCTGGCTGGCAAAGAATATATGATGGGAGGTAGACTAATTAACCTCTATTGTTCATTGTACACAGGAAGAAAATAATATTCATACAGAAGACCTTAGAGATAAGATAGCTAGAAAATTAATATTGGAATGATGAGCTTCTAACTTGTCAGTGTATCAGAGGGCATTCAGAGCATTTAGATAGACCTAAAAAAGCTTTTGACTGAGATATTGGTTCCCTTTGCCCACTCTTCAGCATGACCTGAACTCCCAGCAGAACAGAGTAACTGCTATGTTATCACAGTACGTAATGCAAGCTACTGTACTTGTCTCTCATCAGGGATTACTAGATTCATGTATGATAACAAACTGAGGGGAGCTGTGCAGTTCTCTATCCAGCAAGAGCAAGGCAGAATAAGCTTTATTTGCCTTTAAGAAAGCCATGTGAACATACACACAACAGATATTAAAAAAAATAAATTGATAAATCCCAACAATTTTTGAAGGGATCTGAGCATTGTTTGAAATTTTCAGGTTAAATGATCCATACAAATTTTTTACCATGGTAATGTACCGTGAAGTTTTGACAATTACAGGTCACTGCTTTCATACAAATTTAAAGCCTGATATCAAATATCTCAGCTCATTTGTTTTAAAATAAGCTGGATATATTAATAAAGATTTTCTAGGTGGTTTTAGGACTTCCTCATAGGGTTTTAAAACCATATCTGATTCATCATTATTATAAATGCTAGTATTAGTACCACTTTCTCTATTTTATTAATGTTTTAGAACATAGTTTAAAAGTTCTGTAATTTTTTGTGGATATCTGCTTATTTTTAAGGCTAAGAATGCTGGATTGTAGGTTTCAGTGTTAGTTATTTAGATTGCTCTTACTTCTTCCTTGATATTGTTGGCAGGATATAACAGAGAAGTGATGTTTAAAGTGTCGTTATTATTATTAATAATAAGGATAATAATAACAATAATAATAATACACTACAATTTACATATTTTTACTATTTAATAAAATAATAAATATAAAATATGAGAGTAGAGGATTGATAGTTTGTAGAAATAGAAGCTAAATTAATATACTCAATAAAAGACAACAAAGAGGAAAATATTGCAAGGCTGGTTTTGTTAGTTCAAACAAGATTATATCTTGTTATAATTTAAACAAAAATTATAAGATGAAAACCAACATAAAGCAAAAACTCAGGAAAGACTCATAAAAAATTCTCTACTGGAAGGAAAGTGTTCAATCAAGGAATTTGCCATAATCATCCTGGCTGCTTCCTGTTTTTATGCAGGAGCTGAACTACCATTGCAATGACTGTTTCCCATAAATGGAAGACAATAAGGAAAGACAGCATTTGTTTTATGCTACTTCCTATGCACATCCATATACACGACATGTACAGATGAGCTGGACCACTCTGATCCTACCTTCATTCAATAAGTTATTGATCTCATTCTTACCCAAATGATAAAAATAAAACTCCATGGACTAATGAACAGAGATGCTATGAAATGGCTGTTTGGCACACGTCCCCTAAATAGCTTTATGTGCTCAATCTCCAGTGGCCTGAGGAATGTTCCTTGCATGCACAGAACACCTCCTGCACAGAAAACTGTATTAATATGCAGAAACTGTGCCAAGGGGATGGCCCTTCTCCTTTATTAATTTAAACATTTTAATATTCTCTATATGCAAAATATAATTAGAATTAATGGACTTTAGCACTAATGCAGTGCCTGAAGCCAGCTAGAGCATCTATCTTGTGCATATGATAAACATGAATTAGAATCCCTTACCACCAGCAAGGCTGGGAGCTCAGCTCAGTCTGCTAATGTAGTTTGTGTCCAGATAAAGATCATATCAACTGACAGACAGAGGGAATTATCATTCTTTTGATGAGATAAGCAATTGGTCCTCCAGGGAGGAAGTAAACCATGACTGAGTTGCACTGATTGTTAAACAAGATCTCATTATTAATCTATAAAGACAGTGTAGCTGAGCTACAGTAGCATATATCAGACAGAGAATAAATGTCAGATTTTAGTATGTTGTGCCCAAACTGTTTATAGTTTCCTTGCAAAAAAATCCACATGCCACAGAATAGAAAACAGAGTTTACGCTCTGTCTGATATTTCACATTCACTTAAGAAACAAAAACTTATCAAGAAAAATATCAGAATATTTTATTTGAAAGTAAGCATGAAAAAAATGCAGCAAACAGAAGAAATTCAGGATGTAGTAGCCACGAATTTTGAGAAATTTCAGTGAATATTATTAAAAAGCCAGAACAAGTCAGGCACTATTTTTATTGTTTTTTCTGAACTGAAAATGACAATAGAATATATGAATTTGTTTCTGCCAGTAGTACAGCCCAAGAAGGAATGTAAGAGTCGTCAGTCTCTCATGGTTATTTACTCTCCAAATGTGTTCTACTAATGGTGGGGGAAAAAACTACACCAAAGCAAATGTCTGAATTCAAGAGCTACTCACAAATACCTTAATCTACTGTAAGTACTTCCTTTACTGTGGTTTACCCCCAGCAGGAAGCTTATCCAAACAGAACTGCTCACGCATTCACCCTCAGTAGTATGGGAAAGAGTATTTGAATGGTAAATGTGTGAAAACCCATGGGTTGCAATAAAGACAATTAAATATGTAAAACAAAAACTGTATGCATAAGCAATGAATTAATTCACTGCTTCCCATTACTAGGCAACTGTTTAGCCATTTGCAGAAAAGCAGACCTCCATCATGCATAACAGTTTCTTGGGAAGACAGGTGCTCTAATTCCAAAGACTTTGTTCAACACTCTTTCTTCCTCTCCTCTTCCTTTACCCCAGATTTTATTGCTGATCGCGACTTCATATAATATGGAATGTCTCTTTTGTCAGTTTGAGTCAGCTCTTCTGACTATGTGCCTTCCCAACATCTTGTACACTCCCAGTCTACCCTCTGGCTGGGTAGTGTGAGAAAGAGATATCAGCTTGACATTGTGCACTCCCTGTTCAGGAAGAACTAAAATACTGGTGGTATTATCAACAATGTTTTGGTCACAAATCCAAATGATAACACCACACCTGGTGCTACGAATAAAATTAACTCTATCCCAGCTAAAGCCAATAATCATCATTTTTGTTTTGACCTATCATTAAACACTTGGTCTGTGTTTCTTGTGTTGTTACACAGTTTTAAGTGAATTGCTGGTGTTTTATTACCATTTCTCCTGTCTGACATGGTATTCCAAGGTCAACTGTACTAAATACTTTGTGCATATAAATGTTTTTATCTCTTTTTTTTTATTAATATGCTAGACAATGCGTTAATTACATTCTTTCTCTGTACATGTCTACAAAAATATTCTATTTCTTTCTATAATTAAGGTTTTGGCAGTACAGTGACTGATCTTTCTCTATGTCCTTGTCCTCAAATCTTAAATGAGTACCCTCATTAATTTATTTTATGTCAATATTAAACACCTAGGTTGATATTTTCATAACTAAATGCAAGCTAGAAACATGCTCAAAATAACAGTGATTTTAAGTAAAAACAGTGGTTTTCCTCTAAATTATTGGGGTTGTGAAATATGAATTCTCCCAAATTGTGGAAAACACATTTTGCTCAAACTTTTCAAATACCTGTCAATGGGCACAGACAGGTATGTAGAACAGCATGAGGAAATAATTATTAGCTGATTATTAGCTTATCTGTACCTGATAAGCCTGATAGACTACACTGAAAATGATGTGAGTGAAAAGGATTTACCAATAAGGCAGAATTTCTGTTCTGGTCAGGGTTCATGCTAGGAACTTGGTGTTTGTCTCTGTGAGGCCTTAAAGAATGCAGTGGCATGTCTCAATGCACTGTCAAAGCTACAGAAGGAACTTCCCATAAGGTAGACCACCAGAAAAATCTCCACAAAAATAGCAAGATGCTGGTTCCAGGTGTGCTGAGGCACATCCGGGTAACCTATCAAGAAAAAAAATTCACAGTGGCAAACTGTTGGAAAGGAAGCAACAGCTTATAGACATGCCAGCCCAAGCTGTGGGAATGGCATCTCTGCCCCGAGGATAGTCCCTGGGTATCTCCAGAAAAACATCTCTAGGACCCACACCACTGAGAAGACAGGGGGAAGAAGACTACCAGGTAACTGTGGAATCCGTGTGGTGGTGGTATCTTTCTAGTTAATCTTTCTCTTGCTCTCTGTTTCCTCCCCATCCATCCCCCATTTCTTTCTGTATCTCTACCTCACATTTTCTGTTAAATAAAATCTGTACTATTGACTTCAGCATAGGGTGTCTTATAATGGAATCTTAACAGTCTTCAACTCACATTGTTAAAAAAAGTATAATAACAGTCCCCGTAAAAAACAAGAACTCCAAACTTGAATAAGAAGCCAGGATCCCTGCTGCAAAAGCTGTTTACTCTTTCTTCTCATTAAAGAAATCTGGAGATCTCCTGTAGTTGTGTTGCCATTGTCAATTCTAGAACTACAGTTCTCTCACGTATTCCATCCCTATTTGATGCATGATAATAATCACATGAATTAAAAATATGACAGAATAACCATTATACATGTGTTGTGAATGAGCGGCTTGGCTATTAAAAGGAACACTGTCAAAGATTAAATGGGTTTAATATGAAATTGTGAAAATGTGACTTTCCAGAGTTTGATGGGAAGGTTCTCTATATTACTTAAAACACAGATTAAAACATAGAAAGGAAGATAAAACTAGAAGTAATTTGGAATCATATACACAGAAGCCAGGAATGCCAAAGAGGGTAAGAGTGCAAAGCATAAGAATGCAAGATAAGGGTGCAAAAGGGTTTAGCAGCACTTAATCATTGAATACTTTAACACTTATAAAGTGATTCAATAAAGTTTACTAAAATTATAACAATGATTTGAATAGAGATTTGACATAGTAACGTTCATATCATAATCAACTCACACACACATGAGTAAGACAATGTATACACTTCTTTCTTGTGTGTAAGGATATCTATCAAAAATTCCCCTTGGGTTCAGTGAAATACAGCAAATCCCTCTGTATTCCAACAGGCAATGGCTGCATCTTGAGAAACATGGAGATGTAGGGGAAGGTGTATCCACCAAGACTTCTCAGGATGTGGGCATAGCGGGCAGAGAGGGTTGCAGCCCTCCAATGTGTGAATTTAATAGAAAGAAAGAAAGAAAGAAAGGAATAACTGATACAAAAGTATGAAGAAATGTTGTCTTATAGATATTGGAAGAGCGGCAAGATCTTACCCAAATATCAGATTGAAAATTATCTATCAGTATTTGATATAGTAAACATTAGTATTAATTCCTTAGTCACGCAATCAGTTTGGGGAGGGCTGTCCAACATTTTTTTCCTTCCTTTTCTACCAAACTCATTTTTACTGCTAGCCCATCACTTTGCTCAAATATAAGAGGTAAGAGTTTGTGTTCTTGCCTGTTGGAAAGCTTTGATCTGCTTTCCTAAGTCTCAGTGTCTTTAGCTAATATTTTCAGTGATATTTCACTTTTCAGCATTGCTCAGGCTTGTGCTCATTCTCACAGGATGAAATCTTTCCAAAAAAAATCTGCTCCCAGAAAGATCAGTCTACAGTAAACTTGGATACTTGCCAGCTTCCCAGAAAGTTATCTGTTGTGCTGTCTAAAATATTGTATTTCCCACTTAAGTAAGTGAAAAAACGTCATTACTCAGTATAATAATTTTGTGGATAATTAGTAATTCTCCCATTTCCTATAACTCTTCTCCTTGCATTGTTAATGTTGCCAGCTATAATATCTACTGCAATAGATTATAATCTTGAGGATAGATCTTGGATCTGATTTAAATTTTCTGTACCCTGATGATTAAGTGAAACCTTTTACAAGACTGATTATTTTTCAGGTAGAAATATGAATGTGCTTATAATATCAAGTGGCATAATCCTGGATCTTTCCCTCTTTCATGTTCAATTCTCTTCAATAGCCACACTCAGCTTTAAACTTTGAAAGGTGTTTTCCCAGAGTATCAATTCAGATCTATTTTAGCTCTGGTGACCGTTCTTGCTCTCAACCATGACCACTCAACATTAAGTTGCACCAGCTTTGAAATCAGTCTTATTTAAATTTATTCCATAGCCACAACACTGTCTGTGTATCAGCAACTGTTTTCTTTTCCTATGCTACTTATGCCAATGAAGGAAAGGCCAACAGCTTCCTTCCCAAAATTAAGATTGTAATCTATGCTTTTCAACAGGAACATTTGCATTTAGTCAAATGGCATCATCACCCATCTTGAATGAATTCCCATTTAGAACATCAGAATTGCCTCAGAAATACAAATTCTGTGACATTGCCATGTCTGACCGAGATAACCTCAAATGTTGAGGTTTTGACTAGGAGGAAACACTGAGACACCAACGAGGAACCACAACAGTTGGTGGCTCTCTATTGTTTTGTCTGGGAAACACTCTGTGAAACCATCTTTTTATATATATGGGGTTTTTTTTGTTCTCTTTGAAATTCAGAGATCCCAAGTTTAATTTTTTTTTTTTACTTTGCACTACAGATCACTAAATTTCAAAAACCTACCTGAATAATTTCCTTCTACAATTATTAATCCTGTGAACAGATCTTATCTCCTCAATAACAATTGTCACATCAATTTTGGTGTCAAGTTATACAAGTTTCATTCCTGATCTTACATACAGCTATCTAACTCTCTTTACATTCAGCTATATTTCAATGCAGTTACTGTTTTGGATATCTCCTCTACCGTGCATCTTTATTTCTTCAAGTAGTATCTGCCATGGAGACAGGAAGGATCTTCACAGTTTAATTCTTATCTTCTTTGATCCTGTAAGTCTGCATGATCCCCAGCGCACGTCTGTCAATCACCAAGTCTTAATCTAGCATCTCATCTTTTCCACTGAGTGAAAGGCTACTGCACTAACAGAAGATTTGCACAGTACTCAGTGTCACTTTTTGGTTTTAATGAGATTTTGATAATAAATTGAAGAAGAAGGAACCAGATTCATAGCTGTGAAAATATCCACTCTGATGGTACCATTTCAGCTATGAAATTGAAGATTTTGAAATTCATAAAGAAGTATTAATCCTCCAGCTTTTCTCATGAACTCTCTAATTGGTTAATAATTCTGCTGCTTTATTAACAGCAGCTTGCAATCTAATATTTTGTTTAGGCATTTTGAACATAAAAAGGGTCTGATACTTTCCATTAGTAGGTAACGCTTCCAAATTGCCACCCCATCTGCAACAGATAGACCTATATTCTTCTGACTAAAGCTGTGCAGCAAAAAAAAATTGTATCCTAGTGCAAAACTTCCTGGAAAGACAAACTTTTTTTTGTTTTATATTTTGTTGTATATTGCAGGAATCACCTACAGTTCTTCAGCACTGTGGTATGGCACAAATTGCTTTGGTGTGATTTGGATGAAAATAGCCAAAGATAATGAAGTGAAAGATGTCTGAAAATAGTGCTGTCATCATCTGGATAGATTTGGGATGTTGTAATTGTAGAAAGCATTGGATTTTTCTTTCTGATTCTTTAGAAGGCAAATTATCCAGTGACTTTTTAACTTTGAAAGAGAATGCTAGATACCTTACATACATTGATGTCAGTCTAAGCAGCCTGAACTTTTCAGGTTATTATGCTGTGATATTCAAAATAGCTCTTTAATAATTATCTTCTTTTTCTCATAAGAAAACTTTTCAGCCATCCAGCGATTGGTTAGTGGTTTTTTCCTCCTCCTTGATCAAGTCACTTTAGTAGCTGAAGCAAATGTGTTTCTTTTCAATTATTATATGTAAACTTGCCTAGTAAAAATTACAGTGCTTTCAGTAGAACTTCCCAGGTAATATAATTTGATTTTGTTTTTCAACTGGATATAATCCTTATACTTCTAAACTTCTGAATAACCAAATCAAAACTGTTAATAAATTAAAATTAAAAGTTCACATCTATCACAGGAGAGATGAGAAAATATGTTCACAGGTATATTTTTACATACCAAACTTTCATGCACCTTTCTTCATCCATTCCTTCTCCTACACAGCAGAAACAACTGAAAAGAACAGCATTTCTACATCAACCAATTATTTATTATATTTGGAAATATTTTTGTAGTATTATACTTGATTTCTTCAGTAAAGGAGGGATAACTAATTTGGTCTCATTGCTGGTTTTTATCTATGAAACAATTACTTGAAACATCTCATATACCAAGTTACCATGCAATAGTTGTTTCTATATTCTGCATTTAAGCCTTGGGTTTTTACAAAAATAAGCTAATATAATATGAATGTAGGAAAAGAAGAAAAAAATTAGGATGTTAATGACATGGGATCTTGATGGCACAATCTAAAATGGAGGAAATAATACTTTCTGAAAAGACAGCCAAACTTCTGTGACATTGTCAATATTATTTTAGAAGAGTTTGTATCCATTGTATCTGATAAAAAATAATCCTTTGAAGTATGAAGTTGGTCTTTTTAATATATTGCTTCAGTCTATTGGTTTTGACTGTGGCAGGGCCTTCTGAAGTAATTTTAAAGATACCAGGTGGGGGAATAAGCAGGGAACTCTATATCTTCCTAAATAGGTCGAATGAGAAAAGGAACAGATGAAGGAGTATAATATAATTTCTAAAATGAGCTCTGTAGTTGTTCAAAATATCAGTTTTTCTCTGTACATTTAAGGACACACTGACAAATACTGCCCTGACTCCTCTCTCTTTCAATGCAAAGATGTGAATAAAATTACTGAGTATAAAAAAGTCATTTCATTCTGCCACCTTTTTTTTTTTTTTCTCCTTACCCAAAACCCTCAGTGGCTACATTTGAGCATAATAACACTTCAATAGCACTGAAAGTGCATACTTTAAACTAAGGTGCAATTTATTGTACATTTTAGAGAACAGCTACTGAGACCTGGGCACAGTTCCAGTGCTGACACTGCAGTGCAATTGAAAGACACTGAATTATCACACATGTTGTTTCTTTTCTAGAAGTGATTATTAAATTTTCTAAATTCCAGGGAACTTCTTGAGGTGAGGCCTCCTAATAAAATTCTCTTTTTCAATAGAACAGATTGCACACTTTAAAGGTATGTATGAGCTATTCTTGAGTATTTAATGACTGTAACATTCGGTGATGCATTTGCATTCAAACTGTACCCAATGCATTGCTTTGTAAATCTTGAAAGTTTCTTTATGCTTATGGTAAAACAAAACCTATTATAGATAACTTCCTACAACATATCTTAATCTTTCAGAATTAGGCATTTTTTAATGGCACTACGAATCTATGTTTATTTCATTACGTATTCAAAACTATGTATCAGTTAAGAAAAAAAAATAGAATTAAAATAAACTGCTTATTTGATGAATGTCAATTATAGCCATGTAGAGAACAAACACGAGATTAAAAGTTCTAAAAGCGAGAAACAAAACTAACAGGAATCATCATTGGTTTCCTTTTCTCTTTACTGTACTTTGGAGGTATTACTGTATGTGATAAATGTAACACTTTCTCAATAACTCCAGGAACACTTGTATAGACATAAAAAGTAATTTATATATGATTCACCAAATTTATGCTATTAACATTCATTACCATTTAGGCAAATATCAATTCATTGATAATTTCAACTCTCGCAAATATGTTTAATAGAAGAATGGAAGTGTTCAAAAATCACAATCTTCCACATTTTGGAATTAATTTTCCAACATATAAAAGTCTTCTTGTACCACCTGGCTCTGTGCTGTGAAAAACCACTAAAGGAAGATTATTACCTGTTTTTATTACAGAGCCACAGCTCCAGTGCCTTGGCACTCGGCCTTGGAGAGTGGCTTAGCAACATCTGCCAGCTCCCTCAGAGTGCATTTCATCAGGACCCAAGGATTTATGGATTTTGCATCTCCCTAGCCTATCTCTAATCTAATTTTCTACCACCAAGAAATCTTCCTGTCTTCAACCTTCCTCTTTTAGCCTCAACATCCATGATTCTGAAGGTTGGCCTCAGCAGCAAAGACTGAAGCAAATAAGACATTAAGTAATTCTGCCTTTTCTTTATCTTCCATCACCAGGATCTGACCTCCTTGACTTTCTGAGGTGAAAATGCACATTGTTGTCTGATATTCAGCTTTTCATCCACAGGTATCCTCAAGCCCTTCTTGGCAGGGTGACTTTCAATCCATTCATCCCCCAATCTGTATTGATATCAGGCATTGCATCAATCTAAGTGCAAGAACTTGCAGTTGGTGTTGTTGAAATTATTGAGGTTAAAATAAATCTACAAAGGAACAGCAACACTGGGGAGGTTTTTTTTCTTATTATTTTTTAGTTATGTTCCACATTTTAAAAACAAATCCTATGTATATCATAGGCATTGCTGGGTTTTGCATACTTTAAAGCCTTATGACACCATACAATCACTTTCATCCACCTGGTTATGATGCATAATTTCCTGATACAAAGCTCTAGAGAGATATTTGAGTTGCATGTTATTCCAAGGGCAATAAATAGTTCATCTAACAGCTCCATTGTTGCTGCTATGGTCAGTCAGTAGTGTCATTAGAAAGCAAGAATCAAACTACTGGAAATATTCCAACAAGATAATGTTGGATAGTTTCCAGAAAGACTTTTCCAAAAGACATTAGTTACACCATCTCTGCCTGGACTGGCGCTTATCCAGATAATGTCCTGTACTCTGCGTGGTGTTTCCCAGTGACTCACTGTGTATTATCTATGCCCCACTGCACCATGGACTGTCCTTGGTATCTGACAGTAATCAACTGGAAATCTCATCATGATTTTGCTCCAGATTCTTGTCCCATTTATATGTCTTCAGCTGCTTCAGAGGCCTTGCTTAAGACTGTATTTTTATCACAAGCAGATTCAGAGAGGGATTCCATGACTCCCATTATTTTCTGCAAGTCATCATTGGGTAATGAAAGAGTTGACTCAAGATTTAAAATTATAATACATCAATAACTCACCACCTAAATAATAAGAAATAGAATCAGAGAAAGTTTTAAAGAGACGTGGAGATAATTTTGAAGAAGCCTAAAGCAGTCCCACTTGTATTCATGAAATGAGATAGAGTTTGATTGATTATTTGCAGGAAAGTACTGAAATCCTGAACTCTTATTTTAAGAATTTTGTGAGATTTATTGCACATCCTTTGTTTGGATGATATAAGAGAACAATTGGCAGGTAGATCTTCAAATAAGTTTACCTTTATTTAGGGCATTTTTTGTCATAGAGAATGAGTATTTTTACCTAAATGATGACTCAGGAATAAAAGTTATATATTTAAACTGATGAACTTTATGCCAATCAGTATAATAGCTCTTTTACTGGAAATGCATCAGAAGTAAATTGCTCTCATGATTCTCTCTGAACTAAATCCAAGAACAAATTCATTTTCTGTTGTGTTCCAAAATATCTGTCCCTCTGCAGAGTTGAGTACAGTGTGTAAAATTGCATAGGGGAGTTTTGCACATTTATTTTCCTTCACACAGTGATTTTGAAAATTGATTTTTTTTTTTCTTCATTCCCTTTCCTTATCTCCTATGTTGCCTTTAATTTCTCAAGCTGTATTTTGTTTTTTCAAATTATAGATCAAAGGATCATGTGATCATTGGAAAGAGCAACATATTTCACAGGCCTCCCTAATTTTCTTGTTCTTATAGATTATATGTACTTATTCTTAAGTACCATTTTCAGCACTGTAGCGAAATAACCTGCAATTTTTTTGAAGAACGAGACTCGGTGTATAGGTAATACCTTACTTTCTTAGTTAACTAAAAGCATAACAATTTTAAAATGTATTATAAATTTGTACAATGCATTTTGATGAAAGCAAACTTAATATTATGATCAGCTGCAGTGTATGAATTCAAATTTAGGTAAAACAAACCCACCAGCCAGCTTAGAAAATAGAAAAAGAATCAACTAAAGTTCTAGCTGATAAGGAATCAAGTGCAGTCCTTTGAAGTCTATATCTTCTTGACTTTCATTTCAGGACACAGGTAATTTTTTACATCTGCACTTGTTTAATGTGGCTCCAAAAATATGCAAATGAGGTCTACAAACATACTTTTAAGTAATTTGACTGTGACAGAATCAAAAGACTGCTCTGATACTTCATTTTAGATCTCTCTACTGTGTTAAAAAATCTGATCCTATAAACAAAAAGAGTTTAGTTCTTAGCATTAGTATTTTGCTGCACAAAAGTATCTAAAAGCATAGGTGAGACGTACTAGCAAAGCCATGTTATGTCTAAGGTAATTACTACTGGGATACTTATATGACTCTGCTTGGTGATCACATTGATGAAACTAATTTAAATTTTTTGTATTTGTTGTTTTTCTTTATAAACCACAAGAATGAGCATTTCACTCGGTTCATAAAAACGGTCTCATAAAATCGTTGACTAATTTTTTTTTTTGCATCAATTAAAAGGGGAGATTTTAGTCTTTGAATAGAATACAGCCTGTGTTAACAGCTGAGGTAAATAATAAGCTGAATTCAGATCTTCTTTTAATTTATTCAGGAATTTTCTTCAGCAGTAAAAAATAAATTAGTACTTGAATCAAAGTAATTTGGTGTTGATTTTGCACAGACACTTTTGCAAAATTTATGGTTAAAGAGAAGTCCTGAGGGGAAAGTCCTTTCTCTTGCCTTTTTTCATCATATTAAAAAATCTTGTCCATGTTCATGGAATTTAACAATTAAGTAATTCCTCAAGTTTGCTTTACATCTGTTTTAGCTTGCTTTGCTTACATACAAATGAAGAATTTCTATAATCCCATGCACAATCTTCTTACCAAGTCATGTCTGCTGAAAACATGGAATGAAGATTGTTTTAGATACACAGTTTTAGTCAGGATTTTTTTCTTAATATTTAATTAGCTGTGAAAGCAGAGTTCTCCCCTGAAGAGCCTGCTGTTTTCCAAGACCGGACAAATGACTGCTTTTCCTGGATATCGAGCACTGTTCTTACTTCCCTGGCTTTAGCAATGCTGTCTCTTCATTTACGCATCTGCCCATTGAACTGTCCATTTTATGGTATTTAGAGAAACTTGCACTAAACTCATTTCATATCGCTGGCCCTGGGGAGTGTCTGGCTGGGCAGGGCTGTGACCATCCAAGAGCATCTCCACAGCCTGGGGTTAGCAGACCACAGTCTGTGGAGAGCAATAGGGAGAGGGCTGGGGCGGACAATGCTGCTGGATGGGTTGGGGAACCAATGAGGAGGGGTAGGAGGAGGGACCAAGGAGAAGGGGCCAATGGGGCATTTAACTGGGGAGAATATTCTGGAGAAATTCCATAGAAGGACAAATGAGGCAGGAAGGCCAACAAGCCGACTTGTTGGGAGAATGGAGTTAAAATAAATGTATATAAGGCCTTGGGGTGTCGTGGGGAAGAACTTTGGATCACCCTAACCGGCCCTAGGGGCTGTGTTACCAGTAGGCCCTTTCAGAATCCTGGTCAGCAGGCCTGCTGGCTTCCACAATTTCAGCCCCTGGAAAAAATTAAGGACGATCTTAGCAGTATCTGAGGGACTAGAAAGTGAGTGAAAATACATCCTGATAAACTGTGTTTGTCCAATCTGATACTTTTCTATGAAATAGCGATTGGTAATGTAAAAATGTGGATGTCATCTACATCAACTTGATTTTAGCAAGGTTTTAAACTGATAAGATATAGACTGACAACAGGTGAAAAATTGGCTCAACTGGCAGGCAGAAAAGGGGATATTGTGAGTAAGAAGGAGAAAAATTATGGAAGGGAAAGAATTCTCAACTGTGCCATAAGCTGAAAAAGATCTTCACATTTAGGAGGCTCAAGGGAAAAAGAAAACCCACTGCAACTGTCAAATTCATAGGACCATGTAAGAATTTTGCACAGTAAAAGAAGAAAAAATTTGGTGAGATTAGTTAATAGAAGTTAGCATCACTATTCATCTGAGGGTTCTGTCTGACACAGGAAAAATACATATCAGTTTTTTGCTGCTACTATTGCAATTTCACTATAAGCAAACATGAACAGTGCAAAATAGCTGTTCAGCTACTTAAAACATATTTTCAATGCTTTAGGTAATAAGTGAATTTTATTTTTACTGCTATAATTGCACCGTTTCAAAATTAAGATTATTAGAAGTATTAGCTATACTTCCTGAGGAAAGTGTGTTGAAGATTACCTTTATCCAGATATATTAACAAGATGTATATTTTTTAAACTTATAAGTTTAAATATAACTTATATTTATATATAAATTTATTTAAAAATATATATAACTTATTTAACTTATAAGTTAAATTTGTAGTCAAAACAAGAACATGATGGGTTTTGGTTTTATCACCCCTGGGAAATGCACATATGTGGTTATAGAATCATAGAATAATTTATGTTGGAAAATTATTGTTGGAATATATGTTGGAAAAGGTCCGTAAGATCATTGAGCCATATAGTAGCACTGGCAAGTTCACCGCCAGAACACTTTTATGGCACTTGGGGATATGTGCCTGTTTTTCAATACCTCTGGAGATGGTGATTCAACTGCTTCCCTAGGCAGTCAGCTTCAATGCTTGGCAACCCCTGTGGTGATGAAATTTTTTCTAATATCTAATCTAAATGTTGGTGCACCTTGAGATCACTTCCTCTCATCCTTTTGCTTGTTACTTGGGAGAAATTTCCAATCCCATGTAGATGTAGAGAGAAGTAAGGTGGCCCCTGGACATCCTTTACTCCAGTCTACACAACCCCAGCCCCCTCAGCTTCTTCTCACGGGGCTTGTGCTTTAGCTTTCCCATCAGAGTCATCGCTGTTGCTGTAATACCAGTCTTTTGCATTTTGGTACATCCTAAGCTATTTTCAACACTGTTTAGGAATGTGGTTAACTTTCTAAGACCTGAGAATTTTATTTATGAAAGCACTCTTCCAGTGTTCTCAGTGTGTTAGGGAAAGAGTTCCCTTGGATTGCTGTTACCAACATGCATTTTTGCCTTTTAAATACTCAATTGTTTCTAAAGTCTGTAAACAGCCTAAAAAATAGGCCTTCTGTGTCTCACTGCTTACAAATTTATTTTACATATATCTAGACCAGATTAATTGACAGTAACTGGTCTAACATGCATTTTCAAGTTTGATTATGAAAGAGAAATTGAAAGATGTTCAAGGTACTACTACTCTAAGCAGTAAGTGATAAAGTAGCTTGAAAATTCCCTTGCAAACCTTTATTATATTTAGAAAGTGCCTCGTTTTAAAGAATCACAGTCATTTGGTAGCAAGGAAAGTAATAGTTTTATGGGTATAGAGTCTCACTTTCTGACATCTCCAAATGCTTCATGTACTAAAAGCATTATACACATTATGACATAAATGCTGAAGTATCTAGATGACAGGACTGCAGATACTGTCACGCTGTATCTGTGAAAGAGGCATTTGGTGAAGGGCAAACATCCAGGCTAGAGACAAGACTTTGGAAGAGATACTGTTAATTCAGCTAGAGATACTTAAAGCTAGATCTAATATTGAAATATTCCCAGCAGCTGATTAATATTTTTTTTAATATTTTAATTTTTAGTCTTCCTATTATTTTCTTTCACTTTTACCAGTGAAATATCTTCCCTTTGCTATTTTCATGAAAGAAGTATTTTTATTACCCTTTTGCTGATGTCTGGGATATTTAATTCTACTTCTAATTATCATAGGTATATGATTTTCACAATGAACTGCTTCATGTATACCTTGAGAACTACAGATTCTAACCTTTGAGGCTTTCTACTGAGGATATTACAAACTTAACCATAATTGCTTATTTTCAGTGAAAGTGAGTGGTGTAATTCAATTAATTAGTTTTCCTTCAAGAGAATGTTCTGTTATTTTTATAATTCATCCTACAGTACAGAATACAGCAGCTTATAACTAAACAAAACAACACAAAAATTAAATAAAAACAAAAACAAACAAAAAAACCCCAAACAACAAAAAAAACCCTCAACTTATAGATTAAAACTATTTTATCTCTGAGGTATCTTTTATATTGAAATCTCTTGAAGTGTTTGGGCACAAGTTAATTTTCTAAGTTGGGGTAAATTTAAGTTAATCAAAACACCAGACTTTATTGCAAGGGAAATGCTCTTTTACCAAAAGAAAAATGTAGAAATGAGATTTTAAGCAAGGAAGCTAAAAAAAATTCCGCTTTATTAACTTTTAAACTGTTCTAATGGTATTCAGAGGTTAGTCTATCCTTTGTGTCTTTTTGCAGCCTGTCTCTCCCAGGTCAGAAGTTAGAAGGGATGTTGTTGGAAGCAATATTTTAGAAGGAAAATTGGTTTGAAATAACATGGACATCATTTGTAAATCTGCTTGAATAATTATGCTTTTTTCCTTGAATTGTAAGGGAATTTATTTTGAAGTCCTTGCTGAACCAAAATCAGAAACCAACATAACACCCTTGTCCACTTACTGATTCAACTAAAAACTGACATCTCCTGGCAAGATCTGAAGCAGCATGAAGTCTCTGTGTTTACTACAGCCTGCAGGGCAGCCTCATGTTCCACCTGCCTTTTCACCAATCATCATTCTCTCTGTTTTACTGTCAGATTTGCCATCACATGCAGTGTGATCCTTCTCTTTCTTTACCTTACTCTGTTATTGTGTTGGTTTTGTTTTTAAGATATTTAAGTGAAATATTCCAAGTGGGTTGTTATTTTTCCTCAGTTGACAGCTACTTCTGTTTCCAGCAGATCCTGCAAATGCCTGATCACTCCAAGGTCTGTCCTAGATCTCACAGCAGTGGACATCACTGTGTGTGTATGCATGCATTGCCAAATTCATGTGCTGTGCAAAATGCAATGTGTGAAAAGAGATTTGTTTGCCCCCTCACCAGCCCAAGCCTCCCAGTTTTGTTGATCAATCCTATGGTATTGATAGACACGTAGCACTACAGTTCAGTTTTGTTTATATCCCAAATACTGTGTATTGGATTTAAGAAACTGGAAAGATGTTGAAATGTTGTTTTGAGAAATATTGAGTTCTTGTACTCAAGCACTGATGACTCCCATATAGGCTTATCAAAGCAATTGAAAGAAATTATATTGGTGTGAATTAGAGCTTAGCCAGGCCAGCTTCAATTAGCACTGAAATGCAAAGAAATCACTAAAATTCACCAAAAGGTAGAAGCCTTTTGAAGAAAATCACTTTTAATATAAGTCTCTTGTTTATATTAGTGAACCAGCAGGTAACTGCTATTAAATCTTTATGCTATACTAGAAAATTTAAACTGGCTATTGTTCTCTTAATAAGTATTAATCTGAACCTAATTTCAAGTCTAAAGAAAGATACCAGTTTTATTTTGCAGAACTCTCAACTTCCAAATTCATTAGGCAGTTCTCTTAGATTTCTAGTTTCCAAGGTTACTATGTGCCATGTGTTTCTTGAGTAGCTTGTTCTTCAGACTAGATTTATATTACAACTCAGGTTTAGACAAACAGCTGCCTAAATTCTATCTCAAAATGTAAAAACAAATAAACAGTCAACAAACAAAAATCCCATTGGAAAACCAATCATCAAATTAGAAAATTTCATAACCATAGTTTTAGTTTTCTAATTAGGTATTTATTATAGTTTTGATGAAAGTATAAGCATAAATTCAAGCAAATGGGTAGATGCAAATAAAATGACATTGTCATATACATCCACTCCGGGGAATTTTTTTACTTGTCTGTCAACATTAAACATACCTTCTAAACAAGAATATGCATCTGTATTTGTATTTGGTGTAACAAGGGCAGATAAATCGAAGATATCTGTCTTTGCACTGAAGCCTACGACTTCTGATACTGTACTGACATGTCTGGTGCTGTGCAATTAGGCTGGTTGGTATAGGCTGGCAAAGCTACTTTGAACATATATTTTTTATAGTATCTATTCTCTTTATGCCTCTTCCTTTTCCTCCTTTAGGTTACCTCATTCCATTCCAACTGTGAAATTTAATTTGTTACCTTTTAAATGCACATTGTATTAAATTAACTTATTGCAGGTACCCATAAAAAAGCAAACACAATTTTTACAGTGAATTTGAACATAATTTTCTGGGTGACTCGCTATACATATAAGAACAAAAGAAAGCACAAGAAACTTTGGTTAGCTCAACAGCTATTTTTATTGGAAAATTTATTTTAATTTGATTATCTTTTCTTTTGATTATCCTGATCATCTTTGTCATATTCTTTTTAAATTTTATTTTAAGATGTTATCATTCACCTTTATACTTGCTAAATTATATTGTACAAATCAAGGACATTTCGTTTTTAATGCAGCTGTCTAACTTATTGACATCAAGGATAAAATAAGGTTGGGATACCACCAGGATTAAAGCTGATTATTATGTCATTTTTGCATAAATGACTAAATCTTTACCAAAAGCAACAGAAGACTGAAAGTCACCACTATTTAAAGAAAATTCATATAGCTGCAAAAATGGCTTTCAATGAAATCATTAAAACACAATGAGAAATTAATAATTTTCTGCAGAACATGAGTTTTTATTGAAAAACCAATAATAGCGGCACGCAAAAACCTGATATGAAATTTGTAGCCTGATTAAACTGATGGCAAAGCTATGATCCCTGAAGTTAGGAAGTTTGAGTCCTCAGAAGATAATCCTTATGGTGTGAGAGCTCTCTGATGGGAAAGGTAAGAAATAACATAAAAGCAGAAAAGATGAACATTATTTTTATACCCATGTAGTTTTTGTTGCCTCCAATCTCCTGCTCACACAACTGTGTAAAAATAGTAAAGATGTGTTCAAACTCTAGGCAAACACATTGATAGAGTCTACAGAAAATTACTTTTGGCAAAGCTTTATTCTCATCAGGAAAATGAGTGTGCTTTACAAGAGTTCGATGACAGTTATTACAGTATCTCTCTTGCACTTTCTAGATTAAGAAGCGTGACAACAACAAAAACAGGGGATGAAAAACTCAGGCCCCACTTGTCAGAGCCTGGAGCACTCAGCACCCATCAGATACAAATACTGCATAACTTATGCAGTGTTGAAAATCTGCCTTGAAAAATTTGCTAAAGTCCAGTTCAAACGCAGGTGAAATGCCACCCACTCATTCAAAAAATCAAATTATATTTGTTATTAAGCCTGATGAAGAGGAAATTCAAGAACAGCTCCAGAAATTAAAACCTACCATAAACGCTATCAATAAAACCTCATTGTGGTTGTTTTAATTCATAATAAGAAAAAAAATTACAAGTCAAGTTTAAGAATGGAAATCAAGTGGTGTATAATGTAAATAGTTCTTTCACAGTGTAGTTTTTAATGAATATGATGGTGTTCTAATTATTTCTTTTCTTGAAACATCTCTTGATTTTCTTCCTTCTCTCTAACTCAGTACTGTGTAAATTAAGAGCCACTCCTTTTCATTCTAGTTGTTGTTGTTGTTTTGCTTATAGACGCAAAAGGATCTAAATGGATGTCTGACTTAAAACTACACAAGGACCTTTACCATCTTTACCTTTACTTACTTTATCCTTTTGGTAATTATTATATACATTTCCTATTTTCCTTATTCTTACTGAAGCCCAGGGACTTGGAATGGAGTCCAGTGACATGAAAATTCTTATTAATTTCAATGTTTTGTAATTAAACTCTGATTTCTGTGCCTTTGTGGATCCAACATTTTTCTTGTCTTTATTTAATCATTTCCCTCTACACCTTTATTGACACATTGCTATATGCGACTTAGGTCAGTGGAATATTTTCCACAAGAGGTGACGAATACTTAGGTGCTATTAATTTTTTTTTTCTGAAAATATAAGCTGTAGCTTTTTTAATACCCCACGTAAAAATCCTTTTTCAGAAATGAAGTTTGATGCTAAACCAAAAATATGCTTTTCAGTGGAAGCATGGGTGCTTCAAAGGTGTGGTTTTACTGGGACAGTTATATTTGTTTGCTAATGGGATATTGGTTTACCCAGTTTCTCTATGTAGAAAATGCCTAATTAAATTGATCATATGCTAAGTAATATCAATCAAAGGTCAGATACATGCTGACTTAAATTACCATGAGAAAGGCAATCAAAATAATGTAGCTTCTCATTTCTTTTCTAGGATAATAAGGAAGCTACATAAGAGGTTTATGAAGTAAGCAAATGGTAAATACAGGATTTAATTTAATTTATTCTGTGAAAGAAGTAGCAAATTTCTTTTTTTGCTCTCATTTTCTGAGCACCTAACCAGTTCCTATACAATAGTATTGGGTTCTGAAAATACATTACCAACTCAGTGGTTGATCCTTACTTGCTTTATCACTCAGTTAATGTGACTAACATATAAGATAAGAATTCCAGAGAGCTACTGATATATTCACTTTTTTCTGATAGGACTTAGAGCAATTCCTGCACATTTACATTTACATTGTCTGTGTCCAATATCTAGAGTCTCCTACTGATTTAATTCCTTTTAACTCTGTAGAATTTTTCCAATGGCGTATAAATTGTCTTGTGTTCCAATGTTCTGAATACTGAAACACTGTTTTATTTTTGGCAGTGGTTGAAGTAAACTTTTGGATGGATCATTAACTTAAGAATCTTACTAAAATATCCCAGACAAACAAAAGGAACATTTGTTAATGACATAGTCAACTCTTTCTAGTAAAAAAAAAATAATTCCACATTATATAGAATATTATTAAATAAATAAACACTTATTTATTTATTTTAAATATAATACTAAATATTGCCTTTCAAATAAGCAAATAAAGAGGACTTTGTAAGTTCAGGTTCCTATTTCTCCCACAAAGCTGCAGAAATTAGTTCCTTCTGACAATTTCTAGATCTTTCTTAAGACAATACCCAGATGTATTCTGAAAAAATCTGGCGATGGACAGGAAAAGGGCCAGAAGCTAGAATTTTTAAACATGTACAAGTACCATATCTCTCTTGTAAACTTTTAAAATGTAGAAAAAGTTTTCACCAGCAGAGAATCATTGTTATCAGGCTCTTGACAGCTTTTTAGAATGAGGGCACTTAGATATTGCATAAGAGACACTGGTTGTTTACCACTCAGAGACATAGATCTCATCTTCAAAGCATTCAGTGTGTTGCAGATATGTGAAAGTTTTCTTTAGGAATCCATGAACAGGGATCTTTTTTACTGATTTTTAAGTGTTAGCATTATTTGTGTTTAGAGAGCATTGAAGATTTTACGTCATAATTCAAAGTATTTTGGTAGAAAACTTAGCAATACATCTGAAATAGTATAAGCTCCTTCAAGAGAACAGTAATTATAGAATTATGAAATTAAAAAAAAAAAAGGAAAGATTTTTCAATAAACTGTAATTGCTCTCTACAACTGCATGAAAGGAGGTTGCAGTGGGTTGAGTGCCAGGCTCATTAAGAAACAAGTCATAGGACAAAAGGTGATGACCTAAAATTGTGCTAGGGGAGGTTTAGATTGAATATTAAAAAAAAAACTTCACCAAAAGGGTTATCAAGCACTGGTATAGATTGGCCAGGGGAGTGGCTGAGTCGCCAGTCCTTGGAGGTATTTAAAAAGATATGGTTTATGGTGCACTTGCCATTTAAGGTTGGATCCAATGACGTTAAAGATGTTTCTAATTAAATGACCCCGTGTTTCTACAATATAAGGTGTTTCTTTTCAATATATTTCTAGAATCGTGAGTATCATACCATGGTGATCTCTCTCAGCCTTTGAATCATCATATTTAACCAAAAGACACATGATGTTTCCAATGAATAATATATGGTTGGTTTTGGCCTTTTCCTTACTCCCACCTAAAAACAGTTCCTAAGCAAAGCTGTGAAATATAATATGGTAATGAATGGACAATTCATTTTATCAGGTGGAATATGATCTGCATGGAAGCAATTTAAATTTTATTTTCTCTAAAATTTCTAATTCTCACATGTTCTCAACAGAGCCTAAACCAGTACAATGTCAATGCAATTGCTTATCATTTATGGTAAGACAATAAGACTCCAAAGAGTTTAGGTAGGCTGAATAAATACTGAAATATGAACAATTTTTCCAGCCAAAAGACCAGATCTACCAGGAGAATGATTTTGCTTATTGTCATTGTACTGCAAAGTAACAATAAATTGGTTAATAAAAACTTTGCACCATGAAAAATCTGTATGCATTAATCCAGTCTATAATGAAAACAAGCCTGCCTAAATTATTTCTGCTGTAATACATTAATAAAAATATGGTTGCTTTCTTTTTTGTTTTTTAATTTTATTGAGATGACAAATAAACCTGGTCTCATTCAATGTGTTATTTTATCTCCCATAAAACTGAAGAATGCATATTATACATAAAAATGAAATCATGAATATTTTTTGTTATCTCCTGCTGAGTACCATTTCCTGGGTTACTGCTAATCTGAATATCTGAGTGATACTCTACTGCTATGCAGGAAATCTGCTGTCATAATTATTTTGGACTGAGTTTCAGCAACTGGTTTCTAATTTTGTTGAAATAACCAATGTAATTGTTAATCCTTTGGCATCTTCTCAAATGATCTGTGTGATTTTGTCCAAAAATCCACTCTATTTAAGCTTGTGACATTGCTCAGCCTATTAATTCTAAGTATTTTATCTTGGAATTATTTAATGTGTTATAAAAGTTTTGTCAGGAAAACACTAGGAAGATAATATATTAGGATTTTAAATCCATACAGAATATTAAGGATTAAAATAAAACTTTTTCATACTACTGTCCTTGGTACAAATATTTAATGAATACCAAATGTAGGAGTACAACCCATTCAAACTCTCCTAGGTGAAGTTGTAAGAGTTCACTGTGTGGATGAGTTTTAAAAAAATACAAAGAACAATACAAATTAAAGTCCAACCCAATGTAATTCCTAAGGATCTTTGCCTCAAGCAGCTAGCTCTCCCAATCATGGTTAATTCTTTAATCCTCAGGAAAGGCACTAGGCAAACTTTCTTAAATATTTCTAACATTAGGAACTGTTTCACAATATATCCATGCAGGAATAAGAAAAAATCTACTTCCTATAAGTGAAAATTTCTATATTTTATAAAAATCCCTCAGAAAATAGGGAAAATTAATAATGGTATTATTAACCTTTATTTTATCTCTAGAGTACTTTGGAGGCAATTAATTAGTAAGAGTAATGTTCTGGTGACACTGGTGATAGAAGTGAAGGAGTTTATTCAAAAGCAAGTATCAACACATTTGAAAAATTAATTTTGGTACTGATGTAAGTGATTCTCTGGACTTATTTCCAGAATTTACATTGTCAATTTTTTCAGAATGTTATGAAATTAAATACTGCAGTTCAAACCTCTTTCTATTTTCATTTCTGCTTCTTGGCATTGTAGGCTCAATTTAATTCTGTTTCTTAGAAAATTCCAGAGAAAAGTTACCTGTGAGAACTACTAGCTTTATTTTCAGCATTTTTCAGCTCAGAAAGGAACTGGCAAACAGCTAATACAATCTCAAAATCCACTTTGTATAGAGAAATTTAACTTTCAGCATGTGTATTTAATATTTACGTCATACTCCAACAATTTTTAGGAAGTCTATTGACATTCACCAATATAGATGTATTATTTTATATTCTAAAATTCTCTTTGTCTAGTAATCTTGAGATTTCAGTACAAAGATTTTCAAAGAAAATACTTTTCTCTTTCTGATTCTAAGGAGAATGCATTTAGTTCTAATGATTTCTTGTCCAAATTCTTTGTGCTAGCTGAAAGACAACCCATTATGAATTACTCCAGTCTGTCTTCTTAACCAGACTCAGGTAAAGAGAAAAATGTCTCAGACAATATTGGGTTTGAGGCATGGAGGTTCCAGTGGGAGTTTAGTCATGCAATTTTAAAAAATGAACTCATTTAAAATATTCACCAAGTCTCATTTGAGATGCAGAATTTATTCTAATCTTGTTTCAGTGCAATTATTGCATATGCTTCAAATCAGCAGCATATCTTTGCTTCTACCCCATGCTGATTATCCATTTTTGTATTTGTTTTCTCATTGGACTGTAAAATTTGTTTGATTGTTGCCCTATTAATCCAAGCATTTTTAAAGCCTGAAACTTTTGACTATCTGCCAAATTGAAGCTCTATTCTCTTGATGCCTTTTGCCAACAGAAGAAAGAAAAGATCTAATCTTTCTCAAAGCTGGATTGAGAAGGAAGACTCTCAAAAAGTAGAGATGACAAACCAGGAGGGGGTTTTCTCTGAACAATGTTGATGAGACCCATGGTATAGGACTCAGAAGGTGAATCTCTCTATTCTCTCATTTAATAAAACAAACCAATTCATAATATAAATTTTTTATTATACAATATAAACTCATGTCATCCTCCTGTTTGGATTTGATACTATATTTTTCTCATCTAAATTCACCAATCAGCAACACATACCTGTAAACATATATGTTTTACCTATGCATATGTCTTTCCCCAATGACTAGAACTAAGAGAAAATCAAAATTAAAGTGACTGCTGAACTGAATGCACCATTCTAAAAAGAGTAAACCTCTATAACAGGCAGAAAAACAATCAAATGAAAAAAAATTTTGTAGCATTGTACATGCTGAATAACTAACATTTAAGAGCAAATTGCTATGAATCACAAATATGTTGAGTCTTGTGAAAATTTGAGATGTTTTTATTTCTTCTTTCAGAAACAATGTGGAATTTTTATTCTGCTTGTTGATTTAGTAATTTCCTCTAAACCACTACATGAAATTTTCACAAAGTTTTACAATGTGGAAACAGAAAAGAGCCAATTATACCATTCAATTATCCCAGAATATAAGAAAGTAATAATAATATAATTTACAGCAGAATTTAGTAATGAAATCCCATGGTTGTGAGTAAAATATTCTTATTTTTTCTGCAGTTGAACAGATTTTACATTTTCTGAAAGCACAACTTTTAAAAATAGATACGAGATGACCATTAGAAGTTCATATCAACAAAACCAGTAAGAATTATTATTTTTATTATTATTGTAAAGTATTACTTAATGATAAGTAGTCCCATAAATAAAAATGGATGCTGTAAAACACTAGAATATGATAAATGAAATCAGCCTGCTCATTTTGGTTTCTTTTTTTTCCTTGAATTCCTAGCCAAACATTGCTAATAACTTCCTGATTGAAAGCATTGATGAAAAAAGGTTTGGATTTTCTACTTCTGAGATACACAGGCAAATTTAAATGCCAAAAAATTCCTTTAGAGAAAGAAAGAATATTATTTTACTTTTCCCATGACTGGATCAGAGCTGTGATTACAGACTGGAAGATTCAGAGGCACGTATTCAAAAATCAAACCTCAGGGCAACAAGTAACCTTTCATTGACAGAAAACTAACAGGCAGGTTAGAAAAGAAAAATGTTAGGAATGGAAGCAAAATAAACAATAAGTTTTAAATATTTTTCCTTATATGCACAAGTAAACAAGAAGATATTTATTTGCAACAGTTCTAGGAAGAAACTCCTTGTACCCATATCTTTGTTAGTGCATAATAAATGCCTCAGGATCTCAACAATAGTAAAATTTTTAAAAGTCGCTATTGGAAACTTTTGATGTTCATTTTACTTCTTTCGAGAATAAGAACTGATCTACTACCAGACTTCTCTATTTTTAGATGTTCTTAGAAGTATACAGCAATAAATGCTTAGAGGGTGTAGGTTTAGCTTTGTGGGGACAAAATAATTAGTTATAAAAGACATACAGTGATCTACTTTAGGAAGACTCTTACTTCTGTGGCACTGCTGACTGTGCTTTTTATGCATGTTTTGATACTTCTCAATAAATTGTGTCAAATTATCTACACAAATAAACCACATAGTTTATTATACAGAATTAAGGAGCACCACTTCTCAAAAATGTAACTGTAAAACAATGAAGACAAAATTCTCTCGGCAAAAGGTATATTGAGTGAATACTGAAACACTTCTAACTTTAACCCAATCCTTTTGTCAGTGACTGAAGAAATCCTTAGATTGAGATCTTCAAAGAGATGATCTCAGTTCTACAGGGGCCAGAAGCAGAATGCCAGGGTCTCCTCCAGTGCAGGGCTGAGGTTTCACTGGGATATCTGCTGATGGGCGGGGATGAGGACCAGTCCCAGTACAGGAAACTGGGGTCAGACACAGCCTTGGGATGTCCACCTGGACTGTGGAGATAAGGATAGGCTGGGGCATCAGTCCTGAAGTCACTTTACTCCCTCTTAAACATCTCTGAAATGCATCCATCCCATGTGATGCTCTTTAACTTTCGTGAGATTGTACCATGGTTTTTATGCTCAAAAGTCTCTCTTATCATCTGCAGACTTTTCTCAGAGTCTTCCATTAGCTAAACCTCAGACAAGGATATAAACATAATGGTATATTGTCTTATGTTAGTATGGTATATTTGTCTAATAAATATTGTAGCAAAATGAAGATGCCAAAGGTGGCCTTCTCAGGTCGCTCCAAAAATACCTCTGTCTTATTTTATCTTTCATATAGAATTTATATATGGAAATGCATATGAGCTGCTTGTTTTCTCATACCTATACCAAGCCCATATTTTGCAAAACCTCTATGACGCCTTTTGAAACGCGCAAATATAGGGATAACGTACCATCAATAAAGGTATTTTTATGCTTACCCTAATGTGTGCCTCACTAGTTGACAAAGAGCCCACTCTTTAAAGTATTTCAGTAAATGTGCCTATGTTATTGTCCTGGGTTAGCCATATGGCCTGTTTGTATCCCCAATCGT
>JAHLSL010000015.1:14267778-14281022 GCA_025920805.1 Petroica traversi | reverse complement strand
ACCTCCCAGAGGTTTCCTCCAAAATATTTGCCCTAAACCAGGACAGTTATGATCAATGCTTTCTGCTTCTGTTACAACACAGAAAAACAAAGCTTGCAAACAAAAGCTCCTCCCAGCTGCTGCCCTCATCCTAAGCAATAAAAGGAACTGCATGTTTCAAATACCTGCTTTGGCTACAAATACCTCTAACTCCTGTATTTCTTCACAGTCTCAACTCAAAAGGATATTTTGATACTACAGTAGAATAGAATTGTTCCATTCCAATAAGGCTGACAATAGAAGTCCTTTAAGGTGACAAAATGACATTATTTTGCAGGATTTAGAATCCTGGGATTGACTCAGCCTGCCAAGATGTATTGCATTTATTTTCTATTTGATTGCTAAATGCAAAGAGATGTTAAACCCCTAGATCCAAACAGAGGAATACTTTCTGGCAAAGGGATGAAAACAACCATTTTTATGTGCATTATTTCATAAAATGGGGACAGGTCTCAAGGTGCAGAAGACACTTACACTAGAAGTCCTCAGCAGACAAACTCTGGATTTTCCAGAAATTATGAAAAAAAAAAAAAGAACTGAAAACAGACTACTTAAGTTTAAACAGTTTCTGCTAGAATAATAAAAGACAGAATGAGATAGGTGAAAAAGCATGTTGTGCCTTGAGCATTCTTACTGTTCCTCCGAGAAGTAAAGAATAGACTTCTTGTCTACATTGTCATAGACACACAGTAATAACATAATGCTTTTCTATTTAATACTGAAGAATGATAAAGGTTTCATAGTTTTAATGTCTGGGACAGTTTATACTCCTGAATGCCCTCAGGAATATAGTGATCCTCTAAAAATACATAAAAGATGAGTTTGAAGGTGTCCTGGGTTGGCCATATGACCTGTTTGTATCCCCAGTCGTCCTCTTGCTTATGCTGGACATTAAGTTCTACAGCTTTAAGTTAGTCCCAGTGAGACAGAGAGAGTGAAAGTGGAGGAAAAAAAACCACTTGCCATTTGTCTGCAGGATACCTTTTACTCCTACGAACCAAGGCCTCGAGAGAGCGGAGAGGCTACATTCCAGCGGGACAGCGTTATCTTTTTCTTTTTTTTTTTTTTTTCACTCTCTCTGGTGTGGGTGCTGGAACAGCTCACAGCGGAGGGTTTCCTCAGGTTTTTCTCCGCTTTTTTGGCAGGGAGAGACTTTGTTTCTTTTGCTGGGTATTTTTTTTTTCCTTTTTCCTCTTCCTGGAACCGGTTGGCATCGCATGGGCCCAAGACAGCAGGGAACCCCTGGGGGGCCCCCCCCCTCGCCGACTTCTACAGCCGGGCCCAGCAATCGCCCCCCCCCTCCCCCCCACTGGAGAACTGAACCGGACTCAGACGGACTCTGAATCTACCATCTCTTCAGAGGAAGGAGAGGTTTCATTGTTTTCATATTATCCAAATTTTTCCTATACTTGTGAATATTCTATTTGTTAAAGAAATAGTTTTTTCCACTTTTCTCTAAGGAAATTCTTCCCGGACCTGTCGGGGGAGGGGTGATTGGAATCAGCTTTTCCTAGAGGAGACCCCCCCAGAGGTTTCCTCCTAAATATTTGCCCTAAACCAGGACAGAGAGTTTTTAACTATAGTCAAATACAAATGATGGAAATTTAGAATTTTATTAATAAAATATTCGTTTACAGTTTATTGCTAGCATGGGTACTGACAGCAATCCCACCTATATATGATTTCAAACATACTCTTCTCCTTTCATTTCATTTTTGGTTAGGAATGGATGGTTTCATATCTAGGAGCAAGTCCAGAAATAGTCTGAGGTGCCTAAAAGGAGGGGAATTTATCCCTGTGACCAAATGTGTGATTGTAAAACAAAAATACTTACAGTCTTGGACAAAGATAAATGGGCTGATGCAGTTTTCTTGATATGAGCATTTGGAAGGAGACATTACCGACTTTTGGGTATTCAGAAAATTGCTTTGACTTGAAAAATAATCAATTTATATCAGCCCCCTATTGTCAGCTCACTGTTCACCCTGCTATGTATGCTGAGATGGGTGCTGCTCATCTGAGAGTAGCAACAATTGAGAATTATATCAATCCTGGTTTAAAATGCAGTTCCTTATATATACAGAATAAAGGATCCTTAAGGTTCAACTTTGATACTAGCTTGATAAAGGTTGGGGTTTGTGGAATTTATTTTATTACTTCTTTTCAATTTAATTTAACCAAAAGCCCATAAAATAGTTGAAGAGATGGAAAGGTTGAAAGATTATTAAGATGTTCACATTCTTCAGGCACAGTTCATTTTAATTCCAGCTGTACCAAGATTTTCCTGTAGTCAGTATCTCATTGATGCCGGAATGGTTTTTGTCTTTTCTTTTATATACCTTTTACACAGTTCTCTGTATCCACAAGTATTAGCAGTATGCACACTTGCAACCTTTTACTTAGTTTAGTGCTTAGTGTTTTGTAAGTGTTCTGGAGGCCTGAGACTAAACACCCCAGAACTGCAGAGCCAGGGAGACCAAACATTCCTACTGTCCTTCTGACAGGAGGATTCTGTAAACTAGGGGTTAGCCCACCCCAACATCATTATTGGGCCCCCTTGTTAGATATGCTAATGTGTAAAGTCTATAACTGGTGTGTGTGATTGACGGGGTGTGCATGTGCCACGCTGTCACCTGGGTGAAGTGGATGCATCAAACAGGATCCTGATTAAAATACTGAGGTAAAAACTCCAACCCTCTTAACCGTGTCTAACTTCATTTTCATAACACCAGGAAAAAGGCATCATCATAAAGAGACTGGTGTTTGGCTATCATCTCCTTGGTCCTTTCTAACATTCAACAGCTCAATGATACTGCTCAGAGAAGTTTAGGATGCCCCGGCCCTGGAATTGTTCAGGTTGGATGTAGCTCTGAACAGCCTGGTGTAGCAGAAGTCATCCCTTGGAACTAAATGACCTTTCAGGTCCCTTTCAACCCAAACCATTCCATGGTTATGATACTCCAGCAGCAAATACAATTTCCTTGGATAGGATTAACTTCCATTGAACAGTGATCATTGCTCCCTTTACTTGAAAATACTTTTTGCCTTGGAGTGAGAAAAGCAAGAGCTTTGTCATTAGAGAAAACATGCAATTTCCTCTAAGACATCTCAAGCATGCTTATTTATTTCACTTGTAATCATTTATCTGAGTGCAACATATGACACAAAGAAGTAATTTATCCCTGAAAACTAACATCTGGGTTGTTCAGGGGATTTTTTTTGTTGTGTCGTGTTTGTTTGGTTTGTTTTTTTTTTTTTTTTGGAAATCCTCAGCTTTAAGCCCACACACCACAAACACAAAGAATCCAGTGTTAGGACTGTAGACCCATAAATCTCTAAAATTCCCTAACAGTGCTTATCGATCCTTGTCAGAAACATGGAATAAAATCCTTTCTACCAGTGGGTTGTAGCAAATTTTGCCAGACAATTAGGCAAGAATTGAACTAAGAGTTTACAAAGTAGACTGGTTTATGGTAGTATGGAGTACAACTCAAGAGGTTAAGTCAAAAGTATCTGTAAATTATTAATATTTGTGTTTTAGAAGGAGACAAATTTCTGTAGGCCATTTAATCATGTAGTTCTACATAGAAAAAGTGTAAGTGAATGCACACATGTTCACCCTCACTCATAGAATAGAAAATCTGCTGAATTTCAGTGATATTTTGTAAACAGTTACTACATAGAAAATATGACTCCATCATTTTTAAATTATTTTTGCCATAGTTACAATGTTTATACATTTCTAAAATATAAGAAGTGGAAATTTAAACCAATTCTGTTTTCCAAATGACAAAATAAGTGGGAAAATTTACAATTTATTTATCAGTACATCAATATGGTGTTTAAACATAAAGTCCCTTTTATTCACCTCTTTTGCAAAAACATAAACAGAATTTGTCTTTATCTTTTCCCATTTCAGAACAAAGCTTGAGCCTGTGTAGTAACCACAGCAGGTTTTGTATTCTTTCCTTTCAGTGACTTTAAATTTTAGCACATGATTAGATCTTTGGAACAAACCAAGGGAGCAAACTGAAGCCGCTGAAAGAGAGATTAAGTAATTAATTAACTGTGGTTTCAAAGAGTAAATGTCTAATTTTTCTAATCTTCTTAAATATAAGGACAAAGAATTCCAGTTTCAGTAATGCTGTCTTTCTTTGCAAATAGGCATTCTCTGTTGTGAGTGCTTAATATACATGTGCTTAACAGGTAAGGAAGAATTCATAACCCTGAAGCAACAAAGAAAACATTTTAGCATTTGAAGTATTTTATTCGTTTACTTGGAGGGGTGGGGAAGTATTTGAAATTTCAGTTTTAAATATTATATTTACTGAGATTTATTTGTAACAGAAGAACAATATGAAATAAAATGCTGTTGGCTTTATTTTATTTTTTTAAAAGCAACTTTTTCCAGAAAGCAATTCATATAATATAGGCAAAGAAGGATTTTAATGCAATAATTTTTTTCTTTAAAAGATGCTTCGAATAGATCAGTATTATTCTTTAAAAATATACTAAAAATTAATGTATGTAAAGGACTAAGTGCACTATAACTTTCCCAGTAGAAGCATATGTTTAACATCTATGGCTGATGTATACTAGCATACAAATTACTTATAGATAAATCTGTTGAAGAGCAAAATTTCTTCCCACACCTGTTTTAACACGAACCTTTCATACTTAATATGCTGTGGAAGAGTCATACATTCAAGCCAGGTGCCTTTGTAAGTGTAATTTTTCCAAATTCTCACATAGGTGAGCCTTTATGTGTTCCTCACAGTAGCAGTTTGTTCTGTTCTGGTGGAATCTACCTTCGATTCAGAATAATGGGGGGATTTAAAAAAATTTTTAATGTTCTTTTTGCTCCATACACTATATACCTTATGTTTTACATACCATCTATTTTGTTTTCATTGATGAGATCACACAAGCTGCAAGCAAATGGAGTCTTCAAAATTATCTGCACAAAGCTGTCATAAAGGTTATCTATATTGTGAAAAACTCCTTACTGATATTCAGCCTTCACACACATAAGGAACTCTGCATACTGAGAAGACAATTAAAAGTGCTGAAAATCCTTCTGGGTTTCAGTACAATAAACAAAGAACAACCCTCTATTTTCAGCTGTGATCAAATAATGAAGCTACTAAAATCTAAACTTGTCCAGAATGCACTAGATTGGCCATTTTTATGGTTAATCTATTTTAAAAGCTGAGGAGGGATTTTCAGCCTAGGACACGGAGACACAATTTTTGTATTTTTACCTGCAGCTCAACATGTCATATTGTTAGAGAAATCAAGAAAACTCTTTACTTTTTCATCTTCTTCTCTCCTTAAGTTTAGTGTGGAAAAGTTCCTATTTGACCAAAGCTACATGGGGTTAAATTCAGTTCTTCAAAGCAGTTTAAGATTTTGTGAAAAAAAAAAAAATAAAATGTTTTGTGAAATTTTATTTGAAAAGCTCAGTAAACTTCCTAAACTACTTCTTACTTGCTTAACAACTAAAATTGTGCTACTTTTGAAAAGTATACAGAACAACATATAGTGTAATTATCTTAAGATAAATTCCAATGTAAATAAAATCGATATCTGTTCTGATGACTCTGAGAAATGTTCTCTGCCTTTCTGGTGATGCATTGCTTCTAAGTATGATTGTTAAAGACAGAATGAAACAAAGAGCGAAGGGCACTTCCTGGGCTGTTTGCTGAAGTAAACTTATCAAATTCACACAATAACCGTACAATTGAAGATAATGGTTAATTCTCACACATCAGAAATGGATATCACTACTCCCAAAACTGTCTTTGGCAACCATATTATAAATTAGATGTGAATATAAAATGCAATGAAGCAAGCAAAACAGTAGCAGCTGGAGTCCTGGATGCGCCTGGCAATCAAGGCGCAGGCGACCAGGATGGAGTGCCTCTTTGAAAAAAACCAAGCTGGACTTGTCTTTTTTTCTTCTCCCATTTTCTTCATTTAATTCTGATGTCTAATGTCTCCCTGTCCCTAAGCCAAAAAATGTGTATTTTCTGATTCCAGCCTTGCCTTTTGGCATGCATGGCCTGGATATCCTGCCTCTTTGTGGTGTCTTGTGTTTATCTTGTATTTGTCTGGCAACCTTTCATCCCTTCATTGCTTCCTTGTGCAACTACACACAAATATTTCCCTTCTATGGTCAGATTATTCTTATGCTCATGTAAAATGCTAATGTATTGTGTTTGGCTGCTCTATGAAAATGTTACTAAATTCTGTTATTAATGGCAACATTTTGGTCATATTTGGATTTAAGGGAAGCTGATATTAGCAAATCTATTTAACATGTAATTAACATTTTAACTGGGATATCTTAAAACATCCAAGTGTCAGAAGGCCCTGCTTTGACTACATTGTCCAAATGGGAAATAACATTTGGTGGTTTCTAAAAGAAGTATATTTTATTGTGATGTTATAAGTAATTTAAAATATACTTATTAACAGTAGCAGAAGTCTTTATGTTTCATTATTTTCCATTGTAGACCTACAGTAGATTATTCAATGTCCTGCTGATTTAACAGAATTCTTTGTCTGTTGTGGGACTGCAGGTTTCTTGCTTCAGTTTCTATCACTAAGGGTTCTTTGTGATGCCTTGATCCAAAAGCACACATAATTAAAAGGAGTCACCCACCCCTGTCACATATGCCATGTTGAATTTCATAATTCTACACTGCCCTTAGGCACACAGCAGGGCTTACTCTTCAAAACCCCATGTCCTCCATATTATTACTTATCTAATAAGTAACATCAGTGCTGAATTCTGCTCCAGGCTGCTTTACTTCAGAAAGCTACCATTTCAACACAATGGCAAAGTGGCATATCCTGAGTCAACAACAATAGCTCTTAAGTAAGGTAGCTATTTCCTTCATCTCTTCTCATGCAAACAACAGTAGGCATGATGTGATGGTGCTGTTATTTCTGTTCTTTGTGCTGCTGTAAAAATATGTGGATACTGAGGGAAAAAAATTATTGAAATACAGATAATAACAAAATGGTACATTTTTCCACTTTTCAAACCAGAATTTGAAGCCCTCTTTTGGAAGGTTAACTGTGCATATTTCAGAATGAAATGCTGGACTAAATTCTGAAATATATGAAAAGTTTAGAAAAACTAAATAAACAATTCCCTTTTTTATCCCAACTTTCCTTTAACCAAACACAAGGTCCATGAATTTATAGGTTTCTAGGAATCCAAAGAGTTTTGCAAAGTCACCTAGGATTAGAGCTGCAAGAATGTGCAATTTCCAGGTCCAAATTCCCTGAAAAAGTTTTTGCTTAGTTTTAAGACAGAAATAATACTACTGTGTTGATTAATACTAATTTAACACAACCCTGAAATTATTTGAAGATTTCTGGAAACCTAAAGGTCAACTTTGAGCCACGGATAGAATTGTAAAGCCTTTGACAAGTAGATGACCAAAACCAAATGAAGTCTCTCTAGTGTAAACACCTTAATATTTTCTGGGTTGCAGTTAATTTATATACAAATACGCTGAATCCTATCTTAATGTGTTTTATAAACTGACTGCTATTCGAGTGGTAAAAAAGTCACAAAGTAGCCAGCCTTTTCCACGACCCATATCATTGGACCCCTTATCCCACTGCACAAAAGGTCTATCCATTTTTCTGCTCATAACATACTTACAGAAAGAAAGCTGTTTTACTTCCCTTCACCTCCCTTGCGAGTTTCAACTCAGTCTGAGCTTGGCTTTCCTCCATCCATTACTACAAGGAGGAAAATGCCTTTGCATTCCTCCCATGTAGCCTGTCCCCACTTCTGTCATTTGTGCACTTCCTTTTTGTAGTTGAGCTCAGTCAGGACCTCAGTCTTCAACTATGTTGACCTTTTCTCAGACTTGTCTGACAAGAACAGACTATTCTTGTGCCCTGAGGAGGTTGTCTTTGAAGATCAAACAGCACTTGTATTCAGAAAATGTTCATCTAAAAAATACAGAAATTACGTTTGACTTAAAATAGCAACTTTAACATATTTTCTTTTTATGCCAGTTGTCTGCTTTTTGGGTCGGTTTGGTTTTGGTTTGTTTTGTTTTTGCTGGAAGCTTGATACCTTGTCATCTAATTTAATTTTCCAATATGCCTGTAGATATCTAAATACTTGTAGGTCTAATTTATTGTCCTCAGCCTTCCCTTCTATATTCCTGCTTTCCCAGCTTGGGAGCGTGATAATCTTTTTTCAGTAATGAAGTACATATAAATACTAAGAATGGTGATTAGATTATACTACTACTTGTGTGTAGCTTCACGCTCATTCTCTAAATTGTAAGCTATGTTCCCAGTTATGACCACTTGTGCAAATGAAAGCATTTAAATGTTAAAATGTTTCTAGATCTGGTACTTTGCATTTACTCTTTTTTTTTTCTTATTAGATAATCAAACTTCAAAAATATATCCTCCCAATGGAGAAAGAAAAAGGAATGGTAAAAAATCTGGAAAACTTACCTAGGATTAAAAGCCAATTACAACTTCTTGTCTTTCTTATATTATGAGAAAGTTATGGACAGATTTAGAGTCACAGCAGCAAGCTGTGGATGATGTATGAAACAAAACAGTCCTGCTGATTATACTGCTGTGCTCTTTGCTATGACCTGTAGACATTCAGGTGCACAGTATTCATATTGTGGACAGAATAGCCATGCAATGCAGGACTTTAAAACACTTTAAAAGTGTGCATGAGAGAGTTTTAAACTTTCACTGTATGCTCTATTTTCCTCTTCACATATTTTCCTTTAAAGATCTTGTTTCCAGACTAAAGCCCATGAACAAAAGATAAGAGCTTATTCTCCCAAAGAAGCTTCTTAGCATGGTAAAGACCTAATACAGGTTAAAATTTTTTTTCCCTTTCTCATCCCTAGGCAAGACATAAAGTTATGTTTCATGGATGAAGATGAATGGAAACAGCATGCAAATGGAAAGGAAAATAGTTTACAAGTGAGTGGTTTTATTTGCCTATATTTGAAGGTTCTTATCACAGAGACCCTATGGATACTATCAAATACTCACAGACTTGTCTGTTGTTAACCAGCAGGCTGGACTTTTTTTCTATGCTAAGTCAAACACAAGAAGTTACCTACTGATTGTGTAGTATCACTTAAAGAGGAATCAAGCCTACAGGTATGCAATGCTCATCAGCAAACAAATATTCTCTGAAGAGGCCAACAGGCCTGCTGACCAGGATTCTGAAAGGGCCTATTGGTAACACAGCCCCTAGGGCTGTGTTGTCCTCCGCAGTTAGGGTGATCCAAAGTTCTTTCCCCAAGACACCCCAAGGCCTCATATACATTTATTTTAATTCCTCTATCCCTGTTAGCCCATTGGCCTTCCTGGCCTTTTGTCCTTCTATGGAATTTCTCCAGAATATTCTCCCCAGTTCGATGTCCCATTGGCCCCTTCTCCTTGGTCCCTCCTCTTGCCCCTCCTCATTGGTTTCCCAACCTATCCATCAGTATTGTCCCACTCCAGCCCTCTCCCTATTGGTCACTGTGAGTGTGAGCTCCCCACATGGTTCTGCTGCCCCAGGCTGTGTGTGCTGCTCACTGTCAGTGTGAGCTCCCCACATTGTCCTGCTGCCCCAGCCTGTGGAGATGCTCTTGGAAGGTCACAGCTCTGCCTAGCCAGGCACCCCTCAGGGCCACGACAAATCTCTGACCAGAAATTACCAAATATCTGCCAATGATATATATTGATCAATATTTTCATGTGAATTTTAAACTTTGTGCTTAATAAAGAATTTCTTTCTAATGGTTTTAAAATTTCCATCTCTTCAGGTAAGGGTTTTCATATAGTGCACACATATTGCTAGGTAGCAAATATTTTTCTCTACCTAATCTCTGTATCCACTCAATTTCTGCATTTCCTTTTAGTGGAAAGATAATTTTAATTTGTGGGGATTTTCCTGATTTATATAGGTATATTTAAAAAGATAAAAGTACATTTTCCAGCTTGTTTAAATCTTGTATTTTTTTTTGTCAAAACGTGCATCAGTTCAGAAAGCAATGTCATGACTCAGCCACGCTGACGGAGCCCAAAGTGCCATGTTGACAGTGATGAGACATGGAAACTACAGCCAGCAGGAACTGCTGATGCAATGTCTACTGCAGTGAAAATTTGTGGATTTTCAGTTGGGATAAAATTTCAAATTTTAAGTGAGTAAAAAAAGAGAAGTTGATTCAGAAAAAGGTTTTACAAAATATAATAGGCTTTAAAGCTGTACTTTAATATGACCTCTGAAGTATTGACTTCAGTAGCAGCTTAGGATATACATAATTCATCTGCTGCTTGATAATGTCTTCATGGAGATTTTAATGTTCTCCCATCTCAGAGATTTCTGAAGTAGATTATTTAGTAATCTTTCTGACAGGTATTAGGAGCAGTAATTGCTACAAGATTGGAGAGGCTTTATCACTGAGGAAACTTATGGTTTACACTTGTCTTTTAGACACTTCCAAATCCCTTTACAGTTATAGTAAAGAATCTGACCTCCCTTTTAACTAAAATTATGGAAGAAGTCTTTTTGCTTATGTTTTTTGCACATGAGTCATTGAAAAGGTACAAAAGTAAGGGCAGAAATCATAGGGAAGCAATGGCATGCCATTCCGGTTATGCTTTCAAATCACTATTACTTGGCTTCTTTCTTTGGAGTGGAATTATGCAGAAAGATGCTCTCTAGAATCACACTGAATGTTGTCTGATTGCCATTGGTTATCTTGTTCAAGTTCCCAAAGTAGAATAGTTCGAAGTTAAATTTCCAGTCTTCTCAATACTGTTCCACTGCATGGGACAGTACATTTTGCTACATTTTGCTATTTTTCATTTGTAACATGTACATAGACTTAGGCTAGCTTTGATTTCTGGGAATATGGATGTCATCCAATGGCCATAGAACGCATGCAGCAATCTGAGTCAAGAATATTTTTGTATCACTAGTTTTGCTATTAAATTTCTTCTTAGAGCATCAAGAAAGCAAACAAAGCTGGCTAATTTTTTAGTAGTTACTACTGCTACTAGTCTTAGTATTACTTTTAAGTTGTGGCCTGTTTCTAGTGCTTTCTGGCAAATTTGGTTTTTAGGGAACCAAAGGGAAAGAATCAATTACCATGAGAGTTCTCATCTAATTATCTAATGGCCCATACTCAAAATAACATGTAAAAGATCCAAAGTTTTCATTCTCTTTTACCTGAAACCTTGCACCATTTATTTCAAATTACACCTTTTCATTGCATAGACTACAGACTCAGACCTCTACTTTTCAGGGAAATGTTTCAGCTCCTATGAAATAAACAGCTCATGACAGAGACAGACTGTTGCTATTGAAAGAGTGTATCATGATGTCATACTTGAGTTTCCAAATCCTTCCTCATTTTGTTGATTCAGCTATTGTACATTTTGTTCCATAGTTGGCTTAGTCATAGTTTGTGTTCTCTTTGCTAGTCTCATTTGAGAGTTTCATTCATACTAAATGGATAGCAGAGAACCTGAACAGACTGATAGTGTCTTGCAGTGTGTCACTGTCATAATAATTTCAAATAATATGAAAGTCAGTGTCGTGTCTTACCTAAATGGTAAAATGACACCTGATATGTCTTCTGCAACATTACTTAATGTACAGCCCACTGTGGATTGGCTCCTGTGGTGACATATAGAAATATCCTAATAACTCCTCCTCATCTGAAAATATTAATGAGTAACTTATATTTATGTTGATTACCGGTTATATGTGTAAAGAAACACTAAATTATATGAAGACATCAAAACCTGTATTTCTGTTCATTTCTGTAAAGAAACACTAAATTATATGAAGACGTCAAAACCTGTTTTTCTGTTCATTTATGTAATTTTTTTCCTTGCATAGCTATATATAATTAATTTTCAAAGCCTTTAATTAAATCTATTTGTAATGTATTTGCCTGATTTTAAACTTTCTAAATGCGCTATTGATTTAAGGAGCCACTAAACTCTTTGCTGATAAACCCAGAATGAATACAGCAGTGAATTAGTATCAGTGAATCTATGACAAAATTTAAACGTGACTCATTGACAGAAGTAGAAATTTCATCACTTCAGTCAAGATGATAGGTTTGGCTATTGCTTTTTACATTATTGTATGGCTTGCACAATTGTGCATGAAACTTTCATTATCATTATAGAAAATGAATGGCATTGACAATTATTTGAGCTGGAATAATTTAGGAACTGGTTGAGCAGAGCCAAAAAGCATTACTTAAATAACTCTCTAGCAGAGTTATTTAAATACTTTGATGTGTTATTACCAAAGGGAGAGCAATTCATGAAGGCTAGATTTGGATTTTTTAATTGATATTTTCATCAAATTTTCCTTGATATCCTAAAATACAACCCAAAAAACTCAAATCTCAATGTTATTAGACATCAGTTATGTGAGACTTGAATACTAATGCAGGTAAAAGGGTAAGCACAGGAACTGACAGATTTTTTAAAATATGCCATTTTTCATAGTATTTTGTGAACAAGACTGGATTTACTGCCTAAAAAAGTACATAAGAAACAGCATTACCTGCTACAGTGTTTTCCTGGTGTCATATTTAACAATGTAGCCCTTCACTACCACAGTTAACTGAGACATGTTTGTCATGTTTTTAAAAAATAATTTATGGTTAACTTCCACAAACTTTTTTTGTCCACAGAAGTGTAAGCAATTATTTCGATAATGCAATGCAGAGAAACAGATATTTTGACTGATGTCCTCAAGAGTATTTATATTATCTATACACTATTTTTCATTTTTTTCTGCTAGTTTTGAACAAGTCATTGTGCCTGAACATGAAAATGGGTTTGGAAGTAGATGATCTTTCTGGTCTCTTCTAACCAAACCTTTTGTGGCTTTATGATTATTAGGGGGACTGACTGCTTATGTCATTATTAATTATTTATTATGCAAAATTCTGTGTGTAGACAGAGTGTGGTTTAAAAACTGGAAGGACTTCTGATTTTGTCTTGCATTTTCTTGAGTAACAATTATTCAAGTTGGTTTGTTTTTTGGTTTGGTTTTGGTTTTTTTGGTTTGGTTTGGTTTGGTTTGGTTTGGTTTGGTTTGGTTTGGTTTGGTTTGGTTTGGTTTGGTTTGGTTTGGTTTGGTTTGGTTTGGTTTGGTTTGGTTTGGTTTGGTTTGGTTTGGT
>JAHLSL010000015.1:14209637-14267768 GCA_025920805.1 Petroica traversi | reverse complement strand
GTTTGGTTTGGTTTGGTTTGGTTTGGTTTGGTTTGGTTTGGTTTGGTGTGGTTTGGTTTGGTTTTTGTGAGAAATTACTATTGAACTAATGCTACGGTTACACAGTTGGTGCAGTGTCCTTCTCCAGCACCTAATTTTGGGAACAGATATGTAGGTAGTTGAAAGTACATGCACTTTTTCAGTGTAAAATCTATCCTCTGGTGATTATAAGACATTATAGGTCATACATATCTTCCAGGATTGTCCATCGGGCCTACAAAATCACTATAAGGATCTACATGGCACTTAATTTTTTTTCTCAGATCTTATCTTTATATTCTGTTAATGTGAGATATGTGCTAAAAAGAACAACGAGAAGGTGCAGGTATGCTGATACTAGTGCCTAGAATGGTGACTGATAATGCCATGTGCTTTGATATAGCTCAGACTTTACACCTATATCTTTAATATTTTTTACTTGTATTCTAGTGACAGACATGGACAATAATAAGAACATACATTCAAAATCTTGAAAACTATAATATTTTTCACTTATTTATTTAATTTAGAATTGTTAGGCATAATAATGGATGAATATTTAAAAAAAACCACATCATCATCATCATCATCATCATCATCATCATTGTTTTTCCTTTAGAGGCTGAATTAAAGCATATGATAGGCAAAAGGTATCTAATCTGACTTCTATGACTCTGAGTCTACTGGTTTTTTACTGGCATAATCTTTTAGCATTTAATTACCCTTTTTTTTTAAGGAATACAATCTGCTCAAGGTGGAATTTGAACCTATTCAAAGTTTCCACATTTTGTTATAGCTCTGAATCAAATAATCAATTCTGTCAAAGTTCTCTTCAATAAACCGATTAAACTGAGTTTATTGAGTCTCCCAGTGTGAATCTTGTTTTCTGTGCTTTGGATCATTTAGAGTCATCAAGAGTCCTATCTTCAGTGTTCCGCAATCTTGACAAATTCTAAAATGCAAAACCAACCACTTGATATGGTGATATAATGAACAAGGAGAAAATGATACCCCTTCATGTACTTTGTATTTACCTTATGAGCCCAAGGATCACATTTTCCTGCTTGATTTTGGAAGTACACTCTGACTTTATGGTAAGCCTTCAGAGGTGAGATTTTTCTCAAAGAAATTTTCCTAACTCAGACAATCTGTATAAGACACAGAATTTTGATCTTAGACTGAATTTTTCACTGCTGCTGAAGTCGCATGTAATGAAAAAAACTTACTAAGTTTCAATTCTTTCCAATAATTTTTCAGTAGAGGTCTGATAGTTGAGTTAGGCGTGATATTCAGAGAGTATTAGGCAAATGCAAAGTGCAGGCCTAAAATATACCTTTCTCAATTTCTGCTTGATTATTTTGGTAATAAGCATACTTTTGGCTTCAAGATTTAGTTCCTATTGCCAATGTTCATGGCCAATAAAGTGTCTGTTAATGAAGATTGAATTCAGAAGGGTACATGTGCAACTCAAATGAGTAAATATTCAAAAATACTGGATGCTGGAGTGGCAGTTAGGGTAGCTTCATCACATATGACATGTTGAATTACATAACTCTATCATGTCTGTAGGCATGCAGCAATGTCTACTTTTTCAACAACCAATGTGTCTCTTTTACTGCTCATCTAATAAACAAGTGCTAAAATACTGCTTCAGGCTTATTTGCATGACAGTTGACATTTCAAAATACTGACAAAGTGACATATCTTGAACAAACCCTTCTAAATAAGTTGTCTCTTTCCAACATGCTTCTTTTTCATATTAGTGGCAGTAAGATTGCAACTGTGCTGCTGTCATTGCTGGCATTTGAAGAAAATGTTTCTTTAAAAGTGGAAATTGAAACAAGATTACATGAAGTGTTACATCAATGTGTTTTATATTGGAGAACACAAAACCTGACATTTACACTAGTTAGGTTTATATGCAGAATAGAAAGAACTTCACAGTAAAAATGTTCAGATTTTACATGATTACAGGCCTTATTACTTATTATTACTTATCACTAAACAAGATTTTGCTTGAGTTTCACTTTTTATTTGCTCTAGAGGGTCTAGGAGAAAAGAGGGTAAAAATTTTCTCATCTATTTTACACCTCTTTTCAAACTGAATTTTTAAGATGAATAAACATTTTACAAAGAAATGCTTTATAACAAAAATTAAGTGAACTCAGATTTCAGACAAAGCATTCAGATAAAATGTTTAAGAGATAAACATCTATTTTTCTGTATCTAATTTAAATTTGTTGTAGACTTGAATTAACTAAAACAGTTACTTTTTTCAAAGGACATAGCTAAAAATTCAGTAAATCTAGTTTACCTCACATCTCATATTCCCTAGCTTAAACCTGGGCAAGAAAATCATCTCGTCTTGTGAGATGATTCTGCACTGACATGAATGCAAGACATGAAAATGTTAAGAAAATAAGGTTCACATCCAAAATAATCATACAGCACTTTATTTGGCTTCTAACAATCTGTGTTCAAGACAATGGCCCAAATCAGAATTATTATTATTACTATCATTATCATTATTATAATTTTTTTTTCACCTTGCATCTCTGTCCTCTGTTTTCTTCTCTACAGCTCTCCCTCTGTGTGCTTCACTAGAAATTGTATTTTCAACATGAAAAATGTTTTCAGGAGTTCAGGAAGACAAGCATCCATCTAAATATAGTAATGATAAACCATTTTCATCAGAACATTCTTGAATGATGTATCCTACCTTATTTCACATGCCAGTAGCCTTTGTTTAACGAGATAAGCTTCTGAGGTTTTATTTTGCTTTTTTATAATTAATATTATTTACCTGTTTTTCAAGAGGGAATCATTTTAGTCATAAAGTGTGACATCCCACACTAATGCTAAGGTTTAAGGTTTAGCACCTAAGCAGCATGTTTCAAAATATCCCTCCTGAAATTGAAAGGGGAAAAGAAGTATCAACTCTCCTAATTTCCAAATAATATTTTTTCAGTTCTTTGTTTACATTTGTACTATATTCAAAGGTTTCAGAGCTTAGTCTGTCGCCAGAAAACCTGCTATGCCCAACAGACAAGACAGCATCTGCAAGTTCTTGAACCACTGCTAATTCAGCAGCTGTTTTTTTAAATGCTGTGCAATTCTTTCTTCCATTTCCTGGTTCTCAGAATGGGAGCAAGAATAGACTACCACACTTGTTATTGGTTTTAGCGAGAAGTATGCCTGACTGTCCTAGGTTAATAGCTTAACCTTATATTCAAGGATGACACAATTATTGGAGCTATTCTAAATGGTACTTTCTAAATTATACTTTCCCAAGGAACAGACATTTTTATAAGTGTTGAACTTTTCCCTTTCCTAGCTGACAAACTGTTTTTGAATCACGTTAGTAGTAATAAAAATCAAGCACTTGCATGACTCTGCAAAATGATTTATTTGACTTCTGGGACTCAGTTTTGCTAATATGGGATTAGAAAAACACAGTGAAAACAATCTCCTCTATCTTTTGCTGTCTTTATCTGGTGCAGTCTTTATCTGAGAGGAAAAGTAAATAAGCACTTAATGGAAACTGCTTAGTTTTGACATTGTTAGTGGATGTATCAGCAAAGCTGCAGGCCTATGACAACAAATTGATGACACTACTGACAGGAAGGAATCCATTCACTACAAAACTGGCATTTCTCAAAAGGACTGTAACAGACAACAGAACAGCAGATGGAGGAAAACATCAGCGTCATTAACTAAGTTTTGACTGGAGCAAATGCTGTCATTGAGAACTATTGGTTTTCAGTTATTATGATTAAAAAACACTAAAAATTTTTAGATGTACATGAGAAGCCAGGCTGTTAAATCTGGGTTTTCTCATTAGAAATTGTTCCAGATGTCTGTTAATACTAAATAAAGAATCTGAATTTATGATTAAAGTTATAAATTCTGACAGGTCTCACCACAATACTATAGGTTAACTTTGAACAATGGTTGCTTGCAATTGTATATGGAATGGAATAACTTCTTGAGGTGTCTTCCAGTTAACTGGAAGAGTAAATTATGATACGGTGGACTTTCAAAAATGAGAAGGGAACCACACAATAGAAAATTACTCTGAAAGTTTAATTGTTTTCCTATTTAATTATTGGATCAAACATTAGAATTGATAGACCGCTTAATTACATGCTACGTCAGTTCAGTTGGCACAGAAAAATCCCTAGGTTTTGACTGTTGGGAAGACCAAGATTCATTTAATATGAATAGTGAGAAAAGTGGCATGAAATGGAGTCAGATATGAGGAAAAAAATGAGAATAGTTAAGAAAAGCAATTTTACTTTTTTCTGTATATCTGACCTGTAAATATAGGAAGAATATGGTGAATTATAAAACAAATTCCAGTTAATCTCCTCTATTTATGCTTAAATTCAGCTGCTCTTTGGAGAATTGTTTCTGAAAACAGAAGTAATCCTTTTCAAATATAATTGTGTTAGTAGTTGAAAAAAAAAAAAGAAAATATCCTAAAACAAGTAAAAAAAGCTTAAAAAGAGAATGTGAAATTCAATATCTAACTGGGAAAAGGTTTCTGCATTTTGTAGTAATACAGTGATTGTAAAAGTGATTTAAAACTATCTACAAATATAATAAACAGCATGGAAATAAAAGAGAAAATTTCATTGTTAGTCTTTCCAGCTCTTCTAAAGAAGACCAAGGAATAAATACATATTTCTTTAAAGTAACCATGTCACATGGGTTAATATCTTTTGAATAGCTTCTTGTTTTTGGAGAGGAATAAAATAACATTCCTCAAGTACCTGTGGTCTTGGAATAGGAAATCCAAATTGTCTCATGAATATATTACAAAAGTTTTGCTTTCAAAGAGCAAAACTTCAAAAACATAACAAAACATCTCTCCTCTGCCCTTAATATACTAGAAGCAAGTTATCAGTGTTGCCAAATAATGTATTTCCCCTACTGCACCTTAAGGCTGTTTTCTCTTTTCCTTTCACTGGGGACATGGCAGCAGAGACTGACTCCCACCCCACTCCAGACCCCTCGCAGGCATTTGTAGAGAGCAATGAGGGCCTTTCTGAGCCTTCTCTTCTCCAGGTGGGACACAGCTGCCCCAGCTGCTCCTCACAAGGCTTGCTCACCAGTCCCTTCCCCAGCTTTGCTGACCTTCTCTGAATGTGCTCCAGCACCTCAATGCCCTTTCTGTAGTAAGAGGCCAAAAACTGAACACAGAATTTCAGGTGCAGCCTGAGCATTGCCAAATGCAGGGAGTGACTACTTTCACAGTGGCATTATCTTAGACACAGACCAGGATGCCACTGGCCTTGCTGGCCACCTGGGCACATGCTGGCTCATGTTCAGCTGGCTCTCAGCCAGAACTCCCAAGTCCCTTCACGCTAAGCAGCTCTCACACCACAAGTCCCTGAGCCTGCAGTGCTGCATGAGGTTGTTGTGACCAAGTGCAGAATTTTCTCTGTAAAGAAATGTTATTACAGTACCACATGGTTCAACTATTTTGTTGATGTTCATTCTTTTCTTAATCCTGCCCTTTTCAGAATTGTACGTTTGTGCCTAAAAATCTACCGCGTGATGAAATCACACAACAGACCTTGGAAAGTTAGAAATGTGTTTATTCACTATGCCCCTGTTATATCTATAATATATCTGTCATTTAATTTTCATACATTAGCAAAAGAAAAAAAATAATTCTAAAAGAAATGTCTAGGCATTCAGTTTATTTTTATTTCAATAGCCTAATAATGCTTGAAATACAGAATTTCAAAATATCTCTATCTGGTAAAATTGTGGCATTGAATAGCAGGTCTTGACTACATTTTGGTTTAAAACATCAAAATTAATACCTTTGTAGTAATCAGAAAATTTGCTTTAACATTTATTTACAAAACAATAATATTTCTGTTAAAATAGTCTTTCAACTTGCCTACTCAATGAGCAGAATAGCCTTTAGGAGTTTGCCTAGGGACAAAAAAGTAATTTTTCAGTTTCCTTATGTACGCTTTGAAGGGCAATTTATCTGTTTCAGTTAATTAATTGTAAAAAAACAACAAAAAATTTCTCCCAAATTAAAAAACTCCAAATGTAAAAGGCTAAAAAATTCTTTAAAGTCTCAGGAGCCTTGGTAGTCACATGCCTATTAGCATACAGGAAATCTTCAGTATTTATATCAGAATGAAAACATGATTAAGTGTTGATTAAAAGATAATACAATCAGGATTAAATTTGATATTTTGTCTCTGCGAACTCCTCTGTTGAAATCTGTATTAGTTCCCTTGAGAAAAGCAAAATGAGGTATGGTTCTTCATAGTTAAAACATACATTCTTGTGATTTTTCACATGTAAGTATAACAAAATGCAGTTGTTTCATTCCTGGAAAAACAAGAGCACAAAAAATCCTGAAGATTACATTTCCTCTGGGCGATAATTTTTATGGATTTCATCCACCAGGGAATCATTAATCTTTGAATAAAGCTCCTGTGATAACTTATTAAGATTTCCATTAAGCGTTCTTAAAATTTTCCCAAAATAATAACTTTTTTTTTTAGAAATTTGATTTCTGCTAGTTGCCTTTAGTGATTCTTTTTGTGCATTGTCCATGTGCACAGTTCTTTCATATTATTTTCAGGAGCATTTAAATCTGTTGATAGAAAAAGGGATTTGAAATTAAAACTCTGCCTGATCCCTCTGTTTATTTGCCCAGGTGGACAGTGTCAATCTCAATATACAGTGTCAATATACAGTGAATAACACTTATGAACTCTGAAAACATCTCGTCAATGTATGAAAAAGTAATATATAATCAAATAGAAGAATCATTTGGGATTTAATAATCAAATTTACACATCAACCTAAACCCACCAAAAAAACCCAATCAACAAAAACAAAAAACCCACAAACAAACAAACAAACAAACAAACCAAACAAAAACCCAATAAAAGACCAAAAGCCCTATAACTGCAAGGATATGGTTTCCCTTTTTCGAGAAATTCTGAAATTCTATAGTATTTGGCAAAACTGGAAAAAATATTTATAGGAATTTTAGTTGCTTAATATGAAAGCAGTGGTGACAAATCCATGTAGTATGATGATTATATATGCAAGGTAGCAAGAATAGGTAAGGGGAGAAACAACCCAAAAATGACAGACTCTCCCTGCATTTATTTTCTGTCCTAAATCACACATAATTCTTAATTAGCATTTTTTATGCCTTTTTCAAGAAACTTACGTGCTTTGTTAGCTTTTCATTTAAATAGAATGATGATAGTTTGAATGACACCACTTATTAAACTGACTAATATTTAGCCAGCCTGATAATCATGGACTACATTGTTTTGATTCATTGTATTCAGGCAGTTAAAAAAAAAAAGAAAAGAAAAAGGCAAGAAAACCTCTTTGATTGTATGCATTTCACTCTTAAGTAAGATAAAAGAGAATACTCAGACAGTTATTACAGAGCAATCAGTGCATTGTTAATCCCACACTTACCTTTGGATGTGAACAAACCTAAAATTAACTTCCACTTATGAATTTCTGGGAAGAGTCAAGAAGCTGAAAAGGATCACAATGTGATTAGAAATACTAAGAGCAAATTTATAACTCAGTAAAAATTTCACAATATCTTTTTTCTTGTTTTATGTCATTCAAGAAGCCAGGCATATGGAATGACTTTATCTTTTAGGAGTCTTCTGTGGTTCTGTAGAATAATATTAAGATTTTTCTTTTTACCTATCTTGAAAAATTCCATCTATTTGATCAGAACTTTAGTATCTGATATTATCTTTTTTTGACTCTATAAGCCCATTCTTCATCCACTGTTCCATTTTCTGAGGAACAGAAGGTTCCTGGAGGTAAGGATTTCCTGGGACACCACCTTCTTCCTTTATAAAATTTAGAACAGATTTACCTGCAAAACCCACAGAACTGGTGACTTTGTACGAATGAAGGCAATGCACCAAGAAGACAAGGTTGAGTTTCTGCAGCTGAAATAGTGTTTTTACTTACTTTATTTAAGTAGGGAAGAAAAATAAAGAAGAAACCTAAGATGTGGTTTTACGCAGTAACTTGATTCTTGCTTATGCACGTGGGGGAAAAAAATAGAAAGTAATTTACCAAGAACTCAAAAACTTATTAGTTAACTAGAATAGAAAAGAAATTGATTCACTGTTTGATTTCAATATTGACAAAGACGACAAAGGGGATCCACAGCTGAGCTTAAATTTCATAGCACTTTATGAAAAGTTACATTTCATGACCATTCCCTTTGAGAAATATTCCTGCCTTGGGAGCAGTTTTCTATGGATTCCTTTAACTAGCAGCTCAGTGTGGACTAAAGAAAACAGAGCTCCTCCCTGAAACATATCCAGTACAGGATGGCAAGTATCATAGCTCTGATATCAACACTGAGAAATATCTGTGCTACTAGTTACACTTTTTTTTCCCCTTCCATTTAAAACTAGACAAATCACAAATACCCTGCAGTTAGTCTGATATAAAAATGCTCCTCTGGAATACTGGAATAGCTCTCTATGAAAATTGGTTCTTGTGGCTTAATGGCAGCACTTTGAGTGTTCAGTTTCAGCAGTGACAGGCATTTCGTTCGAAAGAATCCTTGAGAAAGTAATAAGCTACAAATGCTAAAAATGAAGAAAATATATGGAGGGGAAAAAAGGAAAGCAACAATCATTTTTTATTCTACTTTCTATTTGCAATGTGTATCTATTTTTAAAAGCATGATTCTTTTCACCCAATACATGCTCTTCACCCAATACATGCATTTTCATATCCAGTTCTACTAAATGAATTATTCTTAGATTTTTTCTTCTCTTTGGAGAATTAAAGGGAGATGATTCTGAAGAATTAAGAGGTGATTTACACCTGATATCAACATAAACTATCAAGCTAGCAAACATAACTGGCTTCGTAGCATGCGATAATCCTGGATTCAGACTTTCCTATGTGCTGGGAATGTTGTCACAAATAATTTCATGATGTCATTTCTCTCCTTAAGTATTCAGAAAAGCCAGTATTCAGAGTTCTGAGACAAGCAAAAAGTAGTTATACTGTAGATTGCTGCATGGAAAGTCTCAGAGGAATAAATCTATCGATTTATCTATCTATCTGTCTGTCTGTCTGTCTATCTATCATGCATCATCATTCTATCTATATGTTACATATTTAATCTCAGCTGTTAAATCTGAAATAAAATTTAATGCATATGTATATAAATATATTTGCTGTTTAGAGAAATCCCATTAGTGTCAAAAAGGGCCTCTTGACATGAATCAGAAAACTCATTCATATAGGTGCCTTCAAAATTTTACTTAGGATATTTCAACTAATGTTTTGAATCTAATGTGAAGTCACATGGATGCTTATAAATTTATAGGGAAATATACAGATGATATTTTAAGGTCGTTTTGCAAATGCATGAAAAAGACAAAACCTCCAGAATCAATATGTGTATAGGATGAGATCCAGTATTACATGTACCTCTGGAATTCTATCCCAGGATTGTCTAAGTGGAAAAAAAATCATTATTTTTTCTAGAATTTTTATCTCTGTACCCTAACTAATTTCCATTACTATTTTATCTCCTGAAGGAACAAGAAAAGATGCCTCCATTTTCAGAAAATGGACTGATCTATATAGGACTAATGGTTAGGTTAATGATGAGACAACATAACAGGGAGGGTGTGACCTTGGAACCTTCAGAATTTTGCCCCAAATATTTTATACAAATTGTGATGACAAGATATATGGAAAATTCATGCAAAGCTTGCATGTGAATATTGCCTGTGAGAACCTTTCCATGAATAACAGCCCATGAATTCCAAATGGACAAGGATCTTTTTCAGTAACTTTCAGCAGGAAATAAGATTTCATATATTTCAAAGTTATTTATTTTCAGATGAGCAAGGACATGCAATTTTCTCTAGTGTAGTCTGCTTTCAAGACCTGCCTAATTTTGAGCTGCTCAGGTGTATGGCCCTGTACTACTCTGTTTTGTGCCTACAAGATCCTTTCTAGCACTAGTATTCCAAGAACTGTTTGTCCATAGTCCCACCCCAGAAACCATTTGGATTTTTTCAAAGAAAAAAATCCAATCTATCTGGTGTGATCAGTCTTGTAGTTCTTGATAAAAAAAAGCAAAGCTATGCAGAAAAAACTTCTTTCTGTAGAAGAAATACATGCCATACATAGTTTCTTCATATTCTGCATCAAAATGCAGAAGAGGTTAATAACACCCTAATCTGGTTCCCTGAGCACATTTTCATCTAACTATAATTTTTAAATTACTTTTCATAAAAGCTAAAAAGAAAGGACATTCAGGTTTGAAGTATTGTTTATTACATTTAAGTAGGGGAAAACAGACAGCAGAAGGGAAGAGCCAAAAAACTGAGTGCCATGTGCATAGGTATAACTGTTCTGATTACCTACACAATAAACTTTTCTTCAATAAAAGTACAGAAGTGTTTGTTTGGCAGTTATAGATTTATTTCTTTAATATCCTCTCCCTAGAGAGCTTTCAGAGGTTGTTCTCTTGCTGGAGTATATTCCCTTGTCTTGAGCTCTGAATGCCATGATTTGAGAGGAAAGAAAATTTTTTCCTGCTTCTGAGTAGATGCACTTTGCTGAAGGAGTTGTTCTCTGCTGAATCACCAGTGTCCATCTCAGCACTTTCAGCCTCCAGGGCAAGATTTTGGTATTAATCATAAATTGAATACATGAAGAATAATAATTAAAGAGCAAACTGTAATTATGAGCAACATCCAAAGGGAGCAAAAAAAAACATTGAATGTAGGCCCTAGGTTTCCTATCAGTGCATTTAGGATTAACTATAAATAGTCTTGTTAAACTCAATTAAATAGTTAATTAGATGGATTTTTCCTATTAGAACAGGATAAGAGGCTTGACTTTTAGAACTATACTGTTTGTAGGTTTTCCTTTTCTTAAGTATTACTATGCATGGATTTCCTTTCAGTTAAAAAGAGACAGAGAAAAAATTCCTTAGCGCATTTTTAAGGGGCTTTGGCTTTTTTGTTTCTTTTTATCTCCATTTCTCCTACACTCCAAAAGTAATTAGTGACATGTCAAATGTGTATCTGCCTGAGAAACAGTGATATCCCCATGTCGGTAAGGTTCCTAGCAATTAGGATCTCTTTTCTTCACCCACAGTTGTCTATTTTACTAAACCTGGATCACATGTTTCCTTTCACAATTTATAGCAAATATCAGTCTAGAAATAACTGGTTTCTTTGTATGTTTGATGAGTCAGGCAGAGCTATATTCTGGTGTGTTTCCTCATGATATTTCTGCATCCTGATTTTGTCAGCCGTTGCTAATGTGTGACAGCAAAATTAGATGGAATGAAGCAAAGTGCATTTACTGCAGTACAAATGTTGTCACCTGTTAATACCTGACAGACCTTTCTGAGGCTGTTTTTGAGCACTGCAGCATAGAACCCTGAAATATTTGGAAGTTTTTCTCTCAGTTTACTTGCACTTATACTCCTGCAGTGCTAAACTCTGTGGTCTTAAGCAGTTGTATAACTGATGATTAAAATTTAATGAAAATTCACTTTGATTTTTAATTATTCTTCAGCTATGATTAAGTGATTTCTACAATGTGAGTTCATGGATAAACAGACTTGACATCTCTGAACAGCTCTAAAATAGTCAGTTAAAAAAAAAAAGAGCAGGAGGTGGACTAAACTGTTTTTAGGGATAAGAAGCAGAACACACACATGGCATTTAACACACATAGGAAGTACTTACATGGTAAAATCAGAACTTTCAGGTCAATTGAAAGCACCCAAGGTGTAAAAGCAAATATATTAAAATAACCCCAAGCAGATTCTGGAGTGAAGAAGGCAAATAAACTTAGTATTCTTCCTTTTGAGTGCTGAATGTTTTCATACCCTGCAACCACCATCAGACTGATAACATGGACCTCTAGAGCCAAAAGAGCAATGGAAGGATAAGCATAACGTCAGCAAAATGGCTAGGTAATGGGAATTTTGTGTACTTAAAATTTTTTGTGGTACAAGAAGTAGCTCACCAGTTGTCATCATGGCCATCAGAGATTCAGCTCGTGGAAGACCAATTTCCAATTAAAAACAGATTAAGATAGTAAAAAGCAGTGAAAACACCTTCTTCCCCCAGCACCCACCACATCTCAGGTTCATTTTTACATCTTTTGTTCCCAACTTTTCTGCCGTGGGAAGAATAAGATGGAGAAATGTGGTTGTGGTCATTCTATGAAGCATTTCATGTCTGCTGTTCCTTATTCTTCACATTGTACCTCTGCTCAAGCTTGAGGTCTCCCCAACAGGATACAATCCACAAAAGGTTCTAACATGGGTCGTTCCCACAGGCTGCCCTACTTCAAGAATTACTCCACCACAGCATCTCTGATGACTTAACTTTGGCCAGTAACAGGTCCATCTTGGAACTATCTTGAGCTGGCTCTGTCTAACACAGTGGCAGCTCCTGCTTTCCTTTCCCAGAGGCCATCCCTGCAGAGCTCCTCCTGTCTCTGCTGTCAGAAATTTGCCATGCAAAGGCAATGTAGAATACTAGCAATAATTTTTGTTCTTCATATTTAACGTCTTTCCTTTCTGCCCATTAACAAGCCTGAGAGTAATAGGGTGTGGCATTTTTATCTAGAGGGCTTAGAATAGCATTTTGAGAAAATGTCAAAATGTTATTTAGATGTCTGCATTTTTAGTGTTTATTCTAATAAGAAAAAGTAAGAGGTCATTGAAATCTTGTTCCTAACATGAATTGAAATCCAAACACACAAAATACTACTATCATGTTTAACTTGACTAAAATTATAGATTCTGATTCGCTCAAGACATCAGATAGATGGTCTTGAAAGTAAATTTTGGGTTTAACCTCTGCATATTTAGAAGCTTGCCCCTTCATTGCATCTCCTCTGATTATATAACTACTGGCATAACAGTAGTTATACATCAAGTTCATTAGAATTTCCCTTTCAGAAAGAATTTAAAAAAGAAATTCATCAGATGAAACAACCACTTCTTGTTACTGTTCAAGAAATCAGTTTCCTGGTTATCATTAAAAGTCACATCTCTTTCCCAGTAGTTTATTTTAATCATGTATTTTACTCATAGGTAATGTCTTAATTTTTACACTCTGAAAACAGCTTTTTTCTTCCTCTTTTTGTTTTTTTGTTGCTGTTGTTTTTTGGATTTTTCTGTTTGTTTGTGTTTTTGTTTGGTTGGTTTTTGTTTTGTTTTGGGTTTTTTTTGGTTGCGGAGTTTCTTTTTAAGTTTTAAACAATTTTTATAGTCCCATTCAGTTTTCTCTACCCTGGAATAATCTTCCTTTTTTTTTGAAAGGTTAATAGTTATTGGTATAGCAGGTGGACAACAGCTAATGCCCCAGGCTAGCTGCAGTGACATAAAATAAATATGTATGAGATGTAGAACTTAATTTCAGATGCCAGGGGCAGCCAGCCTCCTTCTTTTTGCCTAGAAATTCTCTTTTGTGTGATTCATATCATAACTTTATTCAGTTCTATATAGTATGAAATCACTCTCTCTCGTGATCTTCCTGAAAAACCAGTATGCTCATTTTTAGCATATTTTAGCATCTGTAAATTAATGGGATTTTTTTAGAGGTACATACTCTGATTAACAGGGACAAAGTTATTTTGAATATCTACTTCTTCCACTCTGCATTAAAATGTAATGATTACTATTAAGCCTCATTAGATAATACCATCATGTATAACTCATTTAAATGAATTCATGTAAAATGCACATATAACTCAAGAATCAAAAAAATAATAATTTTATCTATTTTTGATCTTACTCTATGAAAAGCATAAAAACTGCTGCTGATAAAGCTAAATGGTGCCAGTTTCAGACACTGCCTGACTTGTCAGAACCTGCTCTACATTTCAAAGTCCATTTTGTCTAGATTTTAATTTGATGTGTTTTCTACAAGTGTGTTGACCACTTTAAAGTGTTATTTTGAGAAAGAAATGTTCTAAAGAGCTTTTAAAGTCTTAAACAATTTATGTTTCAAGAGTCATAAGGGAAATGAACTTATGTCATTCCTGCATCAGTAAGGCCATGGACACTAAGAAGATCTGTGGATAGGATTCTACTGCTAATTAAATAGAAACCATGTTGACTTTCAAATTCCACAGAAAACAGAGAGAAAAAATGAACACAGAAAAAATTATTATAATGAAGGAAATAATTTTGAACTTCAGCTCAAGACTTCAGAAGGCAGAATAACATTATAGCCTTTTGATTAAATTACAGAAGTCAAATACAAATTGTTTTACATTCTCTCTTCTTGTTCAGTGTTTCAAAAGTCACTCCTTCTCATATGATTTTTCTGTATTAATTTTTTTCATAATTACATGTTCTCTATTTTGAAAGACCTACTGTAGATGGTTTGAGGATAATTTAGTCTGTATCAGTATGAAAAAACCTCTCTAATTTTATGGAATGCTAGTTTCCTCTTGCACATTATTTTTCCACCAGTTCATTGTAACACCTAAAGACTTAGAAGAAAGAAAAGCTGCATGCTTTTTCTTGGCCATTTTCAATTGTTTGCCTCACAAAGAGATAGTATAACTGTAACTGGATTTATCTTTTATCTCCTCAAATTTCCTGTAAGGACAAAGTACATTTTAAAAGGCTGCTACTTTCCAGCTAAGAAGTATCTGACTTTCAGTGATAGGTGAGCTGATGCTTCAGTCAAGAATCTGCAACACACTTACATGGTTTGCAAAGTGCTTTGGTTTCTTTAGCTAAAGGTTAAATAGTGTCAGTTATTGTGTTGTTGTTGTTTTTATTATAATTAATAATTTATTCTTTTCATATGTGTGCACCAATGTAAATACATATTTTGAAGTGCTGGATGTTGCTCTGTAACTACCGCTTCAGAGCAGAACCATAAGAGCAGAAGGTCATGTAAAGATGCAAAATGAAAAGTATCTATAGATAGAGGGAAAATAGAACAAGATGAAATAGCTTATTTTGAAGGAAAAAAAGAAGTCAAAATCCTGTCTTATTTGTTATAACAAGACATCTTTTTCTTTAAAATAAATGCAATCCTAATTTGAAACTGAGATCCATGAATCAGTCACTGTGAAGAGGGTCTTTCTCTTTTAGTTGTAGCAATTGAAAAGATATACATGTATATATGTATAGTCACAGAAGGGCTTTTTAATATTTATACACACACATCAGAGAGCTAGAAATTACTATGATAGAGTGTTTAGAAGACTGCTCAGTCAGGTCAGTTTTAAATTTTAAAACTGAACTTTACTGATTACATTCATTGAGCAGGTGCTTATAAGTGATGGAAATTTCTTGCACAATATAAACTATTTTCATAACATATACAAAAATATTACTTCATAACTTCTAAACTGGCTGTGAATTTTACATACAATGGGTGTGATACAGTGTGGTGGGTCCATGTGCTGCAGTTCTTGGTAATTTTTAGTGACCAAGGTGTGGATGTTCCAGCTTGAAAGCTCCAAATCAGAGATAGGTGGGATTGTTCTTTCTTTCCAGTTTTAGTTTCATTAATTTGTTTATGCCTGATGGGTTTTATGCCTTTGCCTCCATCCCCTGCTTCTGACACTGTTTCTTGTTTTCTGTTGTTTTGCTAGTCTCTTTGAATGCTGGAGGAGCTGTATTTTATTTTTTTTTTTCCAATATTACGCTTCCTTTTTCTTGTTCTATGGCAACTCCTTCCTTCCACCTACTACTTTCATCTACACTGAGTTTTTTTGATGATCACATTGCTTACATAATTGTGTAAAACTCTGTTTGATTATGACATCACAATGTTACAAAATCCTCATAAATTATTGTTACACTGTTTCAGTACACTTTTATTCAAGTTCAAGGATGTTAGTCTAGCATGAATATTGTAGGACTTAGTTCATTCCTTCACTTCAATGTCTCATAATTGCATAAGATTTCTTCTTTTATTCTGATATCTAAAGGAAAAAGGGACAAGAAGCATCATTAAGTAATATGTATGTGAATAAATATGAGTTCCTTTCAGTATTTTTGAAAAATATTTGACAAAATTAATGGCATTTCAGCTACACAGTTGGTTTTTAGATGGCCTTTTGTCTAGATTTTTAGTTGCTTATTTGGTTGAAGTAGACACTTCCTCCTGCCCTGACTTTTCCCTTTGACATTGTGATTTTGAAAGCAGTTTAATCACTGTGGGTACAATGCAAGAGCATTTTCATCTGTGAACTGAATTCCATTAAAAGAAGACAACTTGCTAAATACTGAAACTCTTCTATAAATGTCTCCTGAACATTAGTAGATTATAACAGATGCTGTGGTAATTGATATGATTATATGAATTAAAACTGAAATTGAATGCAAGTGTTGTTTCCAGAATGCAGGATTTCAAATATACAAGAAAAATACAAGAATAGAGGCCTTGAGAATAAATTCTGGCTACTTTTTATTTGAAAATTCAAATTGATTAATTGATTAATAGCTTTTAAAATATCTCTGACCTGTCAAAACATTTTCTTGCAAAGAAGTGGTAAAAATATTTGAAAAAACAATGTAGTCATAATAATTTATTGTAATTTAGTGATGCCTAATCTATTTAATTTGTTACGCTATCGTGTTATTCCTTGTAAAAATCCATCCTCTGTAAAGTGATTTCTCCTAATTGTAGAGCAATGCATACATTTAAGGCAGGAACATATTTGGATCCTTCTCAATCTTCCTTACATCCAGAGCACTAAGTCTGACACTTCAGACTTTTATCTGTTAGCTGCAAATTGAAGTATGTGGAATTTCTCCAAGAAGCGTGAAATCAAGTTCCAGTTTTGCAAGTGAACATTTTTCCCCTTGAGCAGAAAATACAGTGAAGAGGATGCATGGTCAGCACACCAATAAAATCTTACTTTTCTTTACAAGTTAGGAAGTTAAAATACAAATTAAAAACCATACAAAAATATGACAGTTCAAGGCCAGATGAGAAATCTGAATTCTGCCATTAAAAGCAAAGCTGCTAGATCGTGAATCCCTGAAGTTGATATTTTTCAAAATTCATGTCTGGAAATCGTTGAAGAAATGTTAGAAAGCTGTCTGCTCTTGTCAGGATCCACAGCTGGATCTTAGCCTGAGGTTTAGAGGCGAGTAACTCTGATGAACTCAGCACAAGCTTTATTGGCTAGTTGTAAATATCTCTACCCCAAAACACTTGGGGCATATTTTCCCCTAACAGACTAACTAAAGTGGAGTATTTGCTGTGAAAAATTGGATTTCTTCCCATATTGCAATATAGAGATTAAGAATGATCCACCAGGGATAAATTTGTATCACACAGGTTACCTCCTGTAACTTGCCAATAATTTCAATTGTAAATACAATTTGTGTCTTTCGCTGGCAAAGTATTTCCATCTATTTTTGACAATTATTTGTTTCAATGCAATTATAATATTGGTTTAATCACTGAGCAAACAATAATAAAAATTCTTAGAGTCTTAGAACTTCTGTCTAAATGAGAAAGACAAAAGGGGTGCTGCTATCTCCCATTTACAGATAGGGAGCTGAAGCACAGGACGATTACTTAGTTTGCAAATGCTTTTCATCAGCAATGTAAAAATAATATAATGATGCACTAATCACAGATACTGTAACTAGCTCTGAGCAGGATATCTTTAGAACCTGAACTGGTAGAGATTTTTTTTCTGAATAAGATAGTTCTACAATAAAAAATATTATAGCAAAATTAAGCTTTTCTCACCTGAGGCAGAAAAAAAGGGCAAAACTGCACATTAGCATAGGTTATAGTTATCCAGAGATATTAACTAGCAGCCCTGCATTTTGCCATGCAGGCTTCATGCCTGGTAGTGATATTTCATGAACAGCAAACAGCAAGAACTGAACCAAAATCCTAGCTACTCATATCCATAGCATATTCTAATATTAAGAAATAACTTCTTTCAAGTTTTGATAAGAAAAATTCTGTTTCTAAGTTCAGAAGGGATTTAAAGCAGTGAATTTAGCAAACACAGACACGTGGATTAATTTTATACCAAACAGCCAAGACCTAACACATAGCTTTGGCACTGATATTTTTTGTTTTGGACAGCTCCCTTCTGAGAAAATTTTTTTAAGGAAACAATTCGCAGTTAATTGATTTTCTTCACTGTACCTCATTTTGGACTATAAAAATATTGGGAAGAAATCGAAAAATTCCCATATAGACTTCAGGTACTTAGTGTTTAAACAACACTACAATTCCAACATATCGTGGTGAAAATAAACAGATTTTTCCATAAATGAAAGAATGAGAAAAAGACCTCCCTCTCACACCTTCTTAGCTCATGGATTGTGGCAAGGCAACTTCATTTGTAGGTATAGAATCATTCATCAAGGTTGATGAATTAAAGACCTTTTGCATCATCAAGGCCAATTTTCAAAGCAGCACTTCCACTGTAACCCTGAAACTACTGAAAAAACGACATCACCCAATGTTAGATACAGAAACCTCTTGAAGACCTCCAGGGAGGGTGGCTCCACTACCACCCTGGGAACCTATTCCAGTGCCTGACCACCCTAACATCTTACCTGAATCTCCCCTGTCTTAACTTAAGGCCATTTATTCTAGTCCTCTCACTATAGGCACAGAAAAATACATGGAACTTAAGTTTGTCCTACTGTTATAACTGTAATGTAACTGAGCATCAGCGCAGGGCCCTATGAGTAACTAATTAGTTGTATGGGCCAGGTACTCCGTGTCAGTCATCTGCACAGATGAATTAATGGACTGATCTTAAACAGTGATTGAAACAATGATTTTTGAAGGCAAGTTGCAAATGCAACTGAGGAATCTTTTCCAAAGACTACTTTTGAGACTTTCTGTTGTTAACATTATAGTTGTTGTCATCTTTACCACTGTCTCTCATAACTTATCAATTTATCACAGTAGAATCAAAATTTCATCTAGACAGTATCTATCTCACTAGGTCTAATAAATATCTAGAACTTATGTCAGTCTCTTTTCAGAAGAATGCACAAAGGAATAAGGATTTGTCTTTACCAACGACTACCTAACAGAAAGCAGTCTCTTTTTGCCTATAAGCATATAAGAGAAGGACCTTTCTTTTAAACTGATTTTTAATTTTAAAAGTACTAAGATCATCTAAGGTCAGACTATTATCCTCTTACTCATCATTCTGAGAAGTAATCAATGACACTGATTATGGGAGGAAAATCTCCCTAATGTGGTCACACACAGGCCTCACAGCCTGATCTATGAATGTCAGTATCATATTAATAAATCACTTCTGAAACACTTAAAAAGATACACGACCTTGAAATTTACTGTAATTTTCTAAGAAATAAAAAGTGACAAATCTTAAAAAAGCAAACCAAACCAAATAAAACCCCCACATCAGCAGAGAATCTAGAATAATCTTAAATCAAAAGAAATATTTAATGATAATATGGAATGTGCACAGGTTCACTATAAAACATGAACAAAGCAAGAAAGGAATACATAATATTTTGAGGAACAGAAAAAAATTATTCTCATGGCGATATTTGTTATGAAAATAAATGAAGTTATGTTCTAAGTAAATTGTACACAATTCTAAAATTCCTCCTTGAATAATTATAGAGTTCTATTTAGTTCTCTATAGTTCTGATTTGTGGCCGGTGGACTGGGCCGGACAGCTGACCACAGGGATGGCCAGCGGCTCGGTGGCTTGTTCTGAAAGTTTCCTTTTTGTCAAGTCAACTTCAGCTAAGGACTTCTTTTCCCCTTGCCGCAAGCCAGGCTTCCCTGGGATGGTGGCTACTGTCCCAAAAGCTGGAGAGCTGCTGAGAGAGAGAGTGTTCCCTCGCCGAGAACCCAAATCAGACACGACCCACCATGGTCTGCTCTGCGCGGGTTCAGGGGCGGAAGGACCCCGGAGAGCCCAGATTTCAGACTTTTATTCTAAGGATTACAATTTATCTCATAACAGGGGAGGGACAGGGAAGGGTCAGAGGGTCAGGGCCTAATTGGGAAGGAGTAAGGGAGGAGAGAGGGAGACACAGGATACCATTATTAACTGAAGGATGGAGGGGGGGGAAGTTCGACCCCCTTTCCAAGGCCAAACCTTACTCTACCTTAGAGGGGCCTCACTCTCTAGGCCCCCAGAAATTCCTCAGGGGATATGTAACTCTCTGGGCTTGAATCACCACTACACTGATTATAATTATAATATTAAAAATTCAGTTTTGTTCTCACTGAAATTAATATATACTCTCTCTTTCTTGCTATAATCTTGACATAATAAATGTAGCCAAAAGGAGGATGAATGGTGGTTTTTAACCAAATTTCTCTCCGTATGTCAATGTTGGATGTACCTGTGAAAAACAAATTGATATTCAGCAAATATGGAAATATTATCTTATAAAAACAAATCAATATTTTAAAATAATTTGTGTTTCATGTCAGGAATACATAGGACATTGATCCTTCTGCTACTGACCTCTTCCTCACTTAACACTGCAAGGGGGAGGAAACAAAGCCAAAATCCCAAACTGAACAACAAAGTTGAAAAGAATTCAAGTAGTCCTGACATGAAAGACACTGAATCAAGACTTTGGGTGAGACAGAGCAGGGCATGAACTCTCACTCTGTGATTTAGGAAAACAGAGCTATATATTGTTCTCCAAATTCTAATAATTCCAGTATATTCTAAGGAAGCAATTGATTTCACTAAAAAACACATGAAAATGGACTTTTGGAAATTTCCCAGATGGTTATAAACACCTAGAAAAGCATAGATTTTTGGCCAACTATTCATTAAAAAAAGTTCCTGCTTCAATATCAAGTTTGAAGTTTATCATGAAAGATTACTGGTTTCAAATGAACAACACAGAAATGTTTTTCTCTAAGACCTCTATTCAAGTTGCTGCTTACTATCTTTTACAGTCCAGGTTATAAATGTTTCACTCTATAACTCTGAAAAATGCACATACCTCTTCTAAGATATATTAGTGTACAGCTACAGAAATCTATTACCTTCTACCTAAGGACCAGATAAACACACAATCGCCAAAAAAAAATTTAAAAAAACCAAAGCAAAAAAAAAACCAAAAATGAAAACAAAAAAAACAACAAAATGTCCAACAAACAAACAACCCTCCCTCCAAAACCAAAAACCGACAAGCAACCCCCAACAAAAAAAATATGCAAACAAACACAAATCACAACAAACCAAAAAACCAATCACAAAGCAGAGTCTAGCATGGTTATATTGCTCTGTGCTACCTTGTTGATTGTCATAATTGCTATAAAATATTAAGTATCTCCATGAAATAATGAATGAGACATACAACTGATATTGAGACTGATTTAAAAGGTAGAATTTTAAAAATGTGATTACAGTCCCTTTTTTACTGAATATATATAAATATATATATTGAAAAGAGTACTCCAAATGAAAATATGGAAGACATTTGAAGACTTGAAATAGAACATCAGGATTAGTATATAGCATATGATGTAAGAATTAACAGCAGCTGTCAGAAGGAATTATCATGTTTGAAATCTTAAAATCAGCAATAAAAAGAAAATAAGGTTCTTAAGAATAATATAGGTTTATCATGTCTAAGAATGTCACATTGGCAACCCTGAGTTTCCTTGTTTATTCAAAATATGAGCAATTCATATCTTGTGCAATTACTGGATTAAATCAAGGTAGTGTTCTAAGCATACAATAAAGTGGAGCCAACTCAACTCCATTGTCTCTATTGGAGCACTCTGGAATCATGATGCAGCCAAGCTATCTTCAGGCAACAGGTGGCCGAGGGAAGAAAAAATAGGTTTTTATCCATAAAGAAAGGCACAGAAGTTCTCCTAGAACAATTACTCAGGGTAGAATTATGCATCTGCTAAACACTCAGATACATTTTTTTTTTTATTGGACGTCATTTTTTATAAACATAAAGGATCTGAGTACTACATTCTCAGAGTATGGGGTGCAGTAAACACCTCCTCTTCCCACAGTGTTCCTACACCAGGTTACCTTTTTTCTCTTACTAGCAGTTTTGCTGTCATTTATTTCTTGTTCTCTTTTTGTCCCTGCAACACTTGAACCTGAGAAGTTTAACAACATCAGATATCAGATCAGATTATTCTATTTCACCTTTCTAGAGCTGCTTGCCAGAAAAGCAAGGAATTAATTTCTCTACTGCTTTATCAGCTTTCCTTTTTTTTTTCCAAACTCAACAAGTAATAAAACAAAGCTTTTTTGATGAAAACCAAGCATATAGACAAGGAAACATTAAAATTCTGACCAATTCCCCTATAATACATTTATTGAAGTGCAGGAATCAGTTGTAAATCACAATTTTAGCCTCAAAGGGATAATTAATTAAGTTTTTAGATAGCTAACTCTGTCTTGGAAAACCATAGCATTTCAAATAATCCCTCTCTCATATTTTTTACTTTCTCATTTAGGCTTTTTCTGTATCATCATCTGAATCCATTTCTCAGATATGAAAAATCTTTCTCTTTTCAGTTTTTACTTAATTGTGTGTTAAATTTGTACTGTAAATTCCACTACTGATTTCAGCTTTACATTCTGCATATGCTTTATTTCTGAGGAGACAAATTTCAAATAAGTAATCAGGTGTGTTTCTGGATGTAATTATTTACTAGACACACATTAATCAATATAATTGTAGTTATACAGATCTCCATATACCTTAGCCCTACATATGTGCACTCACACAAATACACACAACCACATTTGTTTATGTGGAGAAAAATCATAGAAAGCAAATATATTTCAATATACAGAGATATTTGCAAGCAACAGAAGTATATGTAAATATTATTAAATACAATAAACAATGTAACATTTATACATATGTGCATGATATGAAAAAATACTGATATTTTTTCATCTATATTGTTTTTTTCATTTCAGATTTTTTTCTTCTAAAGCACTGCTTAATGGGCACCCAACTGTTATATGACATTTTCTTTGCAGCTATTGCATTTCAAATGCTTCCCTTTTTTTTGGCATCATTCTAAATTAATGTAGTCAATAACAGGCAGTAAAACCTTCAAGCAATTCATCAGTTAAATAAATAGAACATTTATGCAACATCTAGATTTAGACTCTAAGAACTACATTTGTAAAATAATTCTCTGATTTTTTTAATGCCAAATTAGATCAGTTCTCTTTCAAGAAAAGGTTCACACATCTTAACAGAATAGCTTTCAATAATTTTTCACTAAGTTGATGCTTTGATGCACTTTTATTTATACGGTTATGTGGTGTTTATGGCAAAACTATTTCTAAATCTGAAAATGGAGGGAGAAAATATATACTTATTAAGTTTTTATGTTCTTACTTCCCTAGTATGCAGGGCTGTGCTTATGTTCTGCTAAATTTATCATTTGACTTTTACAAAAATTTATCAGTAGTGGTTAATTATTTATGGTTTTCCATGGAAAATTATTGTTAAGGCCCTTTATCTATAGCCATCTCCAAAGGGGCCAATGCACAATTGCTTGTATTCATGATAGATAAATCAATTTTTTCCCTCTCAGTCCAAACACACTCAGAAGTTGAAATTAAATATAGGTTAAACTCTTCTTTGTGACTTGGGGTTTTTTCACTATTTTTTGTTTTAACTTCTTGAAAAACTTGGAGAGAAATGCTGAAAAAACAAGAATTTTCTCACAAAAACTTAATGGAAGGACGTTCAGCTGATCATTTTCAAATGTTCACCATCTTTCCTCTTACCCTCTAGAGTATTTTTCTTGGCTGGATCACAGTCCCTATGTAACCGATAAAGGCTTTTCCTATAATATCATCAAATTTAGTCAGTTGTGGAGTTTTTTAGGCATATGATCAATGCTACAGAACAAACATTGAAATCTTAGTATCTTCTGGCTATCAAAGAAAGCCTAAAATTTTTCAAAGAAAGCCTAAAATTTTTCAAAGAAACCATTTCCCTTTGGCAGTTCACCTTCCAGAAACTAATTTATTTTGAATTGCTGGGATTATTTTGTTTAATTTGGGGAAAGAGGGAAAAAATAAAAAATTTTAAAAAAAAAGAAAAATTAGTTTGTCAAAGTTGTTTCAATTTTTATTGTTACTCAAATTATAAAACCTGGGACCCCATTTCATGAGCTAACCTTCAATTTCTTTTCCTAGGTCTCAAATCATGCATTTACAGCATTTAAAGAAAACTGAGCCCTAGAAATTGTCTAAAGTGTTTTATCATCTATATTTCAGTGTCATTGATATTTAAATGTTTTTTGTCTAACCTTGTTTTAGGCGCATGCAAAGTAATTAATTTGACAATTTAATTGTTTTTACAGACTGAAAGATTTTCTGTGCTGTTTAATTTAGTCTTTCCTTACAACACTATGATTTATTTTATGAATTTGACATATTTTATCAAGTCTGTTCTCTTCCTTCAGTTGTCTAATTCAACAAAAAGCTTTAACATTTTCTTGCAGATAACATTTTTATTTTGCTTTTCTCTGAAATCTTTCTGGTTCACGTGTTCTGGTTCAGATACTTCAAATATGATGCCCAGAACTGACAGAAATTCTCAGTCTCAAATATAGCATGTGGATAACTCCAAATATTTTACATGGCAAACTCCTGTTTATACATTCAGCTACAATGATTATGAGTTTGAACTTTTGCCACAATATGACATTATTTACATTCAATTTCTGATTGACTGCAATATTTCCATGTTTACAAGATTCAGAAGTGGTTTTCTGCAAGGTGATTCCTCACATTATTTTCACTGCAGTTGCACACTTTCAGATGGCAAAGGAATTGTGATTGCTAATGGTCTTGCTTTTTGACATTCTTACCATAATGTTCCTTTACTCAATGAAAATGAGCTATTCAGACTGTATTTCTAGGCTTTATTTATAAGAAAGTAACATGAAATTTGCTCAGTAATTCTTCATTAATAATAATTTGAAATAGGATTTATGTTCATTAAACCTTGTAAGATTTCTTTATCAACTTTTTTTTTTCTCCTAAGCACTTACAAGTACTTTAATTATTTGCTGGAGCTCTGGAGTTTAGTGAAAAGGGGTTTATGATTCCTGAGGACTTCCCTTTTTCCCATTTTTTGAAGAACTGCCACTATGTCCCCACTTTGTCCATATAGTTTCAAGTACTTAGAGCCAAGACTTCTGGATTAGAAGTTTAGTCATGGTGTCTTCTCTTTTCTTAGTCACATACTTTCTACATGTATTCTTCCAAAATAATATTCAGTTATTTTTATTGTCAATCTATCCAAAAACTTATCACAGTGGGAAACATACACTTTAACAATCCAGAGTGAAGTAATAATAAGAATGTAAAATATTTACGTGTTTTTGTCCCTAGACAGTAATAAAGTAAATACTGCAGTTAATACTACTACTGCTAAATGTTCTTATTATTTCTATTATTATTATTGTTGTTATTATTATTATTATTATTATTATTATTATTATTACTAATTGTTTTAACCATCTACATTTCTTGCTACTTTATTCTCAAATTTTTTTTTGTTATTCTTATGTTTACTTTTTAAAGTTATATCCAAATTAGTAACTTGATAAATTCTCTCTTTCTTTAGTTTTGTGTGGTTTCTACCTGTTTCCTTTTGGTTCATTGCAGAAGTCCTGATTTTTCCAAGTGGATATCTCTGTAATACCTGTATTTTTCTTCCATTAGTGTATGCTTTTATTATCTGCAATGTTTCTTAGTTGTTTTGGGGTTTTTTTGTTATTTTTAAAGAAACTGTCATTCTATGAACTCCTTATTTCAATTTTTCAGTTCAGAAATTAAGCTTCCTCTTGTTCAAAATCATATCGCAAAGAATTTTAGTCTATATTTGTGACTCGGTATATTTTTTTTCACAAATAAATGTTCCAGTACTTAAACTCCCCTTTAGCATTAATCCTATCACATGATATTCATTTACAGACTTTGTCACTCTAGAGGGTGGTACTTTTAGTCTTTTCTCCTTTCTACTTGGCCAAGCCACAATCTTATTATTTTGTAATACATTAAACCCTTGATATGTCTCTCCTTCCTTTACCTATTGCTACTCTTTCCTAAACTGCATATATAGTTATAGTCTACTTTAAATTTTATATTCAATTTGGCACGAAGATTTCCAGTTCTAATATCCAAAAAATATAGTCACAATTATATACTTGAAGGGATTGGTCTGTGTTCCAGTGAAAGAGAGACTAGGGCTTTTCCTGATGGAAAAGTTAAAAACTGAAGAGTTTTGCATATGAATAGTTTCCAAGGAGCAGGGTTGACTGTGGATTTACAATGCTAATTCCTATTCTGAGAAAGCAAACGGAAGATGTAGGATTGCATATTTAAGCTAGTAGTTGTGAAATGTCTAACCATTTGTCGGAGAAAACTTTGCAACAAATTAAGTGCCAGGTAGCTATATACATCATTGGTAAAATTTCTACGTACTCATACACCTTTGTATGCATTTATGTGCCTTGGAACTGTGCCACTCATTTCAAATTTTGCTAGAAAGAATTTACTTTGTACTTGGAAAGAACTGCAATTCTAAGGCCACTCACTAAAATCAGAGTAACTATTCCTGGGTTTAAGTAGAACTAAAATACTAGAATACTCTAGGCATATCTAATTCACTATCCAAATTATTTTAAAAACAACATGGTCATTAGTTTAAATTCAGAGTCCACTCTAAGTAGACGTGATAAGGCTGCACCAAAGCTGAATGCAGTGGGATAATCACTTCTGACCAGCTGCTGATGCTGCGCTTGATGCACCCCAGGATGGGTTTGCTCTCTGGGCTGCCAGGGCACACTGCTGGCTCACACGCAGCTGCTGCTGACCAGCAGCCCCAGCTCCCTTCCTGCAAGGCTGCTCTCCAAGCAGTCCTCTGCCAGTTTGTACTTCTGCCTAGTCTTATTCTGACCCAGGTGCAGAATCCAGCACTTGGACTTGCTGAATTTGATAACATTCATCATTGCTCAGTGCTCTAAGCTATCTGGATCCCTCTGTCAGGTAAGTCAGCATCCCCTCCCAGAATGGTATGGTTAGCAAACTTGCAAAGGGTGCATTCAACTCTTGCATCCAGATCATTGATAAATATATCAAACAGAACTGGGCCTAGAACTTAACCGTGAGGAGCGTCACTGGTGACTGGTCACCTGATAGGTGTAGCCCCATCCCCACAAACCTTTGAGCTCTGACCTTCAACTCTGCCCACTCCACCAGGAGCCTGCTGGAGCTGGACTACTTGTCCAGATGGATGCTGTGAGGGACAGTATCAAAAGCCTTACAAAACTCAGAAAAACTACATCCACAATCTGTTTGATAACAGATATGTGTGTCTCTGCATTCACACATCCAGCTATATAATAAGGAATATATATATATGCAGATTTGTCAAAAATGGAATATTAGTTTTATTTTAGGATTTAACCACAATATCTGGGAAAACAAGGGGCAACTGCAGAATTTGTATTAATAGACTTGTAAGATTTCCTTACTCCTTGAAATGCAGGAAAATATGTTTTTATTATAAACTACAATCTCTGTTTATCATGCTTGAAAAAGCACTTCAGACATTCAAAATGCCTCTGGCAAAATAAGAGGTTTTCTTCCAAAAGATGTTTCACAAGTCCAATGTGGTGATGCAGACATGCTATAAATACATATGTAGCCATTCCAGTTATAACATTATAAACACTTGGAAATTTTTAAGTTCGAAAGTGACACTGAGCTGTAAGGAGTTGCCAAAACTTTAGAGAAAAGAATTAGACATTGTGGCCGTCTTGTTAAATTGGACAAATATTCCAAACCTGACAAAGCAGAATTCTATAACAAATGGTATGATATTGCATTTATGAAAGGAAAAATTATAGTTATATGAAGTGTAGAATTGATGGTGTCATATCAAAACTGTATTTTAAAAAAGGCAGGAAGTTTAATGAATTTATAATCACTTTCCAGGTGCATTAGATTTAAATGGCAAGGTTTCTAAAGTCAAGGGGGCGGGGGGGGCAGGGGGGCTTTTGTGAGCAGGGACCAAAAGCTGTCCCCTGGTCCTAGAGGACCAGTTCTAGTCAACTCCCAGATGGACTTGTCACTGGTGAAAGCTGAGCCAATCAGGGATGCTGCATCCTGTGAAGAAGACCACGGTGAAGCAAATTGGCCCCATGCAGTCAATGGAGATCCATGGTAGAACAGATATCCACTCTGCTGGCTGTGAAGGATCCAGTGCCAGAGCAAGTCTGTGTGCCACGAAATAAACTCCTGGTAGAGCTGACTCCTGTCAGGATCTGTGCCCCTAGGGGAAAAGGAAACCATAATAGAGCAGGTTTTCTGACAGAACGTGTGATGCCATAGGGGACCCACTCTGGAGCTGTCTGCTCCTGCAGAACACACCCTGTATAAAGGACACATGCTGGAGCAGCTCTTGAAGAACTGCAGCCCATGAGAAGCACCCACGCTGCAGGATTCTGTGGAGAACTGTCTCCTGTGGCAGGGACCCCTCATTGCAATAAAGTGTGAGGAGAAAGGAGCTGCAGGAACTGAACTCTTATTTTCATTCCCCATTTCCTTGTGCTGTTCAGGGCAAAAGGGGTAGTACTTTATTTAATTGGTAATAAATTTAATTATTTTTCCAAAGTAGAACCTGTTTAGCCCATGATGGTAATTGAAAGATCTTGCTGTTTCTGTCTCTACCTAGACACTTTTTAAAAGCTCTTCCTGTTGTGTTGATGCAGGAGGAGTGACAGAGTGGCTTGGTGGGCACCTGGCAGCCAGCCAAGGTCACCATGCTACACCAGCTCAGTGTAATACCACTGAAGTAAAAGGAGATTCTCATTTGTGATTTAATAATAGAAGTTCTGCACAAGAGTTTTTCAGTAATTATATTTGTAAGGCCCCGGTGAGTACTGTGTCCTACATTTGGCATTTGTCTAAAAAGGATACACAGAGAAATGGAGGAAAGGCTTGGTATGAGGTCAGAAAACATGACCACTGAAGGAAAGAAAGAATTTAAGGGGACAAATAGGTCATGTCATCATAAAACTAACTGCCATTATTTGTGCCCCATCTTCACTGAGAGGAAGCGAAAGACATCTGTACACTTTGAAGCAGCAGCATTAGATGCCAAACATTTTATTTTTTAACCGTTTTCCTATTCAAGTTTTAGTTTCTTCTGCTGAAGCTTTTTGATATTCTACTTGCATAATGTTTTCCAGAGGAAGATGTATTATTTGTGATCTTTACCAGTATGTAAAAATCTGTCAAATTACCTTATATGACTCTCAGACTTCATTAAGTACATGAAAAACTGAGGATTGGTGACAGAATAGATCTATAATGTAGTCCATAGTGGTTATAGTGGAAAAGAATAAGGTCTTAGCAGTTCCATAAGAAATTTTAGTCCTTTAAGTCTCCATTTCACTGTCACAAGGTTACATAGTGCAAATAGAAAAATAAATCAGTTTCCAGTGAGCCATTATTTTCTACTTTAAAGAGAATATTTCTACGTTTTAAAATTCCATGGAGGCTATCAGTGGAAAACAAAGAATCTGTTACAAAGTTCTTTATATTTTGTGGGTAACTTAATTAGACTTTCATTCCTGGAAGATTTGGGAAGGCTTTCTACATAGATAAAAAGTTGACTTTACCTCAATAAAGGCAGTTCCATATATTACATTCTACACTGAAATATATCCATAATTAGAATTCTAACAAGTGATTTCCTAAATTTATAGGATGCATTACCACTTTATGGGCATTTTAATTTGCTACTTGAATTAGTAGTCCACATTAGTGACATTAGAAAAAAAAAATTAAAAAAACACAAACAATTATAAACACTGAACGGGTTTGAGTAAGCATTTTTGTTAGCCCCAAAGCTATTCTGATAGCTTTATTGTCTTAATCAACTTAGTTGACTCATTTTACTGCTCTTTTGAGGTGCATGTTGTGGACACATGCTGGGGTAGTAGTTCACTTCTGCCAAATTAAAAATGATAATTCTCATGCGTGAAATAACTGCATGGACTAATGACCAAGTCTCAGCATAATTTGAAGTGAAGCCCTAGCAGGTGGCAAACAATTAAACACATAGCATAATATAATAGAGTCACAAGTATTTTTTTCTTTTCTTTTTTAAATAAAAAAGGAAGGGAGGGAAATAAGAAAAGCAAATGTTCCTTTCCTTGAACAGTGCTAAACTCCACGAATAAATTCAGAGGGATAAACGAGGAAGAAATTAAAAATATGTCACTGGAAAGCCACCTACTAGTAGAACTCTCTCAGTTCTAACCTAGAGTTCTAAATAAAAAGTAATTTTGTTATGAAAGAGCAGACACCATTCTGCTCCCACTGAAACAATAACCCAAAATCATAAACTCCACAAATTATAAACCCCAAAAAATTTCTTCAGTAGCAGAATAAACCTTAAGAAACACTTTGGCATTTCCTAAGACTCAGAAATAGTTTTAGCCGACTTGTAATAATTAAGTTATTCTTCTAATGAGAAAAGACACCCTAATCCCAAAACCCAAACGAGAATAACTTCCCCTACAAAACCCTATCTAATTATTCCTTACTTTTACATAGGATCACTTATTTACATTACTTTTCAAAGTGTTATTTGTAAGTGCTGACCTTGTGTGTCTCGGATGAAAATGAGCAGGTTTTTCTTGAAAAATATGAGAATGTGGACTGTTTTCAGGCCTTATTTCTTGTGTCTACAGACACAAGAAATACAAAATACAGTAACTGGATTGTAATTTCCAATATAAAGTTATTCAGCTTGCAAACATTCATAATCTGATTTTCTTATTATTTAATACAAATTTTTATTTCATTGTGAAATTTCATGATATTTTAGGAGTTTGGTGCCTGTCTGCTTAAGGTTATATTTCAACATATGCTAATACATAAAAAGTTAAGTGCTTCTATAGAATAGGCACTTCAGATGCCACATAGCTCTTAGCAAAAGAATTAGGGTGCCCACAAATAAAGCAGAAAGGGTTGATAAAATTTTAGCTCTTCAAAAACTGTAGATTTTTGTGGCTAATGAATTTTTAAGTAAGATAATACTGAAGGGTTTTTTTTAATAAATAGCTATATTATTTTTAGAATAATTAAAATAGAATAAAAACTGGCTCAAAATCAGCAAAACATTCAGTTTTTGAACTTAAAACTACTAGAACATATATGAATTAATAGTAAAATGAATTTGTTTTAAAAGCAATACCTTCTGTTCTTGCTCAGTATTATAAATTTAAGACAATAATAGTGCTGCAGATAAGAATATAATCAAGCAGTTCAATTAACATAGAATTTTTCTACTCTGTGAAAGCCCCTGAATACACTTGCTATTTTTATTTTGAAAACTATCTGGGAAATGTTGGTTTCAGGAGTAAACAAAAGAAACCCAGGGTAAGACATTGCGGTTGCTGTATTTGCTTGTTTTTATCTAATGTTAAGGGGCAATTTGCAGCTGCAGCTATCATTTTAAAAGGCCTCTTTTGGAGAATGTCATGCTGGGAAAACAGCTAGAGAGACAAACTTCAAGAGAGCAGATGAGTACCCTCCCAAACACCAAGCACTTCTGATAAGGGAACTTTCTCCTTTTAGTCACAGTGTGAGGGGAAAACCTGAACAGAAATTTTTTGAAAGGTTTTTTTCTGAAGAAAAGTGGAATTAGAACAATGTAGCATGTTGTATTAGAACATGCTTTCTTGGAACCTAGTATTTGTATTCTCTGATTGTTCAGGGTTGGTTTGGGGGTTTTTGTTTTTGGGTGGTTTCTTAGTTTTTTTGGTTTTTGGGTTTTTTTTAAATTTTCTGCATTAACTCCGATAAACAATCTTGAAGTTCCACAAATGTTTACAAATAATTTTCTGCAATTTCTTTTATCTGTACTTTTGTCTGGTCAGCTCAGCACAGATACCATACAATTACATGTAAAAAAAACCCCACGCATTTCATTTGACAATGTAAATTTTCTTTAATGCACATAAATACATTAATTTCACTATAGATTTAGCTTAGTCATATCTCTAGACTTACTCTCTCCTCCATGTTTAATCTAGTGCCAATGTATGGAGGAAAATATATTTTAATGATTCCTTTCTTCTTCTTCCAAGATGACATACCTTTTAGTATAGATGCCTGCTTCTTTTTTCCTATTGCAAAGAACTCCCTATGAAGAAACACCCACAAGGGAATATGTTATTCTCTGCACCATCATCAACTTCAACTTATCTCCTGTAGTGACTCACTCATTCAATTTTCTCAGAGCTTGAAGTAATTTCATCCATGAGGCCTGTATTTTGCTTTTGGCGAGGGAAGAAAGAGGGATGAAAAGACAGGACAAAAATTATTTCTCCCATCTTTTTGCAAAACCATCATGAAGGCAATATTTATTTCTTTTGCCTTGTGAGAAGCTCTTGCATATGGAGAAAGTATAGTTGTGATTTACTTGTAGTATGCACTTGGAGCTATACATAGATGTCATAATCCTCCCAAAGAAGTTTCATGAAGGGAATGATCTGAAAACTACACTTATCCAAACTCATTAGCATGGATTTTCCTGAGATTTTGTTACATCTTTTCAATTATTTTTATTAACATCTTTGACACAAAATCCACAGGAAAAAAAATCAAGCTGCACTTTACAAGATATTACTGTTAACTCAGTGTTGTAGATGTTCAACAGCAGTGTTCAGCAGCTTACATTTTCACATAAATGTAAGAGTGAGAGCCTGAGGCAATCTGAATACAGGCTTTTCAGACTTCAAAGGAACAGTGAATGATTCTTGCCCTGCTTTTGCCATCCAGAATTGGCCTAAGCTTGGGGAGGAATTAAAATTAAATGCCACTGAACTGCAGAAAGTGAAGATCAGCAGCTCTGGGCACGAGCAGACTTTTATGAAGTCTCCTGACTAATTCATATCTTGGTGTCTGTAAAACAAAGAAGAGAGTCAGAGTGAGACCATTTATACAGAAAGAGAGCAAAGGGCAGCTGCACTAACCTTGAACATAATGGTTCACCTCTTTGTTTCAAATCAGCTGTTTTTCAATTTCTAGTTCTACATTTTCAGGAGAGGAACCCTCTGTAAAAACAATTAACTACTAAAGATCTAAGTGTCTCCTCTTTAGCCCTAATCTATTATTTTGTAAATAGCTCTCAGGGCACTTAAACATACAGACAAAACAAAATGTACCAGATCTCTGGCTGTGCTGAAAGGTGAAGCTTAAATTTAAAGACTGGGATATTATTTTTTTAACAGATGTTTTGTTTGTTTTTGTTTCATAAGACCCAGAAGTAGTTTTAGATGGATATCACTGAAAATCATAATAATATTTAATAATATATGCAAGACTTCTGAATAAAGATATATATGTATAATAAAATTTGTTTCCTGACATAGTTTTGAATTTTGAAGTTAAGGGATATATGGATAGGTCATAAATTTGTGAAAAAATATCAATTTATATTCATGAAGTTGTTTCATGCATCTTTTGTCCAGTAACAAATACCAGAATATCACTTTCAGTAATAGTTCAGAACACATTAAAAAAAAAAAAAAAAAGGTAAATCAGCCATCTGAGAGGCATAGATGAACTCTGGTGCATTTAATTTAATTTAATTGTCTTAGAAAGAAAGTATTTTCTGATACTTTATATGTCATTGACACTTTACATGATTTGTAATCTTGTTATCTAAATCATATTTTGAATGGTTGACATAGGCATTATTTTGTAAAAGGAAATAAAAAACAGGAGAAGTATGAAGAATTTTAGGAAGACTTGCCTGTGTAAGATGAGAATGTTTTAAAGTATATTCCTTTTATAATCTCAAAAACACATAAGCTGCAAAGATTAGAGTTTTCTGGCCACTTGGTTTTTTGTGGGCCAGAAAAAATACAGCATTTTATCTGTTGTGTTAATGACAGAGCTCCAAAAGACATGACATCATTGTAGAAAATGGTGCATGATAACCTGTGTTTCCCATCTACATCAACTCTTCACAATTGCCCCATTAGCACATATCATCCCTACACAGCTAGTGTTTAATCATCCCTAGTCCCATTTTCATATTCAATCCATGCTAAATGTTCTCACAGAAATTAGCATTTTGCTGAGTACAGACTCCTGATGTTGAGTAATGCATTTGTAAAAATCCTTGGGACACCTTTACATTTTCCTCAAATGTTTGCAGTGTGATACAGGCATGCATAAATTCCCCTTGCTTCTCAAAAAGTGCTCTGCATTTCAGATATATTTTGCTTTATTGTTGGTTTGCCCTTCTCTTTCCTGAGCACACAGACCAATACCTGTCACTGAGTAGCTCTGTAATACATTGTTGTCATTGCTAGCAACATATCATTAGCTTTGTACTGAGTCAACAAGGCCTCAGGATAAAGGCTAAAGCTAAAGCTTGTTCTATCTGATATTTTTTTACCTGTCCATTCATTTATTTTATTTAGTTATAGCAGCAACTTTTCACAGAATGGCTTGAGTTGGAAGGGATCATAAAGTTCCAACTCCCCTACCATAGGCAGGGACACCTTCCACTAGAACAGCTTGCTCAGAGCCCCAGTGATGGGGTGGTTTCTGGTGGGGCTGAGCAGTGACAGAATAAAGCAGGCCCTGAAACTGAAGAGGAGTAACTTCTTTTTTGATTATTTGCAGGAAAAAATTAACAGAATCCTCTTGGAATGGTATTATCCTTTGCTATGTGCAATGTTTGTGATAACCTAAACCCTTGGATGAACCACCCAAAACTCAGCAGTGCCCAGAGCACAGTCTGCTCCAGAAGTTCTCCATGAAAGAGGTTTCAAGTGACTCATCCTCTGAAATAACCTGTCCTTCCTCCTTGCACCACTGAGGACAACCAGGCCTAATTCAGTTTTTCAGATAAGACTGACATAAAGTGAGGTGAGATTCAGGAAATGCAAGGCACCTCTCCTAGACAGTAACATGGCAAAAACCCAGATGGTGACCTTGAAATGCGCTTCACAGAATCACAGAGTTTTCTAATTAAGCAGGTCTCTACAGTGATTTCTTTTTTACTCTTTATCTTTTATGGTTTTGCATCTCTAATGGACTGACACAATGCAGGAAAAACCAGATCTGATATGACAACAAAGGGCCTGAGAAGTGGTGATGCAGGATGCATCTTGGAGGACTGCAGTCCTGGGATGATAAGGGATAGAGAATGGGCCTGGCACTGAAAACTCCACAGGCATAAACAACTTTCACACATGATAGGTTGAAGAAAGATCCACTTTTAGAGGCAACAGAGAAGAACAAAAATTCTATCTACAGATTATGAAAGACACCATGTATACAAAAATTGAATACCAATTGGTGTTGCAGAACAACATGTAAAAAAATAAAGTATAAAAACATCTATTAAGACACAGAAATGACACCAGGTGGACCATACAATGAAGAAATAAGTCCTCAACATGTATATTATACGCCTCAAGCTTCAGATCTTCAGGTGCTAAATAATCATCATAACACCAGAATGAAGCCACAAACTTTAGGATCCAGAGAAGCAGGAAAAGCATGAACATAAGAGCAGAATAGAAGTCTTTGCATAATAACTTTAACTACTACACTTGTAATTTCAGTAATACTGAAAATTTTTTCAACATGCACATATTCCCTCTTTTCCCGTAATAATTAGATGTGCATTATTAATGATTTTTGAATTAAATGGGTAAGACTTCAATTATAATGAGTAAATTTTGATTTACATATCATGTTTCATCTTTTCTTGTAAACAAGATTTTTAGCATAGCATACTGCATGTTCACACTTCCAAAAGTGTACTATATTTCTTGTTATCCAAGACAGCCCTCAAGAGAGGCTGAAGGTTACTTTGTTGCTGTTGATATCTACCCTTAAGCATTCTTGCTGGAGACAGAAATATGCTTAATTCTATTTGCTTGTCAGTTATGTCAAAATTTTCTGTGATTGTTTCCATAATTTTCTGTTGGATATATTGTTTATGGAAATATTTTCATACATTGTGGTTTCTGTTTGACAACAATATTGAAAAGACATCCATGTTCATGGACTGGTAATGAACATCTTAATTTTTTAGGATTTTGCTAAATATTTGGTATGTTTCAGGTTTGCTTGGGTTTTTTTGGGATTTTTTGGGGTTTTTTTTTTGCTTTGGATGAGAACAGGAAGACATTCTGTGTCAATGTTCAAAGGCAGTTGTTCAGTTTACTTCAGAGAAATTTACAGTGGGAAAGTCTGCTGCTGTCACTATTCAGCTATGGAATATTGTAAGTGCCATCAGAAGGACTCCTGGTGCATCTTTATTTTCTCCCCAAATTGCACAATCTTCACTAAAAATAATTAATTTATTTATATATCTGTATTTAGTCTTCAGGTCTTTCGGTCATAACAATGTCATCCACTGCTATGTCTGAATTATTTCATTTTTTCTTAGAGCCCATAGCTCGAGTTTGTAGCATAGACCTTAGTACCACACATACACTCACAGCTGGTCTATTTCCAAAAATCTGCAGTTTGTCACCATGCCCAAAGGCCCGCCTTTCTTCACCTGTGTGACATAACCAAGATGTTTGAATGCAGGAGGGAAAACTGGGACTACTGAAATGGATGCACATATCATATATAGAAATGCCATGCCATAAACAACAGTTTGTAATGGAAACTATCTTGCCAATACTGTTGACTCTCTCCTATTCCAAAAAAAGCTTTTCTTACTGTAACAGTATGTCAGCTGTTGACAAAAGCAATTAACCGTCATTACTAAAGCCAAATCTCTTCAAACTTACAATTCACTGTTGATTTAAACAAGATCTGAAAGAACAATCCGTCTTGGATTTGCGGTTTGTTGCATCATATAATTAAAAATCTAACACAACTTTTACAGTTAAAATGTGGCTGTTGAAAAAGAGAAAAAAAATCTTAAATTGCTTAGAATTACAGATTTAAATAGAACTTTCAGGAAGAGTTGAGGACAAAACAACATGATCTGGAATTTTGAGGAGACATTTTTATAAATTTTTATATGTTGCTATCACTTTTTAATTAATCAATGATGGAAAATCACAAAAATAAAAAATTTATGCTGAGTTCTTAAATTAGCTCTATATTTTAGAGAAGTTTATTGTGACTGTTATATTATATGACATATTTGACTGTGAGTATTATTAAACCAGCAAAAAATATATCTAACATAATTTTAGCTACTTGGTTTAAAGTAGGGTAAAAGAGATCATAAGAAGGTGTATTTCTCTGTGTGTTTATAAAATAACAAACTACAACAATTGATAAATTAGCTCAAACTAAGCAAGAGTTATTGACCTAATTCCTTTTAAATTATTAAGTCAGAAGCCTTCAAAGGGTTATTTTCTAAATAAAAATACAGAGAGAAAGTTCATAGATGTAAGAAAATTTTAATTTATGAAAAAAAAAAAACAGTATAGAGAAATGCTAAACTATTATTCACAAAAATAGATGGCTTTATAGTGCAAAACATCAGTCAAGGATATGTACAAAAGCGGACTGTTTTCAGCTGTAGAAAAACTCTTTGTGAATAAAAGCTGTGGAAGGAATATGGAAAAAGTCTGCATTTCTGCATAATCTCTAATAGCTTCCAAAATGATCTTAAGTACAGCAAATTTAACTGTGCAGGATTGGGGCTTTACAGCAGGTGTGCCATAAAGTGGAAGACAAAATGTAGTGCATTAAAGCACAATTGTAATTTAAAGCCTGTTGTCATTAGACTTTGGATGAAGAACAAAATGTTGCTTGAATACAAGTTTCAAAATGCTGTAGCTATATACTTTGAAATTTTGCCTGGTGTTTACAATGGACGAAGAGCTCTCACCCTATTTGCTATTTTCTATTTTGTGTCTTGTAAAGCTCAGTGCTTTATCTGCATAATAATAATTTTTCTTTAATTTGTTCTTTCCTTGGTTTTTTGCCTTGTAGGTATTTAGTATTTTACCAGAAGAGTAATTTTTATTTAATGGAATTAGATGAGTACAGAGGTTCTCTTAACACAAACTAAATTTGCTGCGCAAGAAATCACCTTTATTACATATCAGATATAAAGGAAAAAATAACCAAGATTAATAATGTCTGTTTTTCTTACCTATCTTAGAGCTTTATAGATGTCATTTACTGAGTTTTAATAAAAACATTAACAACAATAAGCTAGTGTGGAATTTCCAGATATTTTGCTTTGTGGGGAGAATACTGTTTAGTAATTCTATAAATAATACTAGTAAGGATGACATGAATTATTTCATTGAGAAAAAGGAATTGATAGGTAGTCTATTATCTGCAGAATGGCCTCTTCAGTGTTGCAAGAGAAAGTTTCTCAAACTCAAAACTAGTGATCTTTGGAGATTTTCAAATTCAGGTAAGCTTTACTGATGCTGCTTTAACTGCTACCCCCCAAAATGCATTCTCCATCTGACCTTCACAAAATTATTTCACTCTACAAATGAATTCAATTTCTATAATGGCTCATAAACAACTGTATTAACATTAGCAGAGCTTGTTATGTGTAACCCAGTTTCTACATTAACTGGGATCTTTGTATTGATAAAAAGCATTTGAAAGTGAAACGTTTTTAAAAATAAAGGAAGTCCAATACAGCATGAAAACAAGCTTTAGTTGGATGGGGCATATTACATCATTAATCAGTCTTCTATATTTGCTATATATTTATAAAATCTATATGATTTTTATTTAAATACACAAGGCCTTCCAGGAGAGGTGTGAAGCAAATACCACACCTCTGGTAGGAGGCAAAAGATATGCCACCTTAAACATTTGTCCAACAAAATGGGGGAAAAGTTATTGCAAAGATCTGGTTTTGAAACCAGATCTGTGTGTTTAGAGAAACTCCAAAAAGATACTTAAAATTTGCCAAAGAGTAATTTATACAAAAATATATAACTGCATCTATGTGCCATGTATTCAATGAATGAAAACAAATGTACTGGGAAGCAGGAAAGGATAACCAGCCAAAAATTCAGTCTCTTCATTTAATTGTAAAAATAGGTTAATTTTTTCCCTACTCATTAAAATCAGTATTTTATAAGACCAAATACAGGGTAGGTAATTTCTATAGCATTTTTAGGACAAATCTGTTCATATCTCAAATTTATTTAGTTTTCAAAAGCCTGAGAAGTATTTGTCAGGAATTTTCTATGGATTAAATAATTTCTTGCCAAAATCAACATTTAGAAAAGGAAAATTTAAATTTTTCATGTATTTGGCTTATTTTATTTTTCAGTTTGTATAGAATATATATATATATATATGATCTCTCTTGTTATGCAAAATTTTGGTTAATTCCTTGAGGAACAGTGCAACATAATAAAAAAATAAGCTGAGAATTAAAATAAACAGTAATGAAAAAAATTATGTTAAATATTAAATCATCTTTTAAATAATAACAGATGTACCATGGTAAAGTTCTCATATGAAATATCAAAAATTTTCAAACTAGATAGAATACAAGAAAATACAGTAAATAATCTTATATTTTACCCTACTATCGACTTCAAACTTGTTAAAGGCAATTATCTTTCACATAAACTAATGCACTAGGCTGATATAAGTATATCTTTATAAAAAATAACATTCTTGTGGAAAGTATTTTATTAAAAATAATAATGAAATATTGAATGCTTCAAGAATACATTATTTGATACAATATTTGTTCCTATGAAGACTATATTAGAATGCTAAAGAAAAAACTGGTGGAGCATGTTTATATAAATAATTTCTCTTTGACTAGTAAATCCCGTAGTATTGCAGCTATGATCCCATTAATATCCCTTAGGAGAACTTCAGTTTTTTATATAAATTGAAAATATCAGGGAGAAAAAAAGAGGGTCCATACAAATACTAGAAGCTATTTACTAAATATTTAATAGTTCTGTGTGAGAATGTTGCACAGCACCTTAAGTGTTAGATTTTTATATTGCTGAGAGTCCTTAATTTATACCTCAGAAGCCTGCCTTTCACTTGCAGCTTTATTGCTGCGGCACTTTATTTTCCACATCCACTCTGGCAGCATTTTCTCCTTGTTCTCATGGCCTTGGACCTGCAATCCGTTCCTGTTACTATTGTGGGCTCTCCTGGGAAGTGACTGCCACTGGCATCAGACAACCTTTCCTTTCCCCACTGTCCTAGCACAGGGTGCCTAATAAGCTGCTGGCATGCAAGCAGCTGCTCCAAAGAAGGGTGTTCTCCTGCCATCAAGAACAGTGCCATAAATAGGTATTTATACTTATATATAAGAAGGCTGAGCAGGTAGGCAGGCATTTCTGTAGAAAAAACTACACTTTTTCCTTACAATCAAATGAGACTTTTGCTCCATGTAATGTAAAACTGCAGTTTTTAGTCTTTAGCCATGATTTTTGCAAATGTTTCTTACTAGACAAAACTTAGCTAAATATCTCTCACTATGTGAATTCCACCTTTACTTAGACTGATAGGGAAACATTAGTTTGTCTATGTCTGTGTGCATATTGCATGGGCTGAAACTGCTGCAAGTTTTAACATAATTTTAACAGAACACTCTTAGGGCTGTTAGGACACTGTAAGGACTGTGCCTTAACAATCAAGTCAGTTTATCCCTGCAAGTCTTGTGTCTTATGGATATGGGTAATATACCTAAGGCACATTGTTATAATACATTATCTACAGAACCTGAAGAAATTTTTAGTTAGAGTATCATTCAACTGTGCAAAATGGTTCCAAGCCCTGAAAGCATGTCACACTGAAAGAAATCATGCAGAGAGTTTTGCTGGCATGAACATTTCATGTTAAACACTAAGCTATCTGGAAAACGAGTATAGTATATTCTGTACTACTGTGAACACATATCTAGAGTATTAAGATTATAGAGCCAAAAGACACTGGTGTAATGTGAATAAATATAGGCCAGATTTAATGCATAAAAATACAGATGAATAAAAAAATACATATGTAACTCAAGATTCAGTGATGACGAGAGAATAAAGGAAAATAAACCCCAAAAAATTTAGCCAACAGACCTAGTCATGAGATCAGGATTTCCAACTTTTTTTTCTTCATTTAAGAGTATTGTCACTAGAGGCTTTTCCATTCTGTCACTTCCATTTCTCATTAAAATAATTGGCACTGAAACCTTTGAATAGAATTTTAATACAATAATTTGCAAATGTTGCCTGCAAACTGTAGTGTTTTAGCATTTTATATATATTCTTATTAGGTGTGATGTATTCACCTGTATTTTTAGTTTTTCAGTTAAAAGAACCATCTGAAAATTATCACTTTCCTCCATCTCAAAACCAAATACAGTGAAGACGTATTTGTATGCTTTATTTTAAACAGACACTTGACACCCTTTATCTTCTTTCACGCAAAGTTTACACAAATTTTTATTATCGATGAGGTGCAGCAATTTAGAGGAAGAAGGATCATTGACTGTCAACAGCAGACAGAAAATCTTTGTAGTGTTGATTGTTTGCTCTTTGTGTGTGCTAGAGCAACTGCACCAATTGCATGCAATCTTTTTCTATATTCTATAGGTTTCCAGCCCTAAAAAAAAATAAAGGAAATCAACTCTTGGTTTCTGCTACAGAATATACAACTTCACTTTGTATTTATGCAAAATTTTATTTATGAATTTAGTGCTTTAATCTGAGCAGTAATCCAATAATATACTCCACACCCCTGACCTCACTTCAGCTGCTGACCTCAAATCTACTCACACACTTCTTCCCAGAGCTAGCACTCCATCCCTGCAGCACCCCTCCACACACAAATGGGACAGGGATTGAGATTACACAGGCACAGAATTAAGGATAAGAAGACGGGACAGATTGAAATCAGGCACATGGCTCAGTTGAACAGACCAGCCTTATTCTAAACTTGATCAGCTCCTTTTATACCCCTTTCTGTCTATTCCTGTATTGCTTCTTCCCAATCCCCTTCCCCTGCACATTGTGCCATCAGTTTGCATAGCTCCAGGATGCCCCATATACCCCATACATGGGACTCTCAGACCTACATTCCCATCACTTTCTGAGGCCATTTTTCAAGGTACCCTTGCAGTTTCTTGACAGCCTCACAGGTACTGTAACTGATTTTATTGGTTTCTTGTCATTGTATCCGTGGCTGTTTTTCAGGTCTGTGTTTCTGCAATTTAATTGTCTTCCTCCCTCTCACAGCATCCCATTTCAACAAGGACCTCATCAGGTAATCCTACTGAAATAAATACTATCACACATATACTTACAGAATCCACTCTTTCTACTATTGCTGTTGGAAATTTTTCCCTGATTTAGCACTAATTAAAAGATGTATTCTCTTTGAAACCCATGGTTACATACAGATACAAGAGAATATTCTTAGGAACCAGTGAATCAGTGGGTGGAAATCAACCTGCAAGGCAGCTCTCCAGTTTATGAAACATCTGCTATCTGAGTAAGTATAGACTGTCTTTTTTGGTTGTACTAAATTGGTATTGTATTTTTCTTGTTGCTGCACTTAGTCAGCAGTTCACAAAGCAAAACTCTGCTATCACCAAAAAGCTGACAGCAAAGCTATATTTGAGGGTTCACTGAAGTAAAATTAAGTTTTCCTGAAAGCAAAAAGTATTTTGGCACTAAAATATAGGTGAATAAGTTTCATTAAATAAAAGTAAATTTTAAAGATGTAAAGTTTATTTAAAAATGTAAAATAATATTCTTTTTAGCTAGACAGACCTATCCAACTTAAAAGTTAAGTTGAAGTGCTTCTATCATGTACCTTTAGGTTTTATTGTTTCATAATATTACAAATTATCTAGTCAAGAGAGTTAATCCATACAGTGAGGAGAAGGACCTAAAGAAGGCCTACAAGATTGTCAAGGGCCTTGTACAATGGCATGTAGCGACAGAATAGATTTAGATGAGAGCTTAAGAAAAAATTTTGTTGTGAGGGTGGTGAGGCACTGAAGATGTGAGTGTCCCATTCCTGAAAATGTTCAAGGCCAGACTGGACTGGCTTCAAGCAACCTGATCTAGTGAGAGGGAGGAAACTGGATGATCTTTAAGGTCCTTTCAAATACAAATAATCCTAAGATTCCATGACCCTGGAGAATAGAAGATAAAGCATGTACTCCCACTCTATTGGATGTCTGCAAATTTTCAGATCCACAGAACATTGCAGCCAACATACAGAAGTCAAACATAATGTACATAAGGTACATGTAACAAGAAATCAGTGCTAATTTCATATTGGGTTTTTCTTGTTTTGGTCTGATTTGGTTTTGGTGGTTTTTTTGTTTTTTTTTTGGTTGGTTGGTTGGAGGTTTTTTTAATAGAGTATGTTAATCCTTAAATATTTAGAATTATAACATAGACAACCAGAATTATTCTAACAATAGTAACTTCTGGATCCCAATGGAGTACATTCTCTATGACACCAGACAGAAGTAAGAGTAAAATTACTGAAATGGGACAATCTTTTTTCAAAAAATGCACAAAAAATTGAACCAAGAAAAAAAAACAGTAAGCAATTTTCTGTGAAGGATCAAAAGCAAACCTGGTATAAACAGTAATATTCTCACAGTGTGTGAAGAGGCAGATCAGAAGTTACCCTGAAAGCAAGTATTTTACATGGATACGATCTTCCCTTCTCTAAGTTTCTAAAGAAAGATTCTCAAGTATTAAAAATGTTTCCTTTCATGAGACTTCTGCATGGATAATCCTCTGCACAGATGACTAGCTTGATTGTGAAGAAGCAGCAATTTCAGATGCTTTGAATTTGTACAAAACTTGTCCTGAATGAACAAAGTATATTCACCTGAAAAAAAGAGTATAATTTTAAGAGATAATTATAATATTAAGAAGAAAACAGTTTTCAGAATCTACAGGAGTGGCATGAGGTGGGTCATTAATAGTGAAGTATTGTGAAAACATTAAGTACTTATCTAAATTTCTACCAGTGACTTTAATATTAATCTCTGTATGAAACACAAAATACAGTTTTTCTTAATCAAAGATGATATAGACAGATTAGTATACGATACAACTTGCATTAATAACCCACTTAACAGCAGTAACCCTTACATCTGCTTTAGATAAGTATTTTGGGGTGGGGACACAAACAGATTTAAATCTTTAAATACACCTTGCTTTTTCTTGAGGAATTCACGATATCTGTAGGAAGGTTGTGCCCTCTGTCAGTGTGTCACCACAGCAGATTGACAAGAGCTTGACAAGGCCCTGCAATGTGCACTTGCAAGCCAGAAAGCCAAATGTTTGCTGGCCTGCAACAAAACAAGTGTGGCCAGCAAGCCCAGGAAGGGAATTCTGTCTCACCTGCTGCTCTGGTGAGAGCTGACCTAGAGCACTGCATGCACCTCCGGGGCATCCAACATAAGGAGGACATGGACCTGCTGGAGGGAGTCCAGAGGAGGCCACACGGACTGGGACACACACTTCTATGAGTATAAGCTGAGAGAGTTCAAATTGTTCAGCCTGGAGAAATCTCTGGGCAGACCCAATTACACTTTTTAGGACTTAAAGAGGACCTACAAGAATGAGGGAAAGGGACTTTTTACAAATACACTTTGTATGAAGTGATAGGACCAAGGGGAATGGCTTCAAACTGAGAGAGTAGGTTCAGACTGAATATTAGGCAGAAATATTTTCCTGTGAGGGTGCTGAGATCGTGGACTAGATTTCCCAGAGAAAGTGTGAATGCCCCAAACCTGGAAGTGTATAAGGCCAGGCTGGATGGGGCTTTGAGAAACCTGGTCTAGTGGTAGGTGCCCGTGGGTGGATGGTTGGTGGTAGTGGAAATTGGAATTACATAATCTTTTAGGTGTGTTACATCCCAAAATATTCTATGATTCTATGAATCTATGATATAGAACTTTTGTTTATCAGTGTGTTCTCATGGGAAAGATTTATGACACCTCAAAGAAGCATGTGGCACTGACCTATTTTTCCAACTTTTTTGTGACTGTGTTGGTTCAAGTTGATAACATTAATTTTTTCTATTGAATACTTTGATATTGCAGTCTTAATATTTTAAACGATCAGCTCCATTTATTTTGTGTACAACATCAAGAACTTTCTTACACAGTGTCAGGAAAACATCAAAGGACGTGTATCCTTCAGTCCCTTTCCAGGTATCAATGTCTTGCTGAGTAAAGCACTTTTAGGTGGCACTAACTTACCCATCAGTCATAGAATGTAAACGATAGGAGAAAAGACCGAGAGAGAGTAAGGTTTATAAAAAGAAAAAAAAAAAAATACCTTAAGGCTCACATTATTTTTTGCAATTAGAAAGTAGCCAAGACTTTCAATTATAGTTCAATGTAAATAAAGTCATCTAAAAGTAGTTGCTTTGGTTTTAAAGTACACTGTAGTTAATCTCTCTTGTCTTGGACAGCTCACCAGGCCACTAAAGATTTGTCCAAAATATTTTAAAATTTTTAATTATGATTTTGTATAAATAATCTTTATTTTGTGTTCAAGATTGGAAAACCTTGTGGTAAATTAAGGAACAAGAGTTTTATGCTCTTTTTCCAAGATTCATGCTATTGGAAGATTTGTATTTTACTCAATATTAATGATACTTCTCTGTCAGATTCTAGTTTACCGCCACATTGATGTAAAAAAGTAGGTGCAAGTCTTGCAAAGGGACTTTCAAAATAGAACAAAAGACGTGATCAACAGACACACATTGATCTTAGCTGTCATAAAAATAATTAAATATGAAATTAAATATTAACACAATAGATATAATCAAATATACGCAATTTGTCCACAGGGCCATGAATGGATAGATTTTGGAACTTGTTTCAAAATAAGATGATGATAATTTTTTTCCTTATTTTTTTCCTATTATGGAAAATAAAAGATTTATTACACTGAGACTGGCTTAGAGATAAAGATTACTGTGCCTTGCCATCAAATCTGTGAGTGGGCAGCAGTAGGTATCGAAAGCAATGAAGACTATAAGGATTTTTCTCACGTAGTTACCTTTTCCTGATTTCATCAGATTAGAGAGAAATCAACCATAAATTTATTCTGGATATTCACAATCAATAACTTTCAACCATCAGAGGACCACTTTTACCAAATACCAGTGTTATTTTAGCTGTCTTAATAGCTCTTACAAAAGCATGTGTATTGAAAATAGGAAAGTTATTAGAAGTAGCACAAAAGATTATTTTATCATTCTCTAATAAACCTTTTTTTGGAGATGGAAAACAATTTTATTATATGATATCCCTCTTCAATTTGAAAAAAGGTAATACTGGAAGGAATTGCATATACCTTTTCATTTCTCTATATAAGGAAAAATGCCTACTATTTTGTCTCTCTGAACATCTGAAGATTTTTTTAATGTTTCCTCTTGTGGCTCAATTAAGTAGAACTATTTTGATTATATAGCTCCCAAGATAATAACAATTATAAAGCAGCATACTTGGAAATAGTTTAATCTGAAATGTACATTGATGTACAGGGTGCATAACATATCTGTATTTCATTATGGTCATTTATATACTCATATATGAGAAGAGTATAACATAGATTTTCCCTGACATTACTGAATTAGAAATAGCAAACTGAAAGCTAAATTGTTTATTTGTAATGGAACAGCTGTATGAATATCTCAGTAATCTATGCTCCAGTAGGCTCTAGAAAAGACAATATATTTGAAATTGTAATACATTTAACTCTGCACAGGTATCTTTAGATTAGATTATCAGTAAAAGTAGACACAAACCAAATTCCTTATTTGAAAATATTTTAGTAAAAGTGTTATCATATTCTTGCTTAATTCATACCATAAAATCAGAAAAGTTAGAGTAATTGAGATATTAAATGCTGATAGCAAGGAGACTGCAATGATCAATGAGTAACAATAAAAGGAAAAGCTATACACAACCTTCTATATTTCTTACACGTTTAAAAAAATTGACCTAGGAGGAAAAAGCAAAAATCAGTTAGGTCAAAAGATCAGTACTGTAATATTCTGGCAAAGACAAGAATGAAAAAGACAAAGAGATGTTTTCTCTAAATTTCATGCTTACTTTTGTGAGTTTATTTATTTATTTATTCTTAATCTGCTTTACTGTCTTTGAAAATTTCAGCATCTTTGCCATACTTTTCTCATACTTTCATGGCTACTTTAGTTAAACTGGTGGCACATTGCTTACATATACAGATTACTTTTTTTAAGTATGTATCACAAAATTATATTTCTATTTGTCCTGTTCAGTTGGTTTAAATACAAAAATAAAGAAGCAGCAAGCCAAACATCAATCAGTAGGGTTTGAGAAGTTAAAATGCAACAAAAAATTGTTTGTGAAGATATTTCTAAGAACCAGAAAGCAGCATGTAAAATTCTTAGGCACTAGCAAAACATCTTTAATAAATCCTTTTTGATTTTTAGCTAGCTGTCCATAAACCCTTGACTAAACTTACAATCAAGACCAAAGCAACTGAAGAAAGAGACTTTTAAGCACACTTAGGAAAAGAACCAGTGAGACAATAAGACAAAGATGAAGAAAAGACAACATAAAATATGGGGTTTTTTAAATTTAGAATCAGAAAATAAATTATTAAATTTGCCTAATAGTGTTTATGGGAGGTTTTGTGTACTGCATTGCCCAAATAAGGGTTGAATTATCTCTGTAAACTATTTTCAGCATTATTGATGGTGGATAATATTTCCTGTTCATCTAGGAAATTTTTTTTTTCAGGGTTTCACATTTCAGGCTCTGGTTTCAGGTTTAAATTTTAGAAGGAAAATTTAAATATCTTGAGAACAGCACAATTAATGCTTCTATGATACAGGCCTGAATAATTTTGATAAGTACAATATAAGAAAAATAGTAAATGAAAAACATATGTACATCATAGAATTGTTTAGGTTGGAAAATCAATATCAGCATGCCCACTAAACCAATTTTTGAATGCCACATTAACTTGTTTGTTTAAACTTCTAGGGATGGTGGCTCCATCACTTCCCTGTAGAGCCACTTTTAGTTCTTATCACTCTTTCCGTGAAAACATTTTTCTTATATTCAACCTGAACCTCCCCTGATGCAACTTAAGCTTGTTTTCCCTTGTCCTATTTCTAGTTGTCTGGGAGAAAGGTTGACCCTCATCTGACTATGACCCTCTTTCAGGTAGTTGTAGAGTGTCCACTGAGCCTTTTTCTCTTAAGGGTAAGCAAATCCAGTTCCCCCAGCAGTTCCTCATAGGACCTATGTTCCAGACCCTACACTAGCTCTGTTGCCCTTCTTTAGATTTACTCCAGCACCTCAGTGTCTTTGTTGTACTGAAAAGCCCAAATCCAAACCCAGTGCCTGAGATGTAGCCCCACCAATGCTGATTACAGGGGCATGATCACCCCCCCTGGTCCTGCTGACCACCCCACTTCTGATACAGGCTGTCATTGGCATTCTTGTCCACCTGGCCACATGCTTGCCCATGGTGGCTGTCGACCAGCACTCCCAGGTCGTTTTTTCAACAAGCAGCCTTCTTCCACTCTTCCCCAAGGCTGTAGTGATGCATTGGGTTCTTGTGACCCAAGTGCATAACCTGGCACTTCCCCTTTTAGATGTATGCACTCATGGCCCTTCCTATATTCGGTTGCTACTGTAAGTCCTCAAAAATCACATAGTCTCATAATATTACCTTTAGCTGTCTTCATATTCATGAAAATTCAAAGTTAACACCAGATCACCAGGATGTCTGTCATGACTATGTCCAGCCCAGCATTTATTACAGAAAAGCATGGACATAGAAAGTGCTACAGTTGTTTATTGTTACTCTGTTTTCCAGCTCATACTTGCTTAGTCCAATCATTGCTGGACTTTGTCTGGGAAGTGCTTTTGGGTAGGCTCCACCTTATTATAGATGATGTGCACTGATCCAGAATTTTCTGAAATGTAAATATGAGGACAGAGATGTCATGAGTACTGTCAGAGAGAAATCATAGTTATTTAATATATAGTGAAAACAACTTTAAATTTTTGAGATATTTCCCTTTATTTTGGATTGGGATGAGTACTAGAAGGTGTCAAGTTGTAAAAACAGAATATGGTGAAATGACTACAGTGAAAAGTGCATTTCAAAGGAGAATTTGTCAATTATTAGAGGCATTAGTTTTATCTAGTGAAGGAAAACATGGCAAAAATAAACATGTAGATTTACTTCAGGAAAAACCCAAAGAAATAGCTGTGGAGACACCAAAATTAAGATATTGTTCAGACTCCAGAAATTACTATGGGAAAGGCAATGGCTTGTGAAATATAGGCTAGGCAGATTTAGTGGTTCTCGCTGGTCTTAAACTTTGATGAATTGAAATCATTGTCTGGTCAGTGTTTTAACTATCTGCACATATTTCTTTCTTATTAGTTGAACTATTCAAATGGTGGAATAGTTGTTGGCTGAGAGCCTGAGGCTTTTTCCCCCCCACAGGAGCTTCATTAAATGTTTTCAGTGCACATGGAGAATTACTCCTTGCTTAGCAAAACCTAAAATGAAAGGCCTAAGAAGATAATGTAAGTTTGCTTTTATTGTAATGCCCTTCAAGACAATATTTTTGAATACAGCTGAATGTTCTTATTTACAAAACATTCTTCAAAATACACAGTTGCAGAGAAAGGGACAGAATTCTTCTTTACACCTGCAAGATTCACTAGCTTATGCAATTAAAACATTCACAGTTTATAATGTTCATATGTCATTCAAATTTAATATACTTTAACAGGAAGAGGGAGTCGAAGGTTTTTCCTCTGTTACAAAGAAAATGTTGCTTAAAGGGGGGAAAAAAAAGAAAAATGATGAATTTAGAATCTTGGTTTCTCTTTCATATCAGGCCATGCCAATGCAGATTTACTTCCACTAGTCTGTCATTGCTTTCCCTCTAACCCTTCATAATTTTCTTCCTGTCCTCTGTACTATTAGTCTTTTTTTACCTTACCAAATAAGAATATTGAAAAAAACCCCACCTAGAGTAGGTCAAAATCAATTAACTGAGCCATAAGAAGTAGTGGTTTAGCCAGTTGAAAAATATTTGCTGTTATGAAACAGGGGTGTATCAAAGGTCAAAATACCTTTGGATGAAAATCACATGTAACTAAAATAGTTATGATCTTACAGTAGCTTCTTTTAATTTTTAATTTTTTTTCTGCTTCAAAATTCAGACTATCATACCTTTGGGAGTACAGTAAGGAGAAAGCATTTTACTTTGTCCCCTTTCCTTTAGATGTCTGACAGCTCCTTCAACACATCCGTCACCACAACAGCTGTTCACCAGCATTTTTAATTCCACTTCTGGCTTTGGTGATTTTGGAAATGGAAAATGAAAAAGTTTATAACCTGACTGACTTTTTTTATCCTTTCTCTTAATGTTGTGGTAGTGCCACCCCCCCCCCCCCCCCCCCCCCCCCCCTTCTTGCATGTCAGAGCTAATGGGTGCATCAGAGATAACTCAGGGGTTGAAGGACTCAGCCGGAGTCATCTCTGGCACCAGGAGGCTCAGGCCTTAAAAATAAACATCCTAGTCTGGAAAACAGATGTAGGAAGAGATAAAGAAAAATTGATGACTAAGAGACACCATTTTACACTATAAATGATGCACGAGTTATCACTGGGACAGAAGCCTCTACAATCACCCCCAAGGTGTGAGAGACTTCTCCCCAAATTCTGGACACAGGCTCGTGGTTACTTCTCCAGAGACTGAGAGAAAGGAGCTCAATGTGTGCTGCATCAATGATTGGATGGTAAAATACATTGAATCCTAAGCTTACACATTTCCTTCACTAGCTGTAATTTAGATGGTACCTTATTGTGCCCTGTATAAAATTTACTAGTAGTTATTCCTTTTTTTTAATACCTGTGTAGTATTAGTTTTGTTTAAGTCTTACAGTCAACAGTTTTCTCATCTATTAAAAAAATAATTTGTTATATAAATAGACAGAATCAGTCATTATTAAAAGGACTTGCGGACTGGAGGGGGATTTTGAGTTGCGGGTCATCTCAGTAAAGTTACTACCTCTGCCAGGCAGAAGCAAGGGCTTGTTTACCTCCCCCACCCATTTGTGACAAATATTTAACATAAACATGGCAGTTCCATCCTCTTCTTCTATTGCTAGAGACAACAGAATACTGGCCACAAAGTTAGCAACTGAATCACCACTGTACCCTTCTTTTCACTTCTATGGAATAAATGAATGACTTTGAATAATTTTCCTGTCCTTGCTGTGACTCTGATTTTTTTAAAATGCTTTTTTTTAAGTCGGGGAAAATCTCAATAGTATAGATGTATTTTATATGAATGCATGAATGCATGAATACAGATATCAATCTACATATGTATCTGTAGACACACAGATATATATATATGTGCACTCATGCCTACACTCATATAAAAACATATTGTATTCATTATTAAATCCAAGGAAGTATTATTATTATTATGTTCAATAAAATTATTCATTCTCTTCTCCTTAGCAGGCCCTCCATGGGGCTGCCTGGCCAAGTTTGGCTATTATAAATCAATATTCTATTCCTCAGTAGTATTGATATTACATTGCAGTTAATTATTCCCCAAATAATTTCCCAGTATAAATTATAGTGTATTTTTAACCAATGCAATAAAATAAAAAAACAAGCAAACATGCTTAATTCAAGTCTACAGTGTGATAAGTAATATATTTATATGTTGCCAATTTAACAAGATCGGCAGTTATGAGTAGAAATTACCTATTAGCTCAATAATGTAAGTGATTTTTCTTTTGTCCAAATGTTAGGATGGAAGGGTTATTTTTGATCACCTCTAAAAACAACAACAATAAAACCTAGAGAACGCAGATTATACTAACCTTTTCTAAAGCAGTTCCTTTTTAATGCAAGGAAGTGTCAACATGACCTTTTAGGCCATCTTCTGAGAATACAAATTAGATAGCTTAGATTTTTTTTTTTTTTACTGTAGTCTAATCTAGAATATTTCTTGCAGAAAAGGATTTACTTCATTTTGACTACATTTTCTTCCAGAGAAATAAAATCTTTGCTAACTTCTTCTCTAATGAGGGATATTTGTGTGAAGCATATATGAAGTCTTAATGGTTTGCCATAGGAAAAAAGGGTTAAAAGCGTGTGATCTATTACAAAGCCTAATTTACCTGTAACTCTCTCTCTAAAAGAATACATATTAAATGTAGCATCATCAGATGCTACAAATTAACAGTAAGGAACTAAAAGTCAATTATGGCATCTTCAGGCATATGTCTGTAAGAGCCTTATTATAAATGTATGTCAGAGAGAATAAGATTCACAGAACTGTGCTTATGGCCTTGCAACTCAAGAATTAAAAATTTAAGACTATGCTAAACTTCTTTGTACTGAGGAAACAGCAATCCTTGATTATCAAAGAGCACACTCAATTGACACAGCAGGACTACAAAAGATGTACCCAAGATTCATGGTGTCCCTCCTAGTTGCTCCATGAGTAATGTAATGCCATCTCTCATGGGTGATACTAGATCTAAATAGTCCAAGCTACTTTCTCAGTGTTAAGGCTTTCTTTAATTGTAACAAGAATAAAAGAACTGCTCATGCATAGAGAGATTGAGATATTATAACTGGCAGAATTTCATGGTGTTTTTGAAGTAGCAAATGTTCCATAATGTATAAGTAATGCCTATGAGTGATAGCCTTTAAAATGGTGTACTACAAATGCCAGACATCTAGATTCCCAGGTTCTCTATTTAGAGGTTTAAAATCCTGCTTTGCAAGACCTTAGACAAATTTTTCTCTTTATCAATAAACATATTCCTACATTCAAGATGTTATTGTAAAATTACTCAGAAGTGACTAAAGAGAAAAGCTTTCTTTGTTTTGAAGACCAGATTTACTAGTACTCTCATTTTCTTTTTTACTGACATATTTTTCTTGCTAAAGAAATTGCAGGTTTCACAGTTTTGTCCCTTTGAATCTGAGAGAAAAATATTGCATGATCATAATTTTGGCTTTATTAAATTCAAATTTCTAATTAATGACATATGGGGAAACACCTGCCTCCTTTGCATTCACCTCACTGACTTAATGGCGTATTTCATATCATTCTTTGTACTTATTTCTCTTTAAAATTTTTTAATTTAAATATTTTTAATATTCTATTATGAATCAAGGATAAGGGGTAGGGCCCTGAGCTACACTCATGTTCTCACTAGACTAATGTTCTCATTATCTACAGATATACATTGTGATTTTCAGTAATTTTCTTGAGGTAAGGTTTGTCTGTTAACTTTAGACTACTAAATTCAGTCAGTGGAGACACTGGACAAAAGATCCAGGAGGCAACATACCCTATAAAAATGAACGGCCTAGAATAGGAAAGATGATTCTTGTATGAAAGTCCAGACTGAACTTTTGCATGACTTAAGTTGAGGTAGATGTGTCTCGTTTTTCAGTTTAGCTTCTTTTAAGGGTTTTTGGGGATTGGTTTGTTTGGTTTTTTGTTTGTTTGTTTGGCTGGTTGGCTGGTTTTGTTTGGTTTAGTTTGGTTTGGTTAGGTTTGGTTTGGTTTGGTTTGGTTTGGTTTGGTTTTTAGGCAACACCATTATTGATCAAGAGAAACAGTATTTATCCAGCTTGGAATTAAAAGATCAGAGGGATATTTTGAAGAGACTGTTTTAGCTCTTCGTCTATAAAATGTTATTATTTTCCCCAAATAGAACAATAAAATTATTAAAGAAAATTTATATTAATTATTAGGCGGTAAGAATTTCAGTAAGAAAATATGTAAAATCACCTGGACATACATGCTCAAAATTATTCTAAGATTATTTGAGTTTAATTTTAAACACCTTTTAATAACTATCCTACTACCTCTAACTTCATATTTACTGTAAGACGTTAACATCAAGTGTGGCTTAAATAAAAAATATTTTCTTTAAATCATAAAAGTTTATATTGTCACTAGTTCTTATTCCTTTATCTTTCTTCAGATCATAATTGAAGTTTTTTACTAGTTAAATTTACTGCTGTGATGTCACATCTTAAAATATATTTTTTGCTTTTTGCTTTTTGTAGGTTACTTTTGTTACGAAAACTTTCTCTGATACTAGTGTAAATAAGTGATTCAAATTTGTCTGGCAAAAATATATGAAAATCATAATGATCACCCGATTTTATGCTTGAATCACCTAGTGAAATATATCTCAAGGTTACAAAAGTCCTGTCAAAATTATATTAGATATTAGAAAATATTAAGGATTTTAATTGCATTCAGTTCAAAGAAAATATTCTAAATTTTATTTCCCTTAATACTTTGAGAATATTCTGGCCTTTGAAAAGAACATAGCACACAAGATTTTTAAGATTTAGCGATGTTTATCATTGAGCATCTAGAATTTCATTGTTTGATAAAATTGGTTTTTTGTTATTCCTTCAGTTTTGCTGAAAAGTTTGTCATTTTTTAATATACATCTATCTGTTCAGCAAATTCAGTAACTGATTGTAAATGCAAGCCCATCACTTTTGCAGACATACCTATTAACAGGTATTAATAATATGTACTAAATTTCCCATTAATAGACTGTAATGAAATGTGGAATGTGAGAGCATCTGCTTCATGTAGGTTATCAGACCAAGATCCCTTTCCAGTTAAACAAGAGCCAAAGTGATGAATGAAACAGACAGAGACACCAATCTTACAGAAAACTGACAAGGGGACTGAAGACTAAAGTTTTTGAAACAGTAATTGATGGCCCATTAAGAAACTCCAGGCTTGACTTTGGGGACTGTCAATCTAGAGTCCATAGTTCTCAAGAACAAGGAGGCAAGAGAACATAAGTATAGGGATATTTGAGGGAGGCTGTGATACTCTGCAAGATTTACTGAGAAATGCTTAGGAAAGGTTAAAGGGAGAAAAAAAGGAGGGATCAGAGACTTAAAAAAAATGAGGGGGGCATGCTAAGAGGAGGGATAAGAGGAGCCAGTTGTGTGTATGTAAGTCATCAGTTAATTTGTCTGACCAAGCCCTATGCCTAATGACTGTCTATCCTGTCTTATGAAATATTTTCTGAACTATCTTTGTAACCTCACCATTTGTCCCATGTGTGAGTGCTCAGACTGCAACTGGAGAGACTGCTGGTGAACTCAGAGCTTACAACTGGAGTGACAGGTCTGACACTCCAGTTGTGTGTGCCCTTGTTGCAAGTGACTGGGTTGGGACAGTGGCTCACAGAGCCTGTCTGCCTGGGTGTCAGCAGGTCTGAGGAGAGAAAGGTGAATTTTTGAGGCTTGGGGATGTGAGAGGTGAGAGTGCATCTAGTGCACTACTAGCAAACTTCAAGCTGTCCCACACTGCCAGTCCCAGGTCCGGGCAGACATATCAGGCAGGGAAAGGGGGTCATGGAAAGATGCACAAATGGGGGGTACCTTTGAATTTTCTTGATTAAGCTAGATCAGCCATAAGTGGGACATCTGTGGAGAGAGTAAGAGGGTTCAAGATCCAGACAGAGGTGTTGGACAGAGGAATTGCTGAGCTACTTTAGGGATACATGAGCATGTGAACATGCTTGTGGACCTAGAGAATGAGTGGGGGTGTGTGCATATTTTCACTAGTGGACTCTAGTACTCATCAACTGGAAAGGAGAAAAGGTGCTTGGCTATTTGTACGGATGTTTTAGGGACTCCTTTATCTGCACTCATGTTTCCTGGTGGTGCCATATTTGGAGCTTGTTAAAGACAGTGCCCTGTCCAGAGCTGTTGCTGCAGCCAGCCGTGTCAGAGTTCCCTGTGTATGTGTGTCTCTGGGATACATGTTCATACTCACTGCCTCCAAGTGGGAAAGCAGCAGCTGCATGCATCAGCTTGGGAAAACAACTCTCAGGCCTCCAGGGCACCAGGCTGGGCTCCAGCAGCCAGGACAGAGAAACACCTGGACCCCAGAGCCTGCCAGAGTCAGAGACCTCATAACATGCCTTAGCAAAAATATTGGTTCACCCTCACATCTATTACAAATGCCCAAAATACTCCTATATAGGCAAAGACACCATGGTTTGATTTCACAATCAGTATTCTAAGGAAATATCCACCTGTTCTCTTATTTGTTGAAATTAAAAGCTATCCATAAAAATCATTTATGTAAAGCTTTTTTAATTAAGTCATTTGCATTCCTTTATGACACCGTAGTCACACTTGACAGAAGACAGAAGCTGAATAAGCATAATCTTTTTTAATAATTTCAATATATTCTGCTAAGTATTACTGATGATTAAATTATACTGTCTGACATGTTTTGTGAAGGCATATTGTAAAAGTGACTGTTGCACTGGAATAAATTATTGAAAGATGTATGTCATTAGGCATTCAGCATGCATGAAGGAAGTGTTTTTGGGTATCATGTTAATCCAGGTCAAGGAAGGACAATGAAGGTCAAAGAGCAGAGCCTTGAAAGCTTTTTAAGATATTAAAGTACTATGGGAGGTCAACAGGATTTGCAAAGTAAGCAATGATAGTAGAGTGTTTTCTGAACAAGAGACAATTGTGAGATTCTTTCTTTGTGGAAAGAAGGCTAAATTGTTCTTGACAGACATAAATCATTGTAATATTCTTGGCAATTCTTATTATAATTACCATATTGCACTTACTTGCTGCTTTCCCTATGAAGCAGCAAGAAGGGATATTCTGTGGTGATTCTGGAATGAAGCACTAATGTCATTCCACAGAGAACAGAAAGTAGAAAATTAATACTCTAAAAGGTTAAGAAAAAAGCACCACAGGACACACATTTCCAGAATTAAAATAGATTAATATTATCTCCTCCTCTAAGAGACTTTTTTTTCATTTTTCTTTTTTTTCATATTTCAAGCCAAGATTGTGGATGTGATGAATGTGATTCCAAAAATCTTCAAGCAAAATGTACTTAAAGTATTTACCAAGTACTCTAGTGTCATGTTATTTTCAAGCAATGCAAATAAAGCTTTAAAACATAAATGGAAAGATTTTTTGTGTGTGTGATCAACCTAGTCCAAGATTCTAGCACAGATAATATAATTTTCATTTCCATACACACCAAAGTTCTGTGTCCCCCACGTATAAAAATAACACTATAAAGAGACACTAAATTTAAAGAGAAAGAGTGAGCCACGTCACACATTAGATAGATGCAGTAACAACGGAATAAAATAATGATAAATTTTTAAGAAAAATAATAGCTTTCTAAAAGTGTACTATAGCTTTTTAAACCATGGTTTTGAAATAGTATTTATTTACTCATAGATTTGACAAAGCGTAAATCAAATAGGAACAAAATATATAGCACATAAGGCATAAAGACAATGTAACTTCCCTGTTTTTTTATAATAAGGAAATCAGCTAAGAACATGAAAAATACTGATTGTTGGTTACACTGGTTTTTCTTAATAATTTTTTTAGCAAAATTATCTGACTTTCAATAGTAATATTTAGCATAAATCTAAAGAAATAAAGAAGAGTAATTTCTCAGTTTTTGAAATGAGGCAATGGTATTATTCAGAGTTGAGAAGGATATCCATTTTCTCACAAAATTATCTTACGCTGAATCATTATGAATATTTGTAATTCTTTAAAAACTATTGCTGTTCACAGGGATATTCGAAAGGTATCATATTGAGATCTTTATTTTGACTAATTTTAAGCAACTTTTCAAGGTATTCTATAAGGAATTAATATGTAGACTTCACATAATGGTGATTATTAAGTACAAACATAGCTATTATAAAATTAAAATATAGGAGAATATTGTGTTGACTAGAGAAATAAAACCGAAGTTTTTGAAATCATATGAATTTTTTCTTCATTATGAATTTTTTCATAGTGGCTACCATCCCATCTTTGTCACCATCTTTTGGTGGTTAATACCCTTTTTGTAGATAAATCACTCACTCTTTTGTACAACCATTTATTAACAGTGTTGTGGGTTTTGTGATTTCTCCAGTAAATTGTGACTCAAATTTATAATATCTCCTAGTATTTTTCCTTCACTATTGAAAGGGAGTAATTTGAGAGGGCTTATTTA